>VDFB02258451.1:0-378841 GCA_007258455.2 Sequoia sempervirens
GGTATTCAGCTACATTAAACTCTCCAATAACCACAATATGCTAAACCATTGAAAGATTCAAATTTCATGAGTCAAAAGTGTTCCATTTCCTCTATGCTTGGAGAGGATTTTTCAATTTCTTTTAAGTTATGCAAATCCCATTGATAATAGTATTGCAAATTATGGAATTTAGACAACTTCTTCTTTGCTAAGGGAGATACAGTCAATAGAAAAGTGATGTAAAAGGCCCATACATACAACCACCCAAGGCTTAATTAGAAATTTGACAAGGAAAATTTGAAAAAAATTCAAGGACCAAAAATCAGGACTAACACATACACATCTATCAATGGTTTCATCAATTTTCTTCAATAAAACTGATTGAAACAAGCTCATTATCCAAGGGATTGGGAAAGGGTCTCCATTCCACCTCAATGCGACACCACTCCCCCAATATGATAAGTTTTGATGTCTTATATTAGAGGTTTTTCGAGCTTTCATGATTTAGAATGTTAGTTTTAATGGCTTCCTTGTCTTTGTTTACAATGAATGATCATATTGGGATTAATGCTTAGTGGGTTAAATATGCCTCAAATTCGTATGAATTGAGTGTAGTTAACCTTCACTATGTCATTGGTCACAAATCCCATCAATCAAGGCAATACTTTGTCCACATCCCTTTCACAAGGAAATCCTCAAGACATGGGACAAGGGAACCTTTTTAATCAATGGACTCAAGGTCTCAATTTTCCCTTCGCAAAATCTGATGGCATCATCTTCATCTTTCCCCACAGTTCCCGTTACCATGTAAACTCAAATGAGACCTCAAACTTACATTCCTCCATCTCAATCCACCATCACACAAGGAATTTTGAACCAAGGGAACCCTCCACCTCTCATAAGCAATCTTCCACCCATTCAAAACATCAACATCCCCAATCCATCATAGATGTCCCAACCACCTAATCCTACATTGCAAGCACATGCCTTGGCCTTACATCAAGCACAACAAGCATATTAGCAAGCCTTACAATAGTGGCAACAACAATAAGCAATCCTAGCAGCACAACAACAACAACAACAACAACAACAACAACAACAAGCTATCCAACAACAAAAACAACAATAAGTATCCCTAGCAGCACAACAACAACAACATCATCATCAAGCAGCCTTAGCAGCACAACAATAACATCAAGCAGCCTTAGCAACACAACAACAACATCAAGTAGCCTTAGGAGCATAGCAGCAACATCAACCAACCTTAGCAGCACAACAACAAAAGCAAGCTCAACAAGCCACCTTAGTAGTGCAACAACAAGAAGAAGTAGCCCTAGTGGATCAACAAGCCCAATAGTATTCCCAATAATAGCAATTGATCACGCTACAACAAGGTTCCTACTATAACCCTCAATAGGACATTGTCAATCCTCCAAACAAATTAGGAATATATGCACCCACACAATCATCACCTTATCCTACACCGCCATATACACCATATAACACCTCATCATTTCAGAATCCCATGTATGCTTTATCTACCATCCCACAATATGCAACGTATGCTCCTCTAGAAAACCCGCAAGACGATCTAACATCACAACTTAAGGCGTTGTCACAAGAAATGTAGGACCTTTAGATGGGCAAGAAAAAGAATCCCCATACACATAACTTATGTCCCTATCCATTCAATCGAAACATCGCAATGGTACCATTCCCTTCCAACTTTGAAATCCCCAAATTCAGTAAATACAAAGGGATGGGAAATCTTGTAGACCACATTAAAGAATTCAATGTCATGTGTATGGAGGTCACCTACAATGATTCCTACTTAATGTGCCTCTTTCCATGAAGTTTGGCAGGCCCAGCCATGGATTGGTTTTCTCAATTGCCTCCAGATATTAAAAATTTCCAAGAAATCACTGATAAATTCATCGATCACTTCTCCTCTAATCTTGACATGGATGTAAGCCTAGAAGAGTTATACACTCTTCGACAGAACAATGGAGAATCTTTTTCCAATTTCTTGCAACGATGGAGACAAAGAGCTAGTAAGAGAAAGTGGTCAATTCTCGATGAACAACGCTTGGGCATTATCATAGCAAATCTAGACCCTGATTTGTCTTTCCACTTGAAGATGCAGTGCATCACATCTTACGACGAGCTTGTCCCTAGAGCCTTAACATAGAGAGAGCCCTAATCTCACAAGGAAACACACAAGTGTATAAATATAATCGCCCATCCACTAGTTTTAATGAAAAGCTCTGCTATTTATGCAAAGGTGGTCTTAACTTATCCTAGACAAGAAAACACCCAACCCATGAACACACAACAACTATACATGCAACCACCAAACAATCAATGCTAAAAACACTCAATGTGGACAACAAAGAACAAACAATGTTCCTAAACAACAATTCACTTCCTTAGAGGAACTTATGGAGGATGTGTTGAAGAGGTTGATACAGTCTAATATTATCACACTCCTAGATTTCTCAAACTATCAAGAGCCACAAGTCAAACCTCGTAGCTATAGGGAAGATCATTTTTATGAATTTCACCGATACAAAGGTCGTAACACACAAAATTGTTTTAAACAAAAATATCTAATAGAAGATCTTATTGAAAAAGGAGACATTCATGTTGATCAAAAATTTGGGAATGAAAATATGAAAATTTACACAAACCCTATGCTTGACCATACAAAAACAAAAGATTTAGGAAAGGCATCAACCTCAAAAAATGTAAACAATACCCGTGATACCACTGTGGGACATATTTATTTATCACAACATGAGGAATCAGACACGTATCAAGATACTATTTTTAAAAAAATTCCAAACCCATCAACAGTGTTTAACACTATTTTATACTATAATGACGTCAAGTGGATATCAGATTGTGATATCTCTCCCACATATGACTCAATGATTGGGCATGTTGAAGAAGTTCCAAACAAGCCAAAAATATCCCTTGTTGCACCCATACCCACAAACTATTGTGAAGATTATTTTACCAATGATGTATCATCCACCCAAGGATCATGTTAAGAGGAGGCTCTTGAGGATAATGAAAGTTATTCTGAATTGAGTCAGGATCAAGAACCCCTACCCCCAGAGTTTCACCAAGAGCTAAGGGACATCTAAACCATTTTAAACTCCAAATATGTCCCCAATATCACTCCTAAGATGTTTCTTTCTGATGGACACATAAACGTTCTTCATCCAAAACATGAGTCTCCCACTCTTGATATTCCTACACGAGCAAGAAATGGTCAAGATTCTTGATTCTTACAGTGATTGTGCATCATCGAGATCTTTTGATTCAACATCAACATCTTTTGAATTAGTATCAACAGAGAACGATGTCATACAACCAAAGCAAATAGTTCATATTCCTAAATAGCAGGAACCCATAGCAATATCATGTGTTCACAAAAATTCATATTCAATGGCTATGGATCATAGGATACATTATTAGGGAAAAGGATTAGGTATTGATAATACCTTCACAACGTCGAGGGAAATCTTGTCTAAAACAAACATCAACATATGGGGCATGAAGAATCCTTATGATGAAAATGTTGTCAATGCTACAACTAGTTGTATCATGAGTTGGCATTCACCCATCATCAGATACACAAAGTGGGACCAATGTAAAAAGAAGAATTCCTATCAAATCAAGGTGAAGATCATCAAAGAAAATGAAGTAGTGAAGTAAAAAAGACAAAGCAAATACAAATGGATACCAAAGAAAAATAAAGAAAATCATCCCTCAAAAACCCCATTAGTCAAAGAAACTATGGGGAAAAATAAAAAAGGGAAATATATCCATCAAAAGAGTCCTCAAATACAAAAGTAGGCTTCTCAAGCAAGGAAAAAAGTATATCAAGTGGTTGGTCCTAATTCCATGAAAACCTCCATCCCCACCCATCATCGCTCATCTTCACAAGTTTGGAGCGTCAAAGGTTCCAAACTATCGACCATTCCATCTCATATTCCTTCATACATGACACCATACACTCCATGTTCACAATATCCAATTCTCGCATTGACCATGTGTTGGTAGCTACCCTTCACCATAAGGATTTTGAAGGCACTTTATTGTGATGTGCGCACATAGACAAGGTTAATTCTAGTATCCACAAGGCAAATTAGAGTTCTTCAAGGTTGCATTCAAGTGCTTGTATCTTAGCAAATCAACTTCTTCAAGCGGGATATCACTAGCACGTTATGACAGTGGCCTCTACATCAATGCCACTAGGTGGTTCAACATGAGGGTAAAGTCTTCAAAAAATCAAAAAATCAAGAAAATAGTAAAAATAAAAAATCATCCTCCAATGAAAACCACTACGGTGGTGCTTTGGGCAAGTATTATGATAAAAACCTGGAAAATAGGCATCATGAGTAGAATCGAGTGTCTATATGATCCTTCTCATACAAAATCATCTCATCCTTGTCATGATAAATCCAATGTTCCCGCCACCCATCCAATCCAGATTTATCTAGATATTCCATTTATCTTGATCTTGACAAAGATTCGTCGTATACTTCAACTCTACTCATGGAAAACTTTTGATAGGATCTTTACCATTTTATCTTGTCAAGTCCCATAGCCCATATCTAGTACGATCAAACTTTGTCAAAATATTTGCATATACATTACCTCTCTTGATTATCATTGCATTATGAAGAATTGCTAGACATTGGGGGTAGGTTATTGCACTCTTGTTTTCAAATAACTCTTGGTCCATGTCTTATATCTCACAACGTGACATCGACATCGTGATCTAGGTATCATTTGCCTCAAAATCTCATCAAAAAATACAAAAACATCAAAATCCTATACAGCTAAAATACAAAAACATTCACAAAATTGTGAAGTCAAAATCCAAAACATCCAAAACACATCAAAATCCCTAAATAGGTCAAAACATCGAAAATCCAAAAAATAGTACCCTTGTCGAACTATGTCATCTTTGAGCTTGAATGTAGGCAAGGTTGTCATTGATGTGCCCTTGAGAAACCCTAGCTCAGTCTTTTAGGAGTCCATCATAATAATCTGACATTCCATCACCTGTGCATTTCTCATATTGTAAATAGGTTGAGTAAATCAAACTAAGTGGTTTCTATGTGTATAACGTAGGCAAGGATTATCTTTGATCAGCCCCTGAGGCCCCTAGGATAGGTCTTTTAGGTTAGGTTCTTGGTCAAATATTCTCTCGAAAATCCTTAAAAATTCAAATATTTGAAAAACCCTAAAACATTCAAATATCTCAAAAGCCTTAAACATTCAAATATCAGAAAAATAAAAACATCTGAAAATTGAAAATCCCAAAAACACTCAGAAAACATTCAAAAGACCTAAATAGCATTAAATATCTTAGAGAAAACTTGAAACAACCTCAAAAAATTGAAAACATAAACATTCACATGAACTTTCAAAAAGACTCAAAAATAGCCTCAAAACATTTCAAAATACCAAAAACATTGAAATATTCCAGAAAATCCAAAACCCATCCATCCCATCTCGCTTTCACCTGAAATAAGCCTTCATTCATAATAAATCAATCCTCATCTTCAACCTTTGGTAAAACAAGTAGAAAACAAGTGTCGCAAGTCGTAAAGTGAGAACCTAAGGGTCAAAATCTAAAGTCTAGATCATAGGTAAATGCATTAGTGAAGTTTGTATCAGTGGCTCATCATAACATCATCATCCTGAATCAAACCATCTGACCAACATGTCCTAGGATGTATCATTCCTGTGATGGACATTAGTATCAGAAATCACCTTAGCTAAATTAAACTAGGCAAGAGATATAGATAACATTGATTGTTTGTCTTTGATCTTTTCTTTTGATTTATCTTAATGGCCAATTCCAAGGACCTCTCAATGATGTCTATCAAAACGATTTAGAGAGAAAGGAATGGGGCATCGATCATTATCTTTCATTTGTTGTGCTTGTGGGTATTCTTGTAAAATAATCTTGGCACATAGTTGCTTAGTTGTGTGTAGGGAAGTCATTTGGAGTAGATTGTTGACTATTGTGTACGCTTTGGTCCAAGATATTCTAAACTTCTAAACTACATTCTGATGAGGTTTATGTATTCAAGATGTGAACAAGAACTATCCTATCTTTTTGCAAAGTCAAATTCCATTACACTAGATACAACGCCATCCTGGTTATCAATACCTTGATGCATTGTGTCTATGTGTTATATCAAAAATAAGGAATGACGAAAATCCCAATCCCAAGATATGAGAAAATCATCATCATGCATGTCTTGTCACCATAATCTAATAAAGTCTCGATGGATCATGGACTTGTTGGACTTTTTGAATCAATCTCAAAATCAATGGACAATCCATTCATCTTATTCTTCTTATTCTTCTATCTTTACTAACAATTCTATCCAAGCATCAAAACTATGTGATCTACATTGAAATATACATGAGGCTACCCATAGTCGATGATTGTTTATACATCATGAAATTTGTCTACATCAATATCTAAGCTATAACGAAAGCAATCCCTCTTTCGTTGGGGCACAATGGGGCATCTATATCATCTTCAGCTCAACAATCTAAAAAGTTGCAGCTCTTTGATTCAAAAGCAACTTAAAATCTCAAGCATCTCAAGCATAAGTCTGATTTTCACCTATTGTGAGCCCAATCAGAACACTTTATTCCTTGATCGATCTCTAGGGGGGAAACCAACCATCTTTCAATAATATCGATATCAAATCATCTAACGAATTTTGTTCCTAGCCTTGCTAGCAAATCTTGATCAATCTATCAAATCAATCATCATTGGGATATATCGTTCCCTATCAATCCTCGTGTTATTTAACACAATCCTTGCATTGTTGTGAATCCTCAACAATGTCATCAATCAATCAATCAAATCGATCAACTTTAGCTTGGATATCAACATCTTAAAGAGATCATCGATATCCGTTTCAGATCTTCATCAGCATCAAAATCAACATCGAAATCAGCATCAGTCTTTGAACCAATGCAATGAGTACATTACTTCAAAGAGGGGGAAAATGTAGACACTTAAAAATGTCTCAATGAATCACATTGGCTAACTAACATCATTTCATCCTCAAACCCATCCTCTTTTCGCCTGTTTAATTAAATAAGCCTAATTATTTAATTAAATGCGTCATTTTCACCTATTAATCTAATTGACCTAATTGGGTTAATTCACCCCCTCTCACACTAACATTTCATCTGATTTAATTAAATAATGCAAATTATTTAATTTTAACCCTAAGTCCTCTTATTTAATTAAATAACCTAAACTATTTAATTAAATATCATATTTGCATCTCCTTTTCATTAAAAAAATCAATAATTTAATGAAAATCCTCACATTCCTCATCTTGCACATTCAAATTTAGTTTTAATTAACTAAATTGCTAATTTCCCTCTCATCCACTTGCATAGGGAATATTCCAAAGGAATATTCTCCTATTTTCCTCCAAAAAAAGGTAATGATTACTCTAAACAAACTTTGAAATGACATTTTAAAGTTGTTGCAAAGTATGTTTGTTTGCATGATTGTGAGACCTTGATCTTTTCTTGATCCATGTGATCTTTGATTCTCATCCATTGAATCCTTGATCCATATTTCATCCTCCTTTCATTTGTGCCATTGATAGATCAAATCAATCTCATCCATTTCTTTTTCATTTGATCACCATTAAATCAATTATTTAATGAATATCATATAATTCCCCTAATTTTCATAATTTAAACTTTGTTTTAATTATCAAATTACTAATTCTTCCACTTGCAAGGGAATATTCCTCTTTTGCACATTCCTCCAAAAGGGGAATATTCCCATGGAATATTCCTTCCCCTTTTTGCACAAATAAAACTTTGTTTTAAATTGCAAAGTATCCTTTTTTCCTTACACATGAGAATATTCTCTCTCCTCCAATGATTTGAAAAAGGGATATTCTCATTTGGCTTCTTGAGCAAGCTAAACTTGTGACTTCTTGAGCAAGTTACCTTGTGACCTGTGTGTGTAGGTCAAAAATGTGTTTGTTTGGAACAAATGATAACTCTTTATTAAAGCTCATCTTGCATTCTCACCCGTTGATGAGAATCCATGATCCATGCCTCTTCTTCCTTTCATCCTTCACCGTTGATTGATCTTTTTAATCTCAACCCTTCATTTCTCATTTGCTTTCCTATAAATAGAACACTATTTGGAGACAAATGGATCTATCTTTCAATTGCAATCTTATGTTGTTGAATTCACTCACACTCACACTCACACTTTACTCACATTTAACATATTTTAATTTTATTTTTAGTTGCATATTAGCTTTAAGCTTCCATTAATGGCTTCCATGATAACATAGATGCATACGTTTAGCTTATTTGTTAATTAGGATTTTAATTTTTTAAGCTTGCATACATTTAGAGTATATTTGCATACACCCATATCAATCATCTTAGCATAAATCATGTTAAAATAGTTTGCATCATATCATTTAGCTTTAAATCATGTTTTCATACACATCTATCAACGGTTTCACCAGTTTTCTTCAATAAAATTGATTGAAACAAGCTCATTATCCAAGGGATTGGGAAAGGGTTGCCATTCCACATCGATGTGACACCACTCCCCAATAGGATAAATTTCAATGTCTTAGATTAGAGGTTTTTCAAGCTTTCATGATTTAGAATGTTAGTTTTAATGGATTCTTTGTCTTTGTTTACAGTGAATAATCTTATTGGGATTAATGCTTAGTGGGTTAAATATGCCTCAAATTTGTATGGATCAGGTGTAGTTAACCTTCACTATGTCATTGGTCATAGTGGTGTCATCACCCAATTGCTCAGCTAGGACATATTCATCTTGATATTAGTCTCATTATGAACACCCCCTGTGGTAGTCAAGTCCTCTTCTAAAATCGAAGAATATTGTTTAGGCACCTCAGTTTCTTGCTCAGGCCCAATTTTATTTGTTTCAACAGCCATAGTCTTCTCTTATGTTTTCTTCCTTTTACTCCTTCACAATTCTCTAGAAATTGCTTCAATCCTACTATTTTTATGGAACACTTTGGCGAGGACTGTCAGATCATCAACTTCATTGGTTTTTTTAGGAATCAAGACTTTGTTGGCTAAATTGGCCAAATTTTCTAGTTTATCCATTGTGACAGTTGATGATTTTTCCTTATCACAGGGGATGTTGGAAACATTGGCTGAGGATGACCCACTATGCAATTTTTGTTTACCCTCATAGTTTGGTGTGCTAGTTTCAATAGTTTTAACACTTGTATTTTTAACGTTTGAACCCTTAACTTGCTTGTTACATGAAGCTAGGGTTTTTTTTTATGCACCAAAAGGATTTTCATCTTCACTACCCTCGTTTGAACCTATGTGTACAAATTTTTCTTTTTCAAAGTTTCCAAGAGATTTTTTTGTGTTAGGAGAGTCCTCAACAAATTTTTTTGGGGTATTAGGGAGATCTTCCTCTATAGATTTTTTTGGAGTATCATCTCTAATGAATGTGTCCCAGTCCCTTGGAGGGGAAAACTTCTTTAATTCCCTCACAATCAATAGTTTAATGAGTCCATGGCGGGCCAAGGAATTTGTGTTTCCTTTCTAGACTGCTTTTCTCATTTGAGTCACAGAAGAATAAAGAAAGAATGGAAGATTCACAAGCATACCCCACCGTAGATGCAAGATAAGTAAAAAATTCTTAGCATACACATTTATCTACCTCCCTTCACAGGTTATATATTGAATGATAAATTTTGCTACATCATTCCAAGCATGTGGAAGTGAGGCCAACTTCGTACCTTTCCTAGACACCACTTCAACCGATTCACCCCATCTTAGAAACTTATTACGAAGGGGCTTGAGATCTTGCACTCACTTTGAATTATCAGGGAAATAGTTTTCCCCTATTAGCGGCAAACCAATAACATCAACCATGGCTTCTATTATGATAGGAATAGCTAAACTGGGAACCCTTGCTTGATTCCTATGACATGTCATTACAAATTCCCGTGCAAGCTTGTCATCATACCCCCTCAATCTCCTGAAATATGCATCCCACCCTACTTGTTTAAAGATTTTATATGCCTCTGAAAATGTTGGAGCTCTCAATTCATCCATGGACATGGGCTCAAAACAGTGATAGTGATCTCCTGCCATTATACCACTAGGAGGTTTTTCCAACCCAAAATAGTGTGCAGAAAAAACTTGTTAATAGATGCAGAAACCACCACTGGCAAGGAAAAATGTTGGGAACAGTTCAAAGCAATTTATAAATAATAGATGTGGTAGAAACGACAAGTAGGTAAATGGTAACTAAGTTTAGATAGTGGTTTACAATGGTAACTATGGCAACTTATGGTTACATGGATGTGTGGCAGGGTAATAATAGTGTGGAATGGACGAGGCCAAATAATAGAGGTTTACAACGTGTGAAATATCTTTGACATGGATATGATTTGATGATTCCCAAATATGAAATGGATATGATTAGACAGTTCCCCCCTAGCTGGGCATGTGACTCATCCTCGAGTTATGTCACCATTTATTAAACAAAATAAAAGATAATAAAATAACAAAGAAAATTAAGAACCCAAACATACCAATACCAAGGACCATCGGGAGCATGGAAAGTTGACATGGATGTGAGCGCAGGAGAAAATGACGAAACAAAAAATGGAACTGAACAAAGCACATGGTTAGTGTTGATGTAGCAATGCCAATTGTGCAATGTCTTATCCAAGATCCAAGGCAACATAGAGTGATGATGAGGACAATGCATCAAAAAGCACACCACCAAAATTGCTGCCAAGGTGGATTGGTAAATGATACATTAAAAGGAGTACCACAGATGTCACGCAACCATGTGTAAAATGGAGTGAAATCAATAAAAAATAGTGGAGGTAAGACATTCGAGCAAGTAAGTGGCATGAATATGTTAGCAAACTAGACCATGGAACCAACAAAAGTGTATCTAGAACGGGGGCAGAGTGGATGAAGTACTAGAATGAAATCATGGAAGAATCTTCGATATGTGTGAGATGACATCAACACCAAGGAGGTGGAAAATATTGAACGAACTACTGCCAAGAGGACACCAACCAACAACATTTGTAAAAAGAATCGAACAAGGGCTCTTGTCTAGAAAATGACAGGAACCAAGTCCTGATTTAACCAGGCAGAATGAGGCACACAAAATGGTGGTATAACCGATTGAAAAAGAGAACCAGATGTTAGAAAGTCATCCTTAAACAATGGAAAATGAAAATCATCTTGTTCACACAAAGGAAAAAGGAAGAACAATGGCTACTGAATTCATAAGGCAATTCCTGGCACAGAAGTGACAGGAATTATTTTTTCCTTTTTCCTTTTTGCTTTTTTTTTATGACAACATACCGTTGGCATGCCAGTTTTCAATTTTCCACCGCTTAGAGGCACCAAAAAATTGATTTTTACCACTAAGTTTATTTTACAGTTAATATCCGCCAGAATCTGGTTTTCAAATATTAACTGGCTAACAATTCTCGAAGATTTTCATTGTTGGATCTTTTATTGCTTTTTTTTTCATATATATATTATTAATTTAAAACATAAACTATTTTGAAGAGTCAATAGGAACAAGAGTGAGTTCCTTCACCATATCACAAACAATTTTTTCTTTTGAAAGGGGTTGTTTGTAAAGTTTCAAATGGTGCCCATTAACAAGAAAATCCATGCATTCAAAATCCATAGTGCATAGTCTGATAGCACGATTATCATAAATAGTCTGGATTTCATAAGGACCAAGCTAGCGAGTATGAAACTTCCCCTTGAAATCATGGAACTGAGAGTCATAAAGCAACGCCCAATCCCCAGGTTGGAATGTCCGTAACTGAATGAAGCGGTCATGCCACTGTGCTCTTTGTTTTTGCACTACCTCTGCATGAAGAAGGGCCTCCTGACACATCTCATCTAAAGAATGGAGTTGAGAAATTCTCTCTTTTTGGGCATCACTAAGACTCATCCCAAGTTGAAGAGCAGTTCAGAGAGTCTTCACTTCAAATTCAATTGGTAAGAAAACCTTCTTGTCGTAGACAAGCTCATATGGTGTTAGTCCTATGGTCATCTTCCAAGTTGTGTGGTAGGCCCAAACTACTTCGAGAAGTCTGTTCGCTTTATCTTTCTTATGTATTGCTACCATCTTCACGAGAATATTCTCCAATTCTCGGTTAGTCACTTCCACTTACCCATTGGATTGTGGATGGTATGGGGAAGATTTGCGGTGCTTGATCTAATATTCTTGCACCAATGCAACAACCAAACCAGAGGTGAACTGTGCTCTTTGGTCTATGATGATTTATTTGGGCACATCGAACCTGGTAAAAATCTCAGAATATAAGAAGTTAGCAATGTTTGTATCCCTGGCATGCTTCAAGGCTACTACCTCTACCCATTTAGTGACATAGTACAAACCAAAATGTATTCTTTATTCTAAGGAGGACTAATGGGCCCTACAAAATATAAACCCCATTTTTCAAATGGTTTTATTGATAATTGTGGGTGTAAAGGCATTTCATCAGAGCGAGTAGGTCGGCCCATGTGTTGACACTTATCGCAATGTTGTACAAACCTTTTAGAATCCTTTTAAATTATTGTCCAATAATATCCTACAGTTAAAATTTTTTTAGTAGTTTGTTGTGCTACAAAATGGCCTTTGCAAGGCTTAGATTGATAGGCATGAAGGATATAAAAAACATCCTCTTCTACAACATAATAACACATAATATTATCAATCCCAGTACGGAAAAGTAAACCATTTATCCTACTGTATTACCCACTAAGTCTTATGAGCTTTCGGTGTTCTTGCAGGGAGAAGTGGGGTGGAAACTTGTAGGTAACAAGATAGTTAGCAATATTGGAAAACCAAGGGCTCTTTACAAAAATAGAAAAAAGGTGCTCATTTGGAAAAGTATCATCCACATGAATTAGTTCATCATCACGTTGGAATCTAGATAGAAAATCCGCCACTACATTCTCTCATATTGGTTTGTCAAGGATAGTAATGTCAAATTCCTACGAGAGAAGCAACCACCGAATCACTCATCCTATAACAACTGGTTTATTCATCAAAAATATAATAGCAAAGTGATTCGTATGCACAAAAACCTTGTGCTCAGTTATATAGTGGTGAAATTTATTTATTACATAGAGTACATCCAAGAATTCCTCCTTAGTGACAGTATTGTTTACCTCGACACCTATAAAATTCTTACTAATGTAATAGATGGTGTAAAAGAGAGTCTTCCTTCTATCCAAGTACTACTCCCATGGAATTATCTGATGCATCGGTATGTATGTGAAATGGTTGTTCCCAATTGGGTCCTTGCAACATAGGTGTAGTTATAAGTTTACCTTTGATTTCTTCAAAGGCTTGCTGGCATTCAGGTGTCCATGAGAAATCAACATCTTTCCCTAGCAACACAAAGAGAGATGAGGCAATCTTGCTGAAATTTTGAATAAACCTTAGATAATAACCAGCATGTCCTAGGAAACTACGTACATCCTTTAGAGAGGTAGGCACAAGAAATTCTTGAATTATTTTTACCTTTTTAGGATCCACTTCAATTCCTTTTGCAGAAATATAATGACCCAGAACAATACCTTCAGTCATTAAAATATGACATTTTTCATGACTTAAAGAAAGATTAGTATCAATGCATCGTTTAAGAAATTTTTCAAGGTTTTCCTTAGCTTCATCATATGTATCACCATAAACAGTAAATTCATCCATATATACTTCCACAAAATCATGAACTAAATCTATAAAAATACTCAAAACAATTCATTGGAATGTAGTAGGTGCATTACACAATCTGAAAGGTAAGACATTATAGGAAAATGTGCCCCACAGGCAGGTAAAATTAGTTTTTTCTAGGTCTTCTGGGGCAATATGGATTTGATAACACCCACTAAATCCATCAAGAAAGGAAAATAACTTCTTCCTAGCTAGGGTGTCTAAGACCCGGTCAATAAAAGGAAGTGGGTTATGGTCTTTCTTAGTGGCCTTGTTAAGGGCCTTATAATCAACACATATTTTCCATTTTCCATTATTTTTAGGAACAACCACAAGTGGGGACACCCATTGGCTATCTTAAATAGGATAAATAAAACCTACATTAAGCAACTTTTGAAGTTCATCCTTAACTATTTCCCGTAAGACTAGGTTTAATCTTCTTTGGGGTTGTCTCACAGGTCTACTCCCTTCCTCTATATAGATATGGTGTGTATAGGTAGTGGGATGTATACCTCTCATGTCTTGGTAATCCCAAGAAAAGGCCTCTTTGTGGAAATGCAACATCTCAATCAAGTCTTCTAGTTGGGATTTATGTTGAGTGTTTTTCTAGGCAAGATTTCTATGGCTTAGGACTATATAGGGGTATTTACAACAAGAAATTGTGAATTAGACGAAGATGGGTCAAAATTACCAGATATAAAAAATGGACTGTATATACAAGTATGCAGCAATAATTGATGCAAATTAATAAAATGTTGAATAAACTATGAACTACTAACTAATGGAAAGTTTCCAAACAGGCAATCATCACTTATACCTGTAGGAAAAATTATTGTCTCTAAAACATTATCAACCAAATAATAGTCTTACAAGAAATTATTAATAATAGTGTTTTCTGATATATCCTCAAACTCCGTACTTTGATCTATTGTCAAAATAGGTAAAGAGTCTTCCACATCACTATCGATCCATAAGGGATCCGTCGTTCCCAACAATGGTTGTGTTGGAGGGTACAACGTCAGTTGTTTTGTTTGCTCCCCATTCGAGATCACCATGTTTCCAGGCTTGCAATTAATGAAATCATTAGCAGCAACTAACCAAGGTCTTTCTAAAATTAAGGGGTACCCCCCCCAGCTTAATCTTTGGTTGCAAAATCATGAAATCTATTTGATACTCCCAAGAATCAATAGAAATAATGACATCTTCAATCATACCTTTTGGTTTTACAAGGGAGCAATCAACCATTTGCAAGACCATTGGAGTAGGTCTTAGTCCTTGAAGGTCCAACCTCTCCTTAGTCTCGTTAGTCGTTACATTTATAGTTGCTCCTAGATCCACAAGTGTATTTGGAATGATTACATCACCAATACATACCTAAATCATTGGAATCCCTAGATCTACATACTTAGGGACTGAAATCCTCCCCAACATCAAATCTACTAGTTGTCCAATGAATTGGACTGTCTTGGGGTCATGCTTCTTTTGTTGTTTCCTCCCACAGAGTTCCTTAACTGGTGTACACCAGAATATATCAAATAGCCTACAACAAATGAAATTTAATGTTAACGTTACGTAACTCATTCATAAAATCAAAATATGGTTGAGATTTTTCCTATTGTTTTGGTTGCTCTTACAACCTATCAAGAAATGGAGGCCTTGGTTTCTCCTCTTCTGGCTCAACTGGAGAGTCCTCAACTTCTATGATGGTTGGCCCTTGGAGGTTCTTCCTTGACCTTAGGTGTACACCATTGATTTCTAATGCATTAACAAGATAAGTCAGAAATCTTGCTACCTCATTATTATAAACCGGTTGAGCCACCTTATTATTAGGACTGGGTGATGGTTGTGCAGGCATAGGCATGGATTTTGGAGGTTGAGTAGAACTAGATGGTTGATTAGATGATGGGAGAGGTGGAAAGAATTTTTGGGATTGTTGATAAGTATTTATTGCTAGAGGTGGTGGATATGGAGGGAATGTTTGATATGGCGGGTATGTTGGTTGTGGTGATTGCCATGCTTACCATGACTATGGAGCATGGGGATATTGTTGTGATGACTGGGGGTAGTATGGAGGCTATTGCCAACCTCCATACCATTCAGGTTGGTTTGGGAAATAATTTTATTGAAAAATACTTTGGGGAGCTACTGGGTAATCGGTTGGGGGCATTGCTCTTGGTTACTAAGGTCTTCATTCGACCATGAAGTAAACGGGCTCATTTGTGTATTCTACCTTGGTCATACCTACAGGAAGAGGTTTTAGAATAGTGTCCCTACTAGCTTCCTCTAGAGAATAGATTTTTGTTCTATTATATGTACATTCTTCACCACCATGCCTTTTTCGACAAACATGACAAAAGATGGCTAAGTTTTTTTTATCCTCCTCCTACTTCCTTCATGTATATAAAGTATATATTTGTTTACCCATATGATTTAATAAATCGGTTTTGAGATCTTCTAGTAAATTACCTATTTCACGCTTTGTTATACCTATTGCATTTCTTGAGGGAGAAATCTTACTTAAATAATTCCTCCCTGAACGTTGAGACCTCGATTAATTCTTGAAAATGACACAAATATCATCAAAGTTCAATTTAGAGACGTTACCTTTACCTATTAAATTCAATGCATCCATAGTATCATCTCTTATTCCCCTAAGAAACAACATTTTAATAGTGTTAAGAGTTATCCCTGGTTGTCATGATCATTGTAGGTTGAACATGAAGCATTCTAGGTAATCCTCCATGGATTCATCTTCATTCTATGTCATACGAAAAATCTCATCCCAAACTTCTTTCATTTTACAATACTCCTAGTATTTTGTCAAAAATGCTTCCTTCATGTCGTTCCATATTTTGATGTTTCTGAGGTTCATGAACCAACATAGTCTTACATCTTTCAACATATTTGGGAATAATTTGATCTTATGTGCATCGCTTTGATAGTCATAACTATGGCACAAAACATCAAACTCAAATAAAAACATATCAGGACCCTCAATAGAAAGACCGTGAAAAACAGGCAATGGGAAACGGGGTATTTTTTCACAAGGGCAGCCTCTTTTGGATGTGCAATTGGAAACTCAATAGCATCTTGGTTGTTGTTGGCCAATGCCCTCTCATTGTTATTGTTGTTGTTGTTGAGATTAGCCATGACTTTAGATGCCCAAGGGGTGAAGAAATTTTTGAATGGCTTTTGGTTTCCTAAGGATAGACTAGCTCTAAACTTGTAAGATTCTTGGAATAACTTTGCAACCCTTTTTTGCAATTCCTCGAAAGACTCTGGACGAGTACCAGAAGGGGTCTCAACAATAGTAGACTCAATAACACATTTTTTGATATCTGGTTCAATTAGCTCTTCCTTAGGTGATGTGAGCACCACTACTGGTTTTAATTTGTTTTTTGATTTCTCTTGTTGCAAGCTACTTCCCTCAACTACTGGTTTTGATTTGTTTTTTGATTTTTCTTGTTGTGAACTACTTCCCTTATCCTTTTTAAAAAATCTCCCTCTACTATCTCTACTACAATTCATGCACTTATATAACTTATAACAGAGCAAACTAAGGGTAATTATCTAAGTGAAGTTGACTGTCGTATAGACTTTTTCCTTCGTACACTGGTCCTAACACAATTCACTAGGCTAATAGGCCTTTAACACCATTCCTCGACAACGACACCAAAATGATTGGATTACACTGTGGATGGATTTTTTTTAGATAAACTATCCTTGTAATTCTATCCAATTGGTAAATGTGTTTAAATCAATCCTCAGGAATTTGGTAGTGGTTTCCTTAGTTTATTCCTAAGTGTCAATCCGGGAGTTGTAAACTTGTGAAATTTGTTGTGGAAATCTACCTAAGGGCCGAAACTAGTGAGCTAAGTGGGGATGGATGCAACTAACACACAATCTATATTTGGTCAAAAATCTAGTTTTTAGACTTCCTGTCAATTCTGTGACAGGAACCTATGCCAGGAATAGTCTACAATAAAGACAAATCAATGCCAAATAATAAAACAGAATCAATAATTCACATTGAAAATGAATTAACAAAAGACAACTAAGTACTAGAATTAAAATGTGATGTGCTAAACTAAATTCACATGCATTAATAAACACACTAATTGGCGCTGATTGAAATAATATGCTAAACTAAATTCACATGAAATGAAAAACGCACTAATTAATACTTATTGGAAAATAATATGCTGAATTGAATTCGCCTGTGACAACAAATGCACTAATTAACAACAAACCACATAATTACGAATTAACATAATAATTAAAGATTTGAAAATGAATTAAAGTTGAAACAGTTATTACCACACACATACTACCACTATAACGATTCACCGGGTAACCAAGGAAGTGGGCCCTACCTTCTCCAATTATCAGGTGAAATGAAAGCTTACTCCACGCTAATCAATACTCATGCAAATGATATTTTAAATCACAGTCTTTTCAAACTAGAATAAAGATTTATAGATGTATATTATCAATATCAATCTGAGTCTTAACATACATATTTATAGATACTATGAGCCACTAAGTTTATAACTAATGCTAATAAAAAAGCATGTAATTGTTTAGGTTGTTTTGTCCTGCAACCAACAACCTTAGAAGCAAATTAGAAATAGATTACAGACTTTGATATTATTTCAAAATAGAATAACAACTTAGACTAGACTTGGAAAAAATGACACATGACTCTTGAATGGCTTCATCTTTACTCCACCAATACTCCTCTTGTGCCCACGTGCCATCCACCTAATTATCCCCTTCTATCATAGTCATGAAGATAATTAATAAATAATTGAAGGTTTTGATATATTTATAAGTTTTTATCTTTTCTTTGCATTTTATTAAATATCCTCACTTCATTAACAAATAGTGATAGGAACAACAAAGGATACTATAAAAATGAAAGGGTAAAGGAAAAATAAAAGGTAAAAATAATGACACATTTCACCCCCATCACCTATAGTAGAATCCCCTAGTATCTCTTCATTGTTTGTTATATAATTCTCATACTCATTGAGGTAACTAGCTTCACTATCTTCTTCTTCAACTATCAACAAAATAATATGCAAAATATAACACACAAAATAGTTTTTGGAAACATTACAAATTTGGATAAATTTTTTAATTCAAAATTTTCCAAACACCTTTTAGCATTCCAAAAGCATGTTCAAAAAAAATATGAGCTTATTATAGTTTAAAGTTGAATGATATTTGATTATTGGTTACAACTCCACTAAAAGGTGTGATTAATCAAGGTATCAATGGATATCTAGACCATCACCAACAATGTACTCTCTCATATTTAACCTCTCTCCACCTTTCCATAACCTGTCGAAGGAATAATTTCTTAGGATCCTAGCATCATTAATAGATCCAGACCAACCTCTAAAAATATCCATGAAACACATATTACTATCAAAGATGGCTTATAATTTGCAATTTCCCCTTTTGGGATCACCTTATATTTTACCCTGAAATCACAATTCCAAATGAAACTAGTAGCATATTATAGTCAAAGGTATAATTCCCTACTCAAAATTGAGATGATGTAAATTTGATTATGAAAACTTGCAACCATGTTAGATGAATATGAAAGACATAATCCATGAAATACATTTAGCTCTAATTCTAAGAAAGATTATATATCAATACAAAAGTCCCAAGGACTATGTTGGCTCAACCATAATGAGGAGGACATGATGAGGTGCCCCAAGTATCCTCCCCTAGACCCAACAACAGGACCTTATCCTTTGTGGCCTTATGTGGTCCTTAACCGATGGTCCTCAACCATCATCATGAGGTGGTGCACCTAGTGAGGGCTTAACATAGTTCTCCTCCATCATTCCAACGTCTCCTCTTATGATTAAAGACCTTTATTTATTTAATTCAACAATTGGTTCAATAAGGGATAGTTAGGAGGCTGCAATAGGGTGTCCTTCTCACAGTTCTCCCTTTTAAATAATAGGGTGCCCTTTTTTCAATTCTCCCTTTTGCATAATAGGGTGCCCTACTCATAGTTCTTCCTTTTGCATAATAGGGTGCCCTACTCGTAGTTCTCCCTTTTGCATAATAGGGTGCCCTTCTCACAGTTCTCCCTTTTGCAGTCCTACCTCATCCCTTCATGATCAATTATTGCTAAACTAGAATAATATCACTGTTCATAATATCAAAAAATATATACTAAAAAATAGGCTATTATATCAATATTTTATATCTATATTTATTTGATTAGATGATCATTGTCTTAATGTTCAAATGTTTATTCATATTCAAACTAAGTCAACTTTCTTTCCAATCGATCTAGTCTTAACACTCAAAAGATATTGTTAGTGTAAATCAAACAAATAAGAATCTAATATCCATATTCATACTAAAGAACCATAATTCCTTTACAAGGCTCAATAATTGTTGTAAGCGTCATTACTGTATAATCAAATATAATTCACATATACATACACACATTCTATTATTTTTAACTTAATTCCCTTATTGATTTATTATTTGTCTTCACTATACGTATTTCTTCTTTCTAGTATAATTGTATCATATTAATGTATCTTCCACTATGTTGAGGAAACATTCCTATTTTTGTCCTTACTCTTCATTCATATTTCTACCTCCATTATATTACTACTACTTTTTTGAGTGTGACTTTATTTCTTCTTCCAATACTTCGTTGCTTGAATAATGGGTGTATTTTCTGTAGGTGATGGATGCTATTATATTTAGATGATATTTTGTTTCTAATTATATCTATCGCTATACTCAAAAATATCTTTTCAGATTCCTTGTTTATTGTTCCTTCTTTGGTCTACTCCAATTTGTTCTTATTCCCTCGATCTCTCAATATTCTTCCTTAATTTATATCTTTGAAGAGGGGCATTGCTTGAATGGAGACAACGCTAAAAGACATGTATCTATACCATTAATCGTTGCCTTTTGTTTATAATAATCACTACTTTATTATCGTTGCTGGGAGAACATAGTGCTACCTTCTAGGATCCTCCCCTTTCTTTTATTTATTGAAGCCTATGGTTAAACACTACTCCCCTTAGAGAGGAATCGTAGCCTTTGTCATAATCACTGCCACTTATCATATATTTGTTTATATTTTATTTTATTCTATTTATTACAAATTAGGGAACATGATAGATGTATATATAATTATTTTTCATTTATATTTGTTATATTTGATCATTATAATATTATCTTATGGTAATTATAATTATAATAATATTAAATTGTTAATATTTCTTTTTTATATTTTTAATACGTATTTTATTATTTATTTTATTTTATTTATTTGCATTTCAAAGCTTCATATCTTAGTGTTACAATTCCAGGGGTATGACATATCATAGTTTCAACCACAATCGTACCAATCAAATAAACATTTATTAGTTGAAAGTTCAAAATTAACATGAGTTACATATATAGCCCCACAACACTTTGAAAAGCCTTGTTTTGGTAAAACCATGCTTTACAAGTTCAAGTGTTTAATGATCACTTGACTATTGTATGTAGTTTCAAAAACCAGCATGTAGAGTACTAATGAACTTCATCACAACTCTTGCAATTATTGACTTTCCACACCAGAAAAGTTCACTTATGTCAATCATAGATATTCCATATGGCAGTCTTAAAATAACAATAGCCACTTGTTTCTCAACTAGAAGCACCCTACTATTGATATATGTTGCTAATGATAGAGGTATATCACCTTTCTTAATATCTCCATGCAATGATTTACATAGAAATTGAGACAATGGATGTGGTTACCTAAAGATGCTACAAAATTGTTTGTCATCACATTTAACTTAAAAAATGTAATAGTTCCACCAATGCAAGGAATGTGGCTTGAAATACCACTCACCACTAACCTTCCCTTCCTATTGAGAAGTATAAAAATTTGAATTGAGGAATACACTTTGTTGTTCACAAAAAATTGTATGACGCTCCAAATCTATTTCATCTTCTACCTTATCATCTAAATGATGAGAAGCTTAAGATGATTCTTTCTTATATTTCTTTAATATGTTCATTGAATCTTCAACATCACACCAAACTTGCAATGCTATTTGTTCTATCATTGAAAGAAATCATAGTTCAATACTTTGACTCTTTTTCTACTATTTGAATCCATCACTTATGCTACAAATTTAAACAAATTAATAAAAATTTGTATTGAAAAAAAGAAAGCAAGGTCTACGGTCTAAATATATATTGTAAATAGTATAATTGCAAATACAACGATGTTGTTCAAGATAACAATATGAACCAATACATACAAAAAAAATTGAGCTCAATTGAATTTCCATACACTACCCCCCAATTTATGACTTAGAGAATAGATGTTAAAGATATTTTATGGAACTATATATATGATATACATCAACTATGTGGCTTTATATAAGTACATAAATCAACACAAAAAGATGCAAGTATAATAATAAATGTAAGCATTAGAAAGATAAATATTACTACATTTAAAAAGATGCACTTTATTCATAAGTAGTTTTATATGTATCTTATTTTTTTGCATTTTATAGTTGTATGTTGCTAACTAATACAAAATCAATCTTCTTTTGCATATTATTGGTTGATTTTCAATATTGCTTAACCAACATTGCTTAGTGTTGAAACCATGCTCATTTGGACATTAATTTTTTTCTCTTCTTGTTTCAATAACTTTTCTTCAATCAAATCATCCTTATTCATGCATTTCTCATGGTGTTTCATGCATCCCTCTTCAACAAATTGTAGAGTAGAAATCAACAACATATTGTTGTCGACAATAACATCCTTCATACTTATTACATTGGAAATTCATTATAATTTTTTCCTTGTGCATTGTCTTTCCCATTCACTACCATTTTTAGACTAGTTACACTTTCCATATTTGATGTTTTGGGTTCATGCAATGGCTCTCTTCATTTGGAGGACTATTCTCATCAAATGCATAACTTGTATCATAAGAGTCAATAGTGATATTTCCTAGATTGATGGCTCGAGTTTTACCAAATGTGATCTTCATTACATCATAAATCTCAACAATGAACTTTTAGGAAGTTTCTTTTCAACCCTCTCCTGACTTGTCATATTCTAGTAACTATAATGCCCAAATATAATATTATATTTGTAGTCTCTTTCTTTTGTAATTAGGTTGAATATACTCCCAATGATCTCAATATTGCTTTATTGTGCGAGGAACACCATGATTAGAGCAATATTGTTGAAAAAAATTCCACTTTTCAACGGAATTTAATTCTTTTATTATTGCACCACCACTTGATTATGTTTCTCTCCCAATTCTTTTAGCTTCAATTAGAACCATTATGTTTACAATGCTCCAAAAAACTCTAATTTTTGCTTGAGGAGGTACATGATATTGATTATTTGTGATTTCTAATTCATTGGTTGGAATTTCCTTTTCATTTATCACTTCGTTAGTGACCACTTCTTTATTATGCACTTGTGTACTAGGAATAAACTATGGGCAATAGTCATCATTAGAGGAGAACAATTTTTCACCTATGTTATCATCTAAAAGCATTTTAAAATGAAATTTATGTGACCATGTTGACAAATTGGATGGTATGTAGTTTCATCCATGGAAAATAATATATTGTTGGTACCTACATTAAAACAACCAAATTGACAATATGATCTTGCTTCAGTTATACCAATCCAAAATTAAAAAAATAATTCTATAAATACAAAATAACATAGAAATCTAAAATGAAGAAAAGTATGGCATTAAAAAATCATAGACTAGTAACTAATTAGATAAATATATATAATTTAGTGAAATAGAATAAAAATGAGGCATCCCAAATCTACCACAAAATTTGTACATGAAATAAGCCTAAAACTGATCGAGTAACCAATGAGGCTAAGATAGTGTTCTAGTAGAGACTTTTTGTTATTTAAGGACCAAAAATATCACCAAGTTTGTTAGAGATGAAGCTACTAATCCCATAAAATTATACTCATTACCTCTCTAATCGAAATACCAACAACAAAGAAGAAATGGCATGAGTAGAAGTAGAACAAGAGAAAAAATATGCAGAGTAATTTGGTGTTGGTGCATCTCATGGCAAGTGAGCGGCGGTCGAGGTGAATCCAAGTGAAGATTGGGGCTAGAGAAATCATCAAGAAAGCTACGCAAGTGAAGTAGAAGAGGAATTTTCTCTAGAACAGATTAATGCTCAGGCGATCAATGAACCTTGGCGGGAGCGTAGTGATTGGACTCTCCTGGATCAAGGATGGGATGGTTAGAATAGTTGGAAAGGAAGGAAGAGGCAAGAAAATCCCAATTTTGGAAATCATGGCCATTGAAATAGAAACAACCAAAGAGCAAGAGGCAATGCGAACGACAGGAATGGTAGACGGAACCCTAGATGGAATGGTAATCAAGAAAGGAATCCTAAGAGAAGCAAAAGGTAGAAAAACATAAGATTCCCAATGAACGAAGGCCCCGATAATGATCAGACCAACGAAGGGAGGACAAGAGGTGGTTTCATGAAGACAATGGTAATAAATTCTAACAAGTTGAAAGCTAAAAGGGAGCACCTCAAGCAGTTAGGGCTCCTACTCAGATGGTTTGGAATAAATCTCAATTGGGACAATTTAATTAGATGGTGGCAAGGAAAATGGGGTGAAGAAATAGAATTCAAAACCTCGGCGAATGGATATTTTGTTGTGATCTACCCCTCAGTGGCAGTCAAATCCGAAATTCAAAATGAAACCTGGTTTATGGATGATCATGGTTTCTACATCCAGAGATGGATAGCTGAATTTGACCCATTTCGACATAATATGGTTAAAATTCAAGAATGGCATAAAATGCCAAATCTTCCCTCATAATCCAAGAGCCGAGAATTTTGGAGGATATTGTAAATCATTTTGGAAACTTTGTTTGTGTAGAAGAACGGCTAGAAGTAGATGGTATTAGCACTTATGTAAGGGTGTGTGTCGAAAACAACCCAAATAGTCAGTACTGGCGGGAGTCGGAACTTTTTAGAGATTGGGGCAACTAGGTGCAAGCATTACCTTTGGACTACCGCTGCTCCGAATTGTTGGTCAATATTTTGGGTTGGCACAAACAATCCTTAGTAGCATATCAAGATCATTCTCCCCACCCCTCGAATCAGGAATCCGAGAGCAGTCAAGAAAAAGGGCAATCAATGAATTCGTCGAGTAAATCAAAGAAAGCTGAGTTGAGTTCCAACCCTAAGCTGAATGGTCTAGAAGATTTATCCAATTCACTAAACGCACTGGACACCCAAAGAAGTGAGATTAATTAGAGGGTGGCAGCGGCAGTCAAATTCTTAGGAAATAAAATCAAAGATCTAAACTCTCTCATGGAGGTTGGCAATGAGTTGGTTGAATTAGCAAAAGTTGCTAAGAGCGGGTTAATCAATATCAATGGAGATGATTTTCTCAATGGTTGGATTAATGGCCCTAATCTGGAGGATGTAGACCTAGATCAATTAGTGTAGGAGGACATCCAAAAATCAGCCAAAAGATAAAAGATCTCTCATCTTGGGCAACATAGGCCTGGCAAGTTGGGCATTGGCCAGAAAGATACTCTAAAAACTTCTCTTAACTGTGGATATTGTAAGAAGAGAGGCAGAATTCCCAATCAAGAAAAGCTCAAATGGGATGGGGAGGCAAATGGCCAACTAAAAATAAATGAGATGTTGAAAGTAGGGAAGGGGGATGCCCTTCTTAAACAACAATGAAACTTCTAACTTGGAATGTCGAGGGCTTAAATTCCCCTAACAAGCGATGTTTAATTTGGCATCAATTAGATAGTTTTTAGGTAGATTTATGCATGTTACAAAAGACAAAGCTAGATTATGGAAAATGCTAGGTGTAGATGTTGTGGGTCCTTCTGGGGGGATTATGATACTTTAGCATCCTCAAAAAGTGCTACTTGAAGAAGTAGAGGCATGCAGGCAATGAATTACATGTAAGGTAAGGAGTTTGATCTCCAATTTATGTTTCTTACTTATCAATGTATACAGTCCAGTACATTGCATTCAAAAAAGGCAAGTTTGGAGAGTTAGATATAATTTGTAACAATTCGGGCTTTGAAATTTGCATTATTGGAGGAGATTTTAATGCAATATTGAGATCTGAAGATAAGAAAGGTGGGGTGAGAAGGAAATTACAATCTCAATTAGATTTTGAGTACTTTGTGGAAAGGAATATATTATTGGAGCCTCAAATGGGTAATGGCCACTATACTTGGATGAATCAGAGGATTGGTTTCAATAGTATTGTAGAGAAATTGGATAGATTCTTCTTCAAAGGATATTTAAGCACCTTTCCTTTCACTTTAGACTACAAGATCTTACCTGGGACTAGGTTAGATCATTTTCTTGTGGCCCTTGAGGTTGTTGGTGAAAGGGGTCCTGTGAGGTGTCCCTTCAAGTTCAAAATTTTTTGGGTTCAAAGACCCTAATTTGATGGATCTCATTAAACATTGGTGGTCAGATTGTAATCTAGGGGGTGTTAAAATTTTCAATATAGCTACTAAATTAAAGGCAATAAAGCAACACCTCAAGGAGTGGAATAAAGTTTGTTTTAAGAACATTTTCGAAGAAAAATGAAGAATTGAAGAAGCATTGTAAGTATTATTGGAGAAAGTAATTAAATATGGAATGGACAATCAAAGTTTCTTAGAAGAGAAAGATCTATTGAGAAAACTCAGCGACCTTTTGGCCAGAGAAGAAATCTTTTGGTGACTGAAATCCAGGGAGGTGTGGCTGAAGGCTGGGGATAAAAATACAAAGTTTTTTCACAACTCCACAAAACTTTGGAGAGAAATAAACATGATTTTGAGCCTCAAAGTTATTGATGGCAGGGTCATTGATAATATTGATGAAATCAAATCGGCCACAATTGACTTTTTTCACAACCTTCTTAATGACTGGAATGGCTCCAACCTAGAAGCTCAAAATGAACTTCTATGTAGCATACCAAAATTGGTATCAAAAGCTCAAAATGCAATGCTAAAAAAAAAAATTATTGAGCAGGAAATTAAGGAGGCTTTGTTTCAACTACATCCTAACAAGGTGGCAGGCACAAATGGTTTTATGGCAGCTTTCTTTCAGAAGTGTTGGGGTATTGTGGGAAAGGAGATTACTGAAGCTATAGAAGACTCAAGAAGGTTGGGAAAATTACTAAAGGAAATCAACAATACTTTTATAGCCCTGGTCCCTAAAAAATAAAAGCTTGAATACCTAGAAGAGTATAGACCAATCGTGTTGTGCAACACAATCTACAAGATATTGATAAAAGTTGTTGCTAATCAATTAAAAAAAGTCTTGCCTGACATTATCTTAGAGGAACATACAGGTTTTCTCCCTAGTAGATCTATTTTGGATGACATCATCATTGCACAGGAAGCCATACATTCTATTCAGGAGTTAAAAAAACCAACAATGTTAATCAAACTTGATATCAGAAAGGCTTACGATAAGGTGAATTGGCAGTTCTTGTTCAAAGTAATGGAGGCCTTTGGATTTTCCAAGGAGTGGATCAATTGGATTTTCAGTTGGATTGCTTGTCCTAGATATTTAGTTCTCTTGAATGGGTCCTTGAAAGGATTCTTTAATGCCTCTCGAGGCCTTAGACAAGGCGACCCTCTTTCTCCCTTTCTCTTTATAACCATGGCAGAGGTTCCTAGGTGTTGCATTTGCAATGTGAGGGTCAGTGGATTGATTTCGAGGTTGCCAATTACCAGTGCTATCCCTAATGTCACCCATCAACAATTTGCATACGACATAATGTTGTTCGGTGTTGCCTAGGAAAGGGAAGCAAGGAACTTCAAAGGCATCTTAGACAAATATTTCTTGGCTTTAGGGCAGGAGGTAAGCAAAGTCAAATCATAGGTATTCTTCTTTAACATCAATGCTTGTAGGGAAACTCAGATATTAAGGATCTTGAAATTCAAAAAAAAGGAAACTACCCTGCAAATATTTGGGACTTCCTATGGAAAATGGGCTGCAACCGGGAAAGTTATGGGAGCCGCTAATTGAAAAGGTGAAAAATAGATTGGAAAGTTGGAAAAGTCGCTGGTTGTCATGGGCTAGTAGACTTACTAAGCTCAAATTGGTCATAGTTGCTCTACCAACCTACTTGATCTCGTGCCTTCCTCTATCAATAGGTGCAAAATAAGGCCCTAAATCAAAAGATGAAGGACTTCTTTTGGCAAGGCAACTTAGAGCAATGCAAATATCCACTGATAAATTGGAAGGTTTGTGAGAAGAAGGAATCAAATGGAGCTAGAATGAAAGATCTTATTCTTCAAAACAAAGCATTTAGGGGAAAGTTGGTTTGGGCTTTATACGCAAAACGTGATCTTAAATGGGTCAAGATATTGAGGGAAAAATATGTAGATGATGATGAGAATAGTATCTTCACCTTCAAGTCTCTACCGAATGGATCAAGAATATGGAACTTTATAAGGGGCTGTAGGGATTTGATATCTGAGCATCTAACTTGAGAGATCAAGGATGACCGGTCTGACTCTTTTTGGGAAGATTCTTGGGAAGGGTGCCAAAAACTCACAGACAGAGTCGATCTAGTGGAGGCCAAAAGGTATACAAAATAGGTATGGGGGATAAGGTAAGTGACTATATGGTCATTACAAACCAATCTAGTTGTCTTAGTTATCAATGGCGTAACACACACAATTCAGGGCTAGAGGAGAGGTTGATTGTGGTGTTTGAGGATATGATTAGGAGTAGGAGTGTAAACATCAGACTTGGGTAGGATATACTCAGGTGGAATGCTTCGCCAAATGGGGAATATAACACAAATTATGGTTATTCAGTCCTAACAAACAACAATGAGGTCGCCCCATACTTACCCTCCAATCTTTGCTAGAACAAGGTTTGTTTACCAAAGGCTAGTATTTTCACATGGACAGGAGTACAAGGAAGAGTTTTAACAGCTGATAGGTTCATAAAAATGGGATATAATGGTCCATCTAGGTGCTCACTATGCAAATGAAAAGAAGTAGACGATGATCACATGTTTTTGAATTGTCCATATGCACAAAGTTGTTGGCATTGGTTACTAGCAAAACTTCAGTAGAAAATAGTGTTGCTTAACACTTTACTAAATCTTTTGAAAAGTTGGCCCACTTCACATCGACAAGCAATGTTCAACTACCTCTAGATTGATATCCCGTCGATAATCATTTGGGAATTATGGAAGGAGCAGAATAGGCACATATTTCAAGAAAAAGAACTACCACTATAATCCCTTTTGAATAAGATTGAAGTTTGTGTAGTGGAACTAATCAACTCAAGAATTTCGGACATGAATCCTAGGAAGATAAACTTCACTAACTGGGATGCTAACATGAGGATATCTTGGCAAGGTCTGAAGGTTCCTCCTTTTGTGGGAGAGGGGGGTCTCACGACTAAGATAGAGAGGAGCAAGGTTCATCGGTCCCCTCCTGAGGTTGGATGAGCTAAACTGAATTTTGATGGGGCTACCAGGGGTAACCTGGGAACCTCTAGGGCTGAATGTATTATAAGAGATTGGAATGGTAAAATTTTGGGCAAATTGGCGGCTCCTCTACCAAGTGGCACCAACAACACAACAAAATTTCAAGCATTGATCCTTGGTATTGGGATATGTCAGGAACTAAATCTAATAAAGGTGGTAATTGAAGGGGACTCCACACTGGTTATTAGTGTGTTATGCTCCAAAAAGGTGACCAATTGGAAGCTTGGAGCAAAGTTGGAAATTTCTTTTAGTATAATAGATAGGTTCGAGTTGGTAATGTTCAATCACATTTTGAGGGAAGGAAATACTGATGCAAATCTTATATCCAAGAATGGGACAAATGACATAACTATCAAGGAATTTGGTAGTTAAATAGGCAATACAAAATAAGTGGGTGGCAAGGTGGGCGACTTTCCACACCATTATCTATGGAAAGCTCAGCGGGATAATGAGTTTGGAAGAATAATTATTTTTTTCATATTTGAGGAAGGGGTGGTAATTTGGCAGTACATGTCCAAGGTTTGGGCTCTTGGTGATGTGGACCAGTGAGCTACTGCTATGGAAATTCCATGGGGCACATTCAACGGCAATGCTAATTTGATGAATACCATGATCTACATTTATTCACGATCCTTGCAAATGAATGATGATTTTCTTAAGTGTTATACGAAGCTTACATCCATCAACTTACCTATCTTTTCAGCTTTGGGATGGGATGGTTGGCAGTAATTCTCATGTGTGTGGTGGAGCTTGCACATCGATTACAGGCTAGACTTTGCAAGGTACGTTAAACCAGGTTTAAGTTCAATTATGGCAAGGACATGTCAATACCATTTTGCATACTAATCTAGAAAATACAAACACTTTTTAGGCAAGTTTATATTCCTCAAAACAACAGTCTGTATAAGTCAGAGAGGTAACGTAGGTGTTGAGTGACTGAACATAATGGAAGAGCGCTCCAAATTTGTGGTTTACATGTCCGCTAAAACCCTGATGAGTATTGGGGCAGATACACCCATTCAACTATACAACAATGTTAGGCAAATGGAATTTAGAGGGTCTATCACTAATCAACGATTGAAATGGGTACTCAAGAAGCACAACTTTCTCATTATGGCTACAATGAAGATGGTTCTGGGGAAGAGCTTCATGGTGAATGTTCTAGTTGTTTCATGTAGATATGAATATCACCTCACATTTTCTAGCAGTGGTGTTGGATATCAGGATGGCGAAGTGGGTGGTAGAGGCTCTGATGAAGAAAATTTTCAAGGAAAATTTTATGTTAGAGCTCGAGGAAACCCTATACGCTGCCTCGCTTGGTATGGGGGTTCCTCGCCTACGGGACCTTCATTTGATTCATGTTTTGGGGGAAGTAGTAAAATATTATCCCTTCGTTCTTGACCTCAAAGGGATGACTCTAGTAGAGCACAAAAAAATTGCTATTGTTGGTGTGGGTGACCTGATGAAGGAAATGAAGCTTCCCATTGCTTCGAATGTCAATGTGATTCCAAATTTTAGGGGCTTCACACATGAGAATGGTTACCTGGGTGGCTAGGATTGCTTTTTTATAGTAAGTATGTAATTAAAATTTATGTATGTTGAGTTAATAGGGGACTAGTTTTGTTAATATAGTGGTCCTATTCAAGATGTTTGAGCATTTTACAGTCGTATGTATGTAAGGTAGCAGATTAGTAAGGGGGGGTTGGTAGTGCCTGTTCTGATCACTTATAGGGGTCGAGATGGTACCTATATACTACAAACTAAATATGCATTTTGGGTCTTCCTGCATAACAAATGGTATGTAATCTCATTTTGATATCAATATATTATCTCATTACGAATAAAAAAAAATACCAACAACAAGGAATAAAATTGTAGACAACAGATAAAGGTTTTATTAAGGAGTTGCAAAGTGCTATAGTGTTTGATGTCTATGATGGAGCATGCATATTGGGATCTAGGGGTTCCTTTGCTTTTGATATATTAAACTAAGAAAATTGTTGAAAATTTTGAGGTAAATACTTGGTTTTTGGATAACCTAAGTTTCTCAATACTAAAGTTTCATGATTCTTACCTCAACACTAATGCTCTTATTTCCATACTCTATAGAATAAATTTTAAAAATTCCTAATACATTTATGGATTAAATATTTTATAAAGTATATTAATAATGCAAGAGGAAAATTTATGTCCATAGAAAAAACTTTGAACAACTATTGCAACCTATTCTTCACATCATTTGAAGATGAATACGAGTAAGGATTTTAAGAAGAAATTACATCAAAAATTAGATAATATGAATGCTAAAGTTTATTATTACATTTTTCATGTTTATCATTGTCTTGCTAAGAAACTTGTACTTTAAAATTTGAATGAATGAGGGAAACAAATAACCTAAAAGGCAATTGAGAATTGGAAGGCTCCAAGAAAATGAGAAAAAAATGCAAAGTGAAAAAAAAACCCTAAAATGCCTAGATATCAAGATTGGTGAGGTAAGAGAATTGTTAGATGTGTTTAATAAATCATCTACAGTCCAAATAGCATCAACTTCTTATTTAGCATAAATAAATGCATTAATAGAAAAGGCTCTTCAACTCTTAGGAGTGAATTGAAAGCATAGTGTTAATACTCAAATTCAATAAAAACTTAGCAACCTATTTTGTGACTCGGACTTGGGCTCAAAGGAAAAGATGCCTTGCTTATTTTGAAATCATGGAAATAATCACATAAACATATCTCAATCTAGAACTTATTTTTTTATAAAATTTTGGGAAATCTTACAATAAAGAACCTATACATGTAGTTTGAGCTAACTAAGAACTTTATTTAATGGTCCAAATACTACAATAATCTATCTATGTAAAGTTAACATAATTGAAATCTCCTCTTTAGAGGCCAAATAAACCAATTGTTCTTAGTGATATAAAATTACTTTATTAGCATTGCCATCTACAAGATAACAAAAATGGTTCCCCTACAAAACACTACAAGACCCAATCACATAAGCCATACATTAAATATATTTTCTACATATGTGTAACTACATTTCATATAGTATTCGTTGGCACATATTTCCAATGGTCGTAGGTTGTGGTTGTGGTATAATATAGAGATGCTCAAGCCTCGACTAGGTTTCCTAATTGTTGGGTGTAAAATATGTTCAATCTTTTATGGCATTTTCCTTCTATTTCATTTCCATTTCCTTATCCCTAGGTCCCTTTTTTTCATTTAATTATCAGAAAAATAAAAGATGTTTGATATGTTTCTAAAGATGAAGGAATGTTTCCTAAGTGCTAAAATCATTTGAGGTAATAATGTATTTCGACTGATTTTTCTATAGGAACTTCATGTAAGGAAGGAACTGACCATGTGGACAAGACTCAGGAGGCACGCGTGGACTAAGCATGTTGGAAGATTACTTGTTTTTGTCTCTATAATATGTTTTTAAGCTAGTTGTTTCGAGACTATTATGGTTTTGTGGCCTGCATCCAAACCAAAGACTATGTTTAATATGTTTGTTGGCCAGTGGCCATAACAAACTACTACTTTATCATTTTGATTGATTTTGATACTTGCCAAACTGATAAGTATATATGTATGATCTAAAGGTAATCAATGATAGATAATATACAGACTTAAGCAGACCAATTCTATCTCTTGTCTATGAGTAGTTGATGAAATTGCGTGGGATTGAGTTAGAGTAATTCGTTTTATCTACTCACCCTATGGACCAGAGGAAGGGCCCCCTCCCGAAAATCTTGGTGAGATTATTTTGTGGTTTATTAGCTTATATCTTTTGTGTGTCATGCAATTTCATTTATGTCGAATGTATGTTTTCAAAAGTATTGTGACTTAGTTTAATCCCTATTCATAGTTAAGGATCATTAATATTGGAGCCTATGTGATTAATTTGAATTGCAATGAATTCTCTGTAGAAAGTAACTGTGATTTGAGGAGCAAGGGGTGTGTCTCGATTGTAGGTTCACTGTTGTGTCTTTCATACTATAATTCATTCTGTAAAGCTCGTGTCACACTCCATTCATGTTTCATCGCTCTACTGATGTACTCCATGCTCCTGTCGCACTTCATCCTCTTGTCGCACTTCATCTTCCTGTCGCACTTCAACCTCCTATCACAATTAAACTTCCTGTCGCCTACACTTATTTGATACATCTTTGGCAACTGAGTTCTTTCTTTTACTATTGAGAAGGTTTTCATTAATATCTATATTGAGTTTGTGTTAGATCAAAAATAGATAGATTGGTTAAAATAGGTAAACAATCATTTAAGAAAGGATTTCATTTATTTTCAAAGTGTGCTTTTCAATTTTAGATTAAAGAATGTGTTTTCAATCCTAGTTTTCAATTCTAGTTTGCATCCATCAACCCTTGGTTTATTAATTGCAACCCTTCGACATATTGCCACAACATGGTTCAAAAGCCTACGTTCCCGAATTGACACTTTAGGATGAACTGAGGAAACCATTTCTAAAAGATTAAATCAAACCCATTTCAAGAGTAATTTAAGATCGTAGTTTAATCCAATCACTAATCTTAAATTTGAAGGTCCAATTAGACACATAATCCTACCCATGATTTCACAATCCATAAATACTCTATAAAGCATTTAAGGATGCCAATAACCCTACCCAAGTTCTACCAAGGAAAAAAAATCACATGAGATATTCACAAAAGAGATTGGATATAAATTTTTGTCTGATTTTAGGATATGGGAAAAAATCACCTAATTAAAAAACATAAACTTCTGATTTTGTGTATAAAAATGGAAATAAATATAAAACAATACAATTGTGTGTAATTTTTTTATTAGACATGGTCTTAGAAGAAAATAAATAGAAGCACGAGTTTTCCTACTATAGGCAAGGACTAACAAACAAACAATAATTGGGAATGAGAGATCATATTACTTTAGTATTTAAATTCAAGTGCACGAGATCAAAAATAAGTCTTGTTGATGCCAAAATTTATCAAGGTAACAACCCTTTGTGGGAAACTCAGTTTATGGGGGACATATTGCGCTAAACTAAGTGACCTCCAAATTTTTAAAGAAGTCAGCTTCTTCTGTAATGGGGGTTTAAAATGGGAAAAGGAACCAGATATATAAAAATAAAATCTAAGCTAAGGAGATGCGCCAAAATGTATATAATAGGCACGATAAATCATAGATCTAAGGGCCCGATCAGCAATCTGCAATGTCCCAGAAAGGCAGAAACTGAAGATCAAAGTATAAACAATTCATTTATTGACATAAAATAACTTTGCACACATATTTACTGACAAGAGTCATAAGACATGATCTAGACCAGCAAACTTGCATTTAATTTATAGAAGTACAACAAATGAATCATTCCAACAATAACAACACAATCTAAAGTTAATCAAATACATAAAAAGAGCAGAAAGGCCAAATGATTGGCATAGTCTAAGAGTCTTTTTGCAATAATTAAATAACAATAACAAAGGCCTAGCATCTTTTCTAAAATTTATGTATTTTTGCAAAATCCTAGAACCCCTCCTTTGAAACACAAGGGAGTATATATAGCTGAATTCTCCCACTGCCTTGGTGAGTAGTAATAGAAAAGATTTGCAAATCCTTAGAAATGATGTAGAATCAAAGATTCTTCCCGGTCATTGCAACAAAAATATCCCAGCCAAAGCATCTAGTCACGTCAAGTTCAGGTGCATCCCCCTACAAATGATGGCAATGGTCCCAGCGAAATCATGCTAGACAAGTGTCACTACCTTGCTAAAGCAGTTATGGCACATGCAAGATGTCGCAGTCCCCACCTTGCTCCACCCATCATTTAAAAGAAGCATGTGTCAAATAAACACGTGTTGACACTACGCAACCTGTGCTCATCTTTTTCTTTTGTCGTTGAAAACTTGCACCAAGGAGACACATGTAACCTGCCTTATTCTCGATACCAACTATGGGGCCTGCTAGAATATGCAAAGATGAAGCCATGTGGCATGCAAACGGAGCTCTACTCAAAAACGAAGGGAAGCGGCTTTCAAATGTGCGCAGAGCGGACACGTGGTAGTGTTGCGGAGCCATTTTGAAATGTGAAGGGAAGATATCCCTCGAGGAGCACAGAGCGGACACGTGGCTAAGCAGTGGCATTTTTCAAAAAGAGGTCAAATGAACCTTAATGCAATGTTCGAGCCGAATTTCAATAAGGTAAAGCTTGAAGGGAGCTTGAGGAATATTTTATTTACAGCTTCTGGCGACTATCAGGGGCATTTCGCTTGAGGAACGAAGAACCCAAAATTTCTCTCTGGTTCGCAGACCAGAGCGCCATCCATTGGTGGAAAAAGTAGAGCTTGGAAAGGGCTGCCTGCAGAGGTGGCTAGTCATCTTCAAGATGGTTTCTCTACTTTGCGCAGATTCTCATGTGCTCCGCTTAGGTCAATCATCTCTTTATGGGGCAGCATATCAAGCAAACCCGCCCCTGCTTCACAATGGAATAGTAGTTGCGCAAGAGGATGGATGACCCCTTCAATGCCTATTGTAGTAGGAGGATGGTTGAAATTCTAGAAAGCATTCGGGTATTGCTCCTTCTCCTCAATTCTTTCTGCAATTTGTTCAACTATGGCTATTGACCCATCTTCTAAAAATGGAGATGGCAGGCCCATCCTGCTTAGCCAGGAGAAATTTTTCTGCATGCCATCTATTGTTTGGTTCAAGGAAGTTGCGGCCGCCCTAGTCCGCTGCAAGGCCGAGTAGCAATGGATGAACTTGTTTGCCATTTGAGTAGCAACATTTCGATCTTCAATCCCTGCCTTGGCTAGGTCTTCATTAGAGACTAAATATAAATTAGTGAGCAGAATATTTGCTTCTAGAACTGCCTCTGAGATGAACCATGGGAATTCCTCAATTGTTCTGAGGACCTCCTAGCTCAGTCTGGTTGCTTTTGAGATGAACTGGAGCATTGGTTGCATCGTCAGACATAATTTTTTAACCTTTTCCCAATAAGAAATATATATCTGTCAAGCCAATGGGATGAGGTCGGGCTGTGCGAAAGAGGCTTCGATGGAACTCTTCAGAGAGGCAATTTTTGCATCCTTTGAGTTAATGGCTTCCGTCAATTCCACATTTTTCCTCTTCACGATGCTAGTTGCTCCCCAAAGCTGCTCATTTCTTTACACTAGTTTTCCTCGGCCTGGGCGTGGTAAACCAACTCTCAGTTAAGAGAGGACTTTGTCTCTTGAAGCTCTTTCTCTAATCGGGCCTTTCAGTCCTCAAATTTGGCACCCTTCTCCTGTAGCTTTTGCTCATATTGAGCTCGTTATTAATCTAGCACCTCATCTTTTTCCTTCATCCCCTGCTCATGTTCAACACACCATCATTCAAACTCTTCACTCCTCAGCTGCAGATTTTGTTCCACCAAAGCTAATTGGCTCTGGTACTCCTGACTCTTAACACACAGCTCATTTATTTCAGCGGGGTCGACAGATTGAGCCTTTGCAAGTTCCTCCTGAAGTTTATTCTTCTCTGTCTTTGCTATCAATGCCCTCTTTGTCAAGCATGTAACATCCATTCCTAGGAATTTCTCCCTTTTTTCCAGGAAAGTAGCTCTTTATTTCAAGGATTTCAACTGCTCATCCATCTTCTTCAGCTTGCGGCTAGTTTTAATGAAATCGAAGGTGACCACTCGTTGCTTTTCTTCCATCAGCTCAACTTTATCCTGCGGACGAGCTACCTTCATGTCAAGCCCCACGACATACAAATCATAATCTTCTGGGCACATCTCCCCTTGTTGCTTTGCCACAGTTGGGTACATGGTTGCAAATTTTAGCATTTGTTGAGTCTCATCATAGATAGTATGCACCTTTGGTTCTACCTGCTTCCAATCATCCTTAGCTTTTTGCTTTTGAATTCTACTGGCACGTGCCTCCTTCGTAGCATCATTTTGTGCAATAAAATGAGCTGGTGATGTGACTAACCCGCCTGCGAAAGGAGCACCGGGAGGTAGGGCATATGGATAGGTAAGTTTAATAGGCGTGGGCAGTGTCTTCTTCTGGAGAGTGATGATCTGGGGGGAGAAATGGGGCACATGCCAAGGCTCGGCTTGTGAACCAGCAAAAGGGCTTGTCATTCGCCAAGGTTCCATTTGTGAATTGGCAGAAGGGCTCATGAATTGCAATGGTGAGGGGGTAGTTATTGTAGAATCTGCCTATTATGAAAGAAAGGGAGGATTTGTGGTAGTAGTAGCAATATGGGTGCCAACGGTGGGTAAGCCTCCAGAAATTGAGGCAAGAAAGGATTGAGCGGTAGTGGCTGGTGTAAGGGTTCATGAAGGAGTAAAGGCAAATGGATTCACCCATGTGGACTAGGAGAAACCCCCCGTAATTGTTATATCAAAGGTGGGAAGAGAAGGGCCAACACTCATGGTGGGGGGCGCTGCAAAGATAGTGGAGGATACCAAAGACTGAGAAGAAAGGAAAGTAGGAGCGAATGTTACCTATTGACTGGTCGATGGTGACTCCTAGCTCGTTGTTGGTTCCACATCCTTTTAGGCTCCTGGCTGGCCACGAGCACTTGGCTTGCAGTGGGTTCTTGTGAACCTTCTCTAACAATGGTTTCTATGTGTTGTCGCTTTGCGGGCGGGGTTTCTCCAACCTTAGCAGTCTCTACCAATTGCTGCTCTAACACTCTTATTGGTTTAGCGGCCCAAGTGAGTGTCTGTGAGGCCCTCGACACATTGAATCGCACATTTGAAGCTACATAGAAGGGTTGCCCCATGGAGCTTTGCTTTTGTTGAGTGGAGGATGTTGCGGTTTCCGCTTCTTCTTCTCCTTGTTGTTCGGATTCACCTCCCGGGTTGTTGTTCCTTCCAGAGCTTGAGTCGGAGGTTGGATGTCCATCATCCCACCATTTTTCAAATTCTTCAGCAGCTTTCAAGCTTTCATAAGGGGCTTCAAGTTGTTTTGTTTCCTGGAGATATATCTGGAAGGCTCTCATTTTTTCTATACTCCATTTCTCCGTATATATTAACCTGTTGTACACGGTGGTCCCCATTTTGGCATTATCATCAGCCTCCCCAATAATGAAGTAGAAATTATGCCATAACTCCCTATTATCCTCTGTGGAAATATGCATTGAATCAATCAAAACTTCATCCTTGTCCTCCCGCGGGTTGCGCCTCTCTTCCTACTAAGGTCAAGGAGTGTGATTAACCCTCATGTGCGCATGTGGTAGATCATTGAAAGGATTATACTTCCATTTGTCTCATATTAGAACCGACCCTAAATGAGCCAGCTTATCTTGCAATAGCGAGTGTGTAAGCCTCTTTGCTAGGGTCACCGTTTTGAAATGCATGGGTAATTGGAGCCATCCCTTCCTCTTGGGAGGTCCTCCGCAGAATTTGTAATCGATGATGCATGCTTGTCAATACATTTCAAGAGCCAACACTCTATTTGTGACACAGGTTGGGAATCAAAATGGTTGTTCAGTGAAACCCCGCCTCTGAATGGTTGTGAAATCCACATCAAAGAACTAGTCACATGCAGGAGTAAAGACTTGCATATATCTCATTTCATTTGTGTTGAGTCCAACCATGCCATCCTCTCCTTGCAAATCTTACAAAATTGGAGTTAGAAAGAAATCTGAAAATGCATAGTAGTCAAATGTTGCGGAAAGGAGAGGTGTCCATGTAGACACTAGCTTTCTTTTGTCCTTTTCATCAAAAATAGATAGACCCGCATACTTGCTAAAGAAATTAGGGTTCTGATGCAAAAACATATGGGAAAGAAATGAGAGGAACCTGAACTTTTGTTGCTCCATGTAATTCTCTATTTTTTCGGTCATTTCTTCTACAAGGAAGTTTGTGAAATCATACCAGAAGAAATTATGTTGTTTGTGGAATTGGAAACCCGGCCCTAATTGAAAAGATTGGACCTCTTGGTCTGTTTCCAGGCCACAAAAAAATGCTAACATTGAAAAGGCCTCTTTCAAATCATTACTCTCAAATGCACCATGCAGCACCAGGATACTTGGCGGTTTTTGGCTTGTTAATTGTTGCATGTCGATTTCCTTAATTAAAAACTGAGGACCCTTCCTCATTTCCCTCCATATGTTTTCTCCTTTCTCAGGAGTGAATACCTCAATTGTCTCACTTCTGGTGGTCAGGTCAGGAATACATAGCATGTTCCAGATAGCCTGTGGGTTGATATTAACCTTTAGAGTCTGGCCCTCAATGTTGTGGGTGTTCGGGTTGTAACATTAAACGGATGCATCAACCAACTCTGGGAAATGGTGCACTAATGGGACCATTTACTGTGGGAGCCCACTGAGCCATATCTTTTCTATCGTTGATACCTGCTTCTTGGATGCCTTCATCCTCTCACAAAACCCTTCTCTTAAAGACATGGGGTTCTTTGCGAGCTACGGGTCATGAATATTGTCCCAATCCTCCTGGACCTGAACCTGGTTTCTATAATTTTTGGGCTTATCTAGTTATAGCATGTTCACCCATTTTGGCTTGTCTGGTATACCAGGCGTAGCATATGAAATGCCTTCGTAGACATTAATAACATGTGATGCCCGTATGGCCTTAAGCAAAGGTTGTGATGCCTCTCCCTGCATCCCTTGTGAACTTTCTGCCATTGTATCCTTTAATTGAAGCTTTTGCTAGGCCTGAATCTTCTGCAACCTTTTCCTCGACTCTGGATATGCTAAAAACATATCCTTACTCAACTTAGCGTATTTGAAAAGACTCTTAAGCATTTAAAAATTTGCATGTGATACTTAACTATCTTTTCTCAAGGTGGTAGACGAAAGTGGCCTTTTGCATTTAATTTGGCATGTACCACCCACAATTTGGCTTGTACGAAAATGGATTACTTTCCATTTTGAAGTGACAAGAATTCATAATTGACTTGGTGACTGTGTGATATGACGCAATTTCTTTGGAACTTGGGCTGGATATTTGCTCTTAGTTTAGCATTTGTATGCATTGGCAATTAATATCCCGAACATAATGATTAAGCCAAAACAAACAATCAATGCCTACGAAGATATGTATCTTGCCTTGGATTTTGGGAACCACCTGAGAATTGACACCATAGCTTCAAAACTGTGTAGCTCATTGCCGATGAACGCCACCATTTTAAGCTAATTTAATTATCTCTCATTAACTTTGCACGCATAGAATCGTACTTAGCATGCGCAACTTGGTCAGGAAATTTGAGCAAGCTTAGGCACAGTTCTCAAGTTGGCACTTGATTATCATCACGTTTTTGGAAAGCCCATTACCACACCCCTCCTCGCTTTTTCTATAAATAGGCATCTAAGTGGTAATGAAATTACACTTAGCATTTGAGTAAGCTTTAGTAATAGGTTTGGTAATTGGCGATTTGGCAAAGTATCTTCATAGGCTAGGCTTTAGGCAACTTTTAGGAACAATTATCAGATATTTGCAGTGCGTCACCATGAACACCCCAATTAGGCTAGTGTCGCATAAGTCACAGATGACCTTCCTTGGTGAGATTTCCACCAGACATCTGAAAAGAATGACGAAGAACAAACACTCCCTGGCTCTAATAGCCATGAAGTGGGTTTTGGGCCGGGACTATCTGGAATATGAGGACAAGTATCAGGTTAATATCGATGTCTACTCACACTTTGTCACGTCCATGTTAGATATTGGCATCCCCAGCCCATTGGTGCTGAAGTTGGTTAAAGAAATCTTCCCAAAGAACTATATGAACAGTCTTGGCGAGATTGTTGCTAACACTGCGTATGGGGTAGGCCTGCCAACGACAAGCGACCTTAGGCGCTACATTAAAGAAGAAGCAATCATCTCATGGTTGTTGTTCCTAAGTAGATGCCTTCAATCATAGAATGAACACCGTGAAAGGCTCAGTCATGCATGCCATTTCCTCTTTTGCCTCTATAACGTAGTGCCATTCTACGACATAGAATGGTATATTGATTTCAAGAACCTGGTGTTCCCTCTGTCGTTGGTTGTCCCTCTTGCTAATATTGTTGCCAATGTTGGTGATGTGCCTACTGACAAGGAAATAGTGGATGCTATAATTGACGTGTCCATTGCTATCATACAGGCTATTGGTTGAGAATGCCCCTTTCTATGCTTTGTGCTTTTAAGGACATAAAACCCATTTTCTAGTTTTTGTATATATGCCTGAAAAAGGCCTGCATATAGCATAAATGAAAAGAAGCAACATATAGTCATATATTTTGAAATACGGTCTTCAATCCATTTTTCCATGTGAATGTAAAAGCGTATATAATGAAATATAGTTTTATAAAAATCTTTGGCTCCTTTTCTCTTGATATTCTGTAACATAAGTTTTTGTTCTTTCTGGCATATGTGTTTGATTTCTCCGTATGTGGGTACTATTTTTCTTCATTCAATCTTCTATGAATTGATTTGCCCTACTTTCTACAATGATGGATTATTCTCCGCCCAGAAGCATGAATAAATTAAAAAGACCGGCCAACAAAACAAAAGAAAAGAAAAATAAAAACACTGTACATATTTACACTGGTAAAAGCATGCAACTTAATGGAACAATTTAAGATGAATCCCATTGACCAGAATTCCTAATGCCTCATGTTCCATATTTTCCAATTCAAAGGCATTATGCTCTTTGCACTTGATTATTTTAAAGGGGCCTTCCCAAAGGCTATTGAATTTACCGTGTTGACCCGGATTTGTAGCCCTTTCATTGAATTTCAGCACTAAGTCCCCACACTTTAAGCCTTGGTTGGACTCCCTTTTGTCAAACCATCGCTTAACCACATGTTGGATTTTAGTCATGGCTATTAGGGACATCTCTCTTTTTTCTTGTACTTCCAATAATTTGGCCAGTCGAACCTCCATGGCGCCATTTTGCTCTATCTCAAGGGATTTCAACAATTGGAGCACTAGGATCTCCATGGATATAGGCAACAATACCTTTTTTTGTACACCAGCTCATAAGGTGAAGTCTTAAGGACCTACTTAGGAGTTATGCAGTCTGCCCAAAGTGTTGCACAGAGGTTTTTATGCCATTCTTTCTAGTGTTCCGAACCAATCCTTTTGAGGAGTCAGACCAGGTTCTTATTTGTTGACTCGGCTAGGCCATTACCCCGAGGGAAATAATTTGATGATGTCTTCAAGAATATGCCATTTGTTAGTGTGAAGTGGCATACCTTTGCACCTAGAAAAGCTTTGGCATTATAAAAAATGATAGTCTTTGGAGGGTCGAACCTTGTTACCAGTCCTTCGAGGAAATCCACTATCTCTGCCTCTGTGGCATTCTTAAGCGGCGTGGCTTTCGTCTACCTTGTGAAGTAATTGTTATCAAATAGATTTGCACCCTGTTGAAACTAAAAGTTCAACAATCTATTGACACATGGAAACCTTCTTCAGATGTGGGTGATCTGAATGAAGAAGGAGTCTCCAGAGTGAGCTGGTTCTCCAAATGATGAATATTATTCTAAATATTTTCTGAGAAAAGGGATAGAAGAATAGCTTGAAAATAAAACCTATGACTTAAGATGATCCACAAAACTTAACAATGACTTTGATATTTCTCTCACAAACAGTTTTCAGAAAAACAACAATGAATTCACAATCTCTCATGAACACCAGTGCAAAATTAATTTGCATAAAGGTTTAGATTTAAACATAGCATGCAACCTACAATAAATGAACTTTCTGCATTGATGATCTGCAATAATAGGACATAAAGAGGATCTGTAAACAGAATCACAATATAAACATCATACTGAAACTGCAAGTTGAGACAGAAATTGGAGATAGGAATGTTGCTTTTATTAGATGGAGTGAAACTCTCAAAAATTGAATACAAAAAGTTTACAAGCTCAAAAATTTTAAGAGTAGGAAACTGCCAACCGAATTGAGAAGAAGAAAAAACTAAGTTTTCTTCAAAATATAACCTCTAGAAACCCTAATCCGAGCTCACAAGAAAAGCTCAAGGAAGAAGGTTGCAAACTATCTCAAAGGTCTGCCTAAAAGCAGAAAATACATACTATTTCCATGATCATATTGAAAAGCCTCTAAAAATAGGCTAAATCTGCTTTTAAAGCAAATAAAGCACTTTATCTCTCCAAGAGGAAACTCAAATCCAACCCAAGGCAGAAAATAAAACAATCTGCTAAAAATAGCAAAAGATAAAAACAGTTTTCTTTATATTTGCTTTACATGATTGCAAATTTTACAATTTGGCCTATTTTTGCAATTAAAGATTGCTAAATCTTTTGCAAAAAGAATACAACTTATATCTCCATTACAACAATTGATTTTTCTTTAAAAAATCATAAAAAATACAAGGCACAACTCTCCTCATCAATATCTAATTGATTTTCTCTAAAATAAATTGAAAATAAAATAAGCCCTAAATATGAAAAGTCATCTCCAAGGAAAAACTGATTATATCATTCTTATTTTAAATGATCTTCTCCAGAATCAATAAAAACCCTAAGTCACAAATAAGATCTCAATATTGTTTCTATTGTGATATTTTGACTTAGGAGTTGATTATCTTCTAAACACAAGGAATAAACCACCATCATTTGATTTAGACATTGAATTAAAAAAAAAAACTAAGGGAAAAAATCCCTAAGTCAACCTAGGGTAAAGCAAACCCTAATGAAAAAAATGTGAAGAAAGCCCTATCATTTTGCATCATTTTGCAAAATGAATTTTTGAAGAAAAGAGCTCTACTTGGCGCCACCATGAGCTAGGGTTCGAGTGATTTCGAAGGAGGTTTGAGCTCCATTGCCAATGTCTCTGTCGAATCTTCACCTGCTTCTGATGGTAAACACTTTTGTGAGCTTTCTATGGGTTTCCTGCTCCGTTTCTTGTACAGACTTTTGGCCTTGGTTGCAACATAGACATAATTTCTAATGCATTTTGATATTTCTGTGTGTTTGCTTGCTGTTCCATCCACTCGGCCGCCATATGTGCTTGGCTTGGGAAATTTCTTCTGGGTCTTTCAAAGCTTGTCCGTGGCGCATCATTACCTCTCTTTGATGTGCATGGTAAGTTCTTTGTTCCTTCTAAACTTCTGAAGACATTCCTTCTCAAACCAGAAAGCTTATAAAAGCTTCATACTTTGTAAAAAATCAAACTTTCTTTTATTAATTTCTTGGCCATTACACAGGTCGCGCCATGTTCATGCATCTCTATTGCTTTTTGCTTAGAATTTTTGTGTGATTCCCACCGTTTTTCTTCAAATTTTGGGCTTAGATAGCGAGCTAAGAGAAAGCTTTCTATTTCAAAAGACCCTTGGGGCTTGAAAAATCTCTTCTTGGCCACACCATATACATGTTGAATATGAGCTTTGAAAACACTTAGAGTGCGACCCATCATGATTTACTCCTGCTGTATTTCTAGAGACAAAATTTCGATGTGGGATTTCACTGTTTTGCAGAAATCTTACCTCCTTTGGAGCCTTCAAACTAGACCACGAGGGCATTGTATAAATCCTTTGTATTTTTCCAAAATCCCACATGGGTATGTTAGAAAAATGGAATATCTTGTCTTTAAATTCAAAACCCTAATGTGGGTTTTTAGAAAGTGAAGAAAAATTTGTGCGTTTGACTATCATGGAAAAATTGGCTCGACCCATTATGTATTTCTACATTTTTTAAAATTCTCACCATATGAGTTCACTTGTGATATGAAGAAGTCTATATATTTTGACTAGAACCCTCATATGTGTATTGAGCCAAAAGCTTGAAATTGTGCACTGCATTTAATGTTGATTTAACAAAACTCCATTATGGGTTTTCAACAAAAATGAAGAAAAAAATAAAAACCCTACCCCCTTTCTGTAGAAGACTCAACTGAGTATCAAGAAAACCTAAAGAAATTTGTGTTATAAATTCAAACCCCAATGTGGGTGTATGAAAAATAAGCAAAATCTGCATATTTTGATAACTATGTAAAATCTGGGCTCCTTTTGGCATTCGAATTCTTCCATTTTCAGTATATGGGTATTTATTATTTGTGAAGAAAATGCACTTTTGGGATGTATCTTCAGTTATATTTTCAATTGTCATCTCCATGATTTTTCTTCCTTTCACACATAAATCTTCTTGTTGAATCTATAGATTACTTGTTCACCTTCTCTCTTATGCACTCCAAACCCTCATTCATATCATGTCCAAAGTATACATGTTGTTTGTTCTAAAAATAACTTTATGTATTTAAATCCTTGTCAAAACTGTGCACATTTCTCATCTGATACTTGAAATTCTTTGAAGATATAGTTTGGAAGCATGATAGAACAATTCCCCAAGCAGTGTATCTTGATTGTTTACCTTCAAATAACAGTAATACAACAGCTCTATTTAAAGCAATCATTTGCACTTTTCAGCCATAATGAAATTGGATGTTTTGTTGATCATTGCACCTTCCTTAATCAAATACACTAGTTACTGTACTGATGGACGTAATCCACTATTCTAATAGAAATCCGAAGCTCTCCTCACTTGTCTTTATTATGTAAAATAGTTTCATGCACAAATACCTTCCTTGAATAAAGATTTGAAATGACACATACCTTCGTTGAGGCATTATGTATGCCTATTCACTATCCTTGATTGTGAGAAAGAACACTGTTGTTCTTTGCATGATGTTATGAACATGATGAACCAATAATACTATGGAAAAAGAACATAAACCATACAGCAATGCTTGAGACGAATGTACTCAGTTAAATTATTGAGTGGATTAAACTCACTGTTCACCTATAGCTTTCAGAAAGCATTTACATGATTGTTATGAATGCATTGTTGGTTTAATAGCTTGATGGATTAACTCTAATTTACTCCTTCAATTGTATATAATATCTTTTCTTGATGATTGCAATCTCTATCTTAGCCCACTTGTAATGAATAAGGGGCAGCATACCGAGCTCTACCCTTGTGGGAGCCTGTTTTCCTCCACGTGCTTAGTCTTCAAATGATAATCAGCTTCGTGATTTTCCCTATACCTGCACAAGGAAACAAACAAAGTTAGCATAAAAATAATGAATGATGATGATGTCTTCTCCTTTTGTTCATGATTCTACTTCCTCCTTAATGGTTCCAGTGTATGATTAGTAGCAGACTGCATTATTGTTGATGGTTCATATAGGTATCTTCATAGTCGAAGCCTCTGGCATCCCTCTCTTCCTTCCTACAGGTCAACGGAGCTTGGAGAAGACAAAAGGTGCACCACTTTAGCATCGACCATCAACCAATCAGGCAATGATGATTATGTTGTTATTTATGTGATTTCTTCTTTTAATGCATCTTCCATAATGTAGTGTGATACTAGTGATGCAATGTAACAGTTACATCCATGGCTTGTGTGGATATTTGATTTCAATCCTATGCTTTTCATTTCGAAAAGAAAATGCATCTCAATGCAATGTTGTATTATCATTTGAATTCTTGCAATCAAATGAAGCTCTCTAAATATGAATTATTTCATGAAATAAATAAAAGCAATCTAAAATGCTTTATTATTGTATGCTCAATTTTGTACTCCATTTGATTCTAAAATATCGAATAGCAACTTCTGAAATTATGTTTCCTCATTTTAATGCACAACTGTCACTTGATGAATAATGAACAAAGTGCAAACAACACTTAAGCATAATGCAAAAAAACTGTATTTTCCACTTTTAAATATAACAGTATTAAATCCAGCTCCACCAATTGAGCTGTTGCAAAAAATTGGTAACAGTAATCTGTAGCTGTCAAGATCCACCTATGTCCGGCATTGGAAGCAAGATTTATCATACCGATGAAGTCTAGGCCCCATTGTGCGAATGACTCATCTGCTACTATAGGTTTGAGAGGCCTTGCAAAATTCTTTCTTCTTCCTATAAAAAACTAGCATTCCTCACAAGTCTTCACCAAGAAGTACGAGTCATTGAAAAGTGTTGCTCAAAAATAACCTATGCACATGATTTTCAGGGTGGTGGTCTTGGTGGAGAAATGTTCTCCCACAACGCTGCTATGGAAAGTGTCTAGGATTCTTTTCGCTTTCCCTAAGGTAACACATCACAGGGGGATGTCGTTGAAGTTTCTTTTGAAAAGGACCCCTTTAATTAACACATATCCACAATTTTGTAGTCGATAGTATCTCCTTTTTTGGAGGGAAAGCCCTAGTGGATACTTCCTTGTTTTCATAAATTTAACCCTATTTGTTAGCCAACAACTTTCGAACTCCAACTCATTCGTTAGAATATGTTTCGGTTGTTTTTCTTCAATGACCATTTCTTCAACGTGTGTCAAGTACTCGCACAACCCTCTCCCTCAGACGGTTTTGGTGGGCTTGACCTCAATTTCATACTCGGGGATCTTAGTGATCCAATTGGCTCTTTTTTCTATGATTTCTCCCTCCATGATGTATTTGCGCACATTGGAATGTATGACATAAACTACCACCTTATTGCAGGAGATTAGATGGTAGAACTTTTTAAGCCCCTTTAATATTGCAAATGCCTACCTTTCAACGAAATTATAATTTTTCTCATATTCCTTCAAGGTCCAGAAGTAGAATGCCACTGGATGTTCTCCCTTTCCTTCTTTGTCCTTTTGAGTTAAGACAATAGCTATACTCGACTTGCTACTGAATACATACATTATGAAGTCCTTTGATAAGTTAGGATTAACCAGTACAGAAGCTGAGGAAATAGCTTCCTTAACTTTTTCAAAGGTTTCTCTAGCTTCTTTTGTCCACTAAAATGTTTGATCCTTTTTCAACATCAGGGTGTTTGGCCTGATTATTCCTGCGAAGTCATAAACAAATTTGCTAACGAAATTTACCTTCCCTAGGAAAGACTGGATGCCTTTCTTGTTAACTGGAAGGGGAAGCTCTTTGATGGCTTTCACCCACTCGAGATCAATTGAAACTCCTTCTTTGGACACCACATGTCCCAATAGTTTTCCTTGTGGCACTCCAAATACACATTTTTTTGGATTCAGGGAAACCCTGAACTCCTGGCATTTTTGAAAAACCATTTCTAAGTGATCAAAATGATCATCCTTAGATTTAGAGAACATAGTAAGATCATCCAAATAGATTAGGATAATCTTATTGATTAATTTGCTAAAAGAGATATCCATTTCCCACTGGAAGGTAGTGTTGTGCAGTTTTTGCACACACGCCCCACTTGGAGTAGGGACCCTCTTTTTTGGTGTCTTTCAACCTTTGGTTTTAATAGATTTATCATTTTGAGGTCTTGACATGTTGGTATTGCTAGCCTTGACCTTGCCCTGAGGCTTGAATTGATTAAAATTGAGTTTTTAGCAAACTCCGGGTTTTCCCCTGATTCCAGGATTTTCCAGCTCCGGTTGATTTTCCCGGGCCCTGGTTCTTTGTCCGTTCCTGGCTGGGTTCTCCGATTCCGGGTTTTTGCTTGGATCCGGGAGTTTCCGGTCCTGGCAGATTTTCCCGGACTTTGCCAAAGTCCCGAACTTCGTCATTTCCCCGGTTTCTGCATTTTCGCGAAATCTGTGTTTCCGCGTATCTTGGGATTTTCCGAAATTCCGTCCTGGGCTCGGGTTTCCAGATTTGTCAGAAATGTCTTGTCGTGCATTAATGACTGAGGTACATTCGCTCAGACGAGTATATGGGCGGATTTAGGGCAGTTTTAATGTCATTCCGACTTCATTGTTCACTTGTTTTTGCTCGAGCGATCAGAAATTCTTATTTGTGCTTTGAAGATTGACTTGGATTGTTTGCGTGTGAATTGATTGGAGCCCTGTTGGTTAAAGTTTTCATTGTTGAGGATGCGCTTGTTTCGTGGTTTCTTCCTCTAGCTCAAATTTCATCTGCTTTGATCCATGGTGGGTTGTCGTTGGCCCATTTTATTTTTTTGCTTGATGATTGAGTGTTTCTGCGCTGATTGATGATAATTTCGGGTCGGCCCTTGCTTGATCTTGATCCCGTATTTATAGAATTTGGATTTTGACCCGTTTTGTTGTAGAACCCTATCTCCCGTGCCCTATGAGCTCTATTTATCCATAAAATGGCGTGTGTATCCTTTAGACGATGTTCTGGGTTGGTTTGTTTGCCCTTTTGGTGCGAAATTTGCCATCTGCAAAGTTAGGGTTTTCTTGGTGCTTGGCCCAGAATAGCGGGTTTGGGATGATTTACCCATCTTACCCTGGTATTATGCTAACCTCCGCCCTGTGAAGATTCAGAGTGCCTTGGACGGCTCTTCATCGTTGATAGTTTAAACCTCGAGCTTGCTCTGGTTTCAATGGCGGAGGTCTGGTTATTTAAATTAGGGCATCATTTTTTTGGCGTAGGGATTCATCTTTTGAGAGCGTTCGAGAATTTGAAATCTTTTACATTCTGAGTTTTGTCGATTACCATTGGTTTTGGGACCATTGGAACTCAGGTCGGGGAGATCCCGTGATCATTTGGCTGTGGGTTAGCGTTTCATTGTTTATCGAGTTTCCAAGGTCCTCGCGAAATTCTTCTGCTCTCGGATTTTCCTGATTTGGGCTTATTCTGCGGGCTGGGGTAATTCCTGAAACATTTTGAACTGTCCGCGAAAATCCGCCCCATCCGGATTTTGCCAGTTTTCCTGTCTGGCTTTGTCCCATTTGATTTTTTCAGAGATAGGATTGATGGAGTGAGCACTAAATGCTTATTTCTTGTTACCACTGCATGAATTTCATGATAATCTAATGATTCTTGGCTGTATTAATGATTTGTTTGACTAATCATGTCTTGGTGACAGGAATCCGTCTGGGTCGGATTTCTCTGAAATTCTGCCCCGACGGGATTTTCCCGGATTGCGATATTTTCTCGGACTTCGTTGTTTTTCTGGATCTTCAAAGGATTAGCAGCTGTGATGGATTTTATTGATTTATATGATTTGTGCTAACCTTCTGGATGGGAATATGCCTAATAATTGAATACTAATGATGTCCTTTGTGAGTGCAGACTGAATCAAGCAAAGCTGCTGTGGGAAAATCTAAAGGTGGCACAGGTGGGTCATCCATTTCTGAAACAGAACGATTGAGATTAGACATGAAAAGTCAACTCCCTGAGAGCAGGATATCCTCCGTATGGTCCGAGGTGTCTAACACTAATGTTGGGGCCTGGAGTTATGATGAGTTCAAGTAGCGGACGACTGAGAAAGATCTGTCAGCATTGAGAAATGGAATGATGAACTCCGGGCTTGTGCATGTGGCTGGGTTTCCTCCAGCAATCCAGTGCTATGAGTTGATTCTTGAGTGTGCCAGGCAGTATGATTTTGACACACAAAGGGTGGTTAGTACCGAGGGAAGAGTTCTGGCGAATTTCAGCCCTATCTCCATTGCACAAGCTTTTAGCATGCCTGATCTACCTTTAGTATGTGCTCTGAGTGTAGATTCTGCCAGAACATATTATGAGAATGAGCCCATCAAGGCTCAACAAATGATCAACTCATGGTTAGAGAAGCCAAAGTCCCACCACTCTAAGTTGCCCAAGCAGTTGCACAGGGTTAAGTTCAGGACAGATGTATATGATGCTATCACCCTTTTGAGTAGGGTGGCAGGATTGAAAAGTGCAGGAGTGTTGGAGGGTTGGATGGTCCATGTGATCACCAAAATTGGACAAGGGACCAATTATCACTGGGCAGGGCTTATCAGTGCAGAAATTGACAAACAATTAAGGAGTGTCCTAGAGACCAAGAAATTTACTATGTCTTCTTATATCATGTATGTGTTAGCCATATCCTACCCGTACAAGGGTCTGAACCCACGAGGGATGCTTGGACAAGATATTATCTACGAGGTCTATCTAGAATTGCATCTTGGGCATAAAGATTACAGAAGGGCTAACGATGCATTCGCAATGCATATCACCCGGATGCTACAGAATGCTAAACACATGAGGCTGTCGGATGGGGCCAAAGGGCTAATAAAGAACTATGGAGCTTGGTTCATCCAATTCCCCACCTTCACCTACCTCAGAATTGATGGATGCCCAGTCACTCCATATAGGTTGCCTCGGTATCCCACTGATCGCCTTGTTTTGTTGGAGGTTGTGAGGCAAATTTGTGAATTTGATGCTATGGTAAAGAGAGAGAAGCACAAGACAGGATTTTGTGGAGACTTCCCCCTTGGAATTGGTGTGGCAGAAATGTGCCCTTCTATCCAATCAGCCCACACTGCAGGAGAGGAATTGGCAGCGTATGGTTTCTCTTGCCATTCCAAAAGGATGAACTTTGACATAACAGGAGAAGCGCAGAAGAAAGCTACTAGGGAGTACAGGCATAAGGATGACCTGGAAGATTATTGGGTCAATATCAAAGACGACCTTGAGGCCAGAAAGAAGAGATATTCCAGGCTCCTTGTGGAGGCAGTCAGACAATACAATGTCAAGCTGATCCCAATCAGTTGGAGGATGATGGAAATCTGGTACAGGACCACACCTATGAAGCAGTGAAGGATTGGCCGGTTGGGGATATCAATTGGAATGAGGACGAGGTTACAGAATTGGAAGATCTAATGGCCCCGGTGATGAAATTCACCCTTTCTTGGCTTAAGCATAAGATTTGGCAGCTGGAGAATGAGAAGGTAACCTGCACCTTCAATTTGATGGGCAGTCTTAGCCCCATGTCTACTTCAAAGGAATCCGGGGAAGATGACCCCAAAGGGAAAACTGCCAAAAGCTCCCCTTTTAAGATCAAGATTAGAGGCCCCAAAGAAGGTGAACCTGAGGCGAAGAGGAAGCCGAAAGGAAAGAGAAGATGAAAGACTCTGGTGCTTATTAAGTCCTCTGATGAGGAGGAGTCAGGAAAAGCAGAAGAGGAAGATGCTCCTCCACCTCCGAAGAAGACAAGAACAATCAGGACTTCAAAGAGGAAGAGTCAGGATACATCAAAAGATGAGCCTCCAATTGTTGATGTGGAAAGCTCAAGAGGGGAGAAAGCTAAAGTCTACACAAGGAGATCCAGGACTCCATCTCCAAAGGACACTGTGCCTAAGACAGATCCTCCACCAAAATCACCAACCGCAGAGCCATCCAGGGTTGTTTCTCCTCCACCGAGTGCATATGAAGAGGAAATTCCAGAGGAACATGAAACTAGCGGAGGGGCGGAGCTCTTCGAGGAAGGGACACTCTTTGGTGAGGCAGCAAAGCTTGAGGTAGAGGAGATTGAGAAGCATCCTTCCCCTTTGGTGATGTATGAGGATTCTCCGGAGAATGGCAGGGGTGACAGATTCCCTGAGCAGAAGGAAGATACTCCTGTTAAAACTCCATCACCAGTGCAACCAGAGGCGGGGCTTGATGAAGGCGATCAAGGTGAACAGATTCCTAGGAAGGAGGATGATAAAATAGTTGTAGAGGACGAAGAGAAAGTGACAGAACAATCGAAAAGAATCAGAACTGAAGAAATCTGGGTAGACCCTGCAGCCCTGGACTGGTTAGAAAAAGAACTTGCAAGGAAAAAACAAGTGATTGTTGAGGATACTCCCTTGGACTGGGATGAAATGCTTTCAAAGATTGGCAAGGGGAGGAAAAGGAAGGCTGCCAAGGTGGTTTCAAGGATGGAAAGGGATGAAGCCAATAACAGGGTTATCCACATTGCCACCCCTGCTGTAGACAAAACAAGAGAGGAAGTCACCGGTTAGGACTACCATGTTCAGACTATCAACCTCAGGCCGGCCTCCATGGAGCTGGATATAGAGGAGTATGAAGGGTCCAGTGCTGTAATCATTGGCAGATTGAGGAAAGAGACCCAGACCAAGCGTGAATTAAAAAAAGAAAATGAGAGACTAAGAAAATGCTTGGAGGAGGTGATGAAACCCTTGCAGTCCCTCCATCCTTCTTCATCTGCTGCTCCTGGATTTCTGCCCAAGGAGACCATCTCCGGAATTGAGAAATTGAAGGCCTCAGCTCAAGCTACCATAGATTGGCTGATGAGTGTGCAAACGAAAGGAGATGATACCATCAGGGACATTCTTTCAGTTGGTAAGGATGCAGTCAGGGCTAGAGAATTATTAGAGCATGTACTGTCCCAGGATTAAGAGGACATGGATCTCTTGCTGCAGAAATCAAGGGTTATCTTGGGGCATGGCAAAGAACAACTAGCTAAGGATGGCATCCTTCCTTCTTCCAGATTGGATGAACCTTGGGAATGGTTTGAAGCTCTGCAGATTAGGCAAAAGGTCATAAGGAAGATCCAGAAGCGGAAGAAATCAATCGATGGGGATCTCACTGCAGTATATGATGGATGCATTGCCTTCTTTGAGGTGATGACCGGTAGGAAGAAGATAGCTCCCAAATATCTGATCCTGGAGCAACTAAGAGAATGGTGGCATGAAGTTTATGCCCCAGATGCAGAAGGAGTTATCACTGGTCACCAGCTTGATGATGCAGCTACCTACTTGGCGGTGATGGATAAGTATTTGGCCAGCAAGGAGAATTGGGATAAAATTGTTGAGCAGTCAAAGGAAGAGATTGACTCTATTAAATTTCGACTTAAGGTTTTGCCTTTGCCACCTGTTACTAAGTTGGATGGAATGTTCTTGAGGGTCCAAGGGTCATCAGTTCAGAGAAAGGATAAGGGAAGTGGCAGTTAATGCTCATTTCAAGATTTGTGCTTCCCTATTATCATAGGGCATGCATTGGGCCGGACTTCATTAGGGACTGTGTCAAGGCCGACCTTGATGGTGGAGGGCATTTAATGTGTGCCTTTGTTTGATTTTCCTTCCTGAGCCGGCCTGTTTTGGCAGTTTTTATTATTTTGTAAAAATGTTTGGCTGGGCCGACATATCTTGGGATTTGCTATAATAGGCATTCTTGCCTCATTGTAAAGGGTTAGACATTAGCTAGAAGACATTAGGAATTAAAGAGCAAGATCTAGATTATTTTATAATAGGAGTAGTGTTTGATTTCTTGAAGCAAATTCTGTATCAGAACAATTGAATTGTTGTAGCATATTGGTGATTAATACAATTGAAGACATTGTGGTTTTCCTGATGAAATCTCTTGTGTTATTTCATCTTGCATGGTTCCTTTGTTCTATCTTTCAAATTGCTTGAAGATTTAGGGTTAATGTTCAGAATTAGATTAGTTTTAATTTGGTGAATGATGTTTGTGATTTCATATTTGGAATGTTTGTAGCAATCTCTGGTCTATACTCCCAGTAACTATCTGATTGTAGTAGGCTGGTGAAGTCAACCTGGACCGAATATTTATTTGTGCTTCAGTTCGATTGTAGATGCATGTCTATGATTTGAAAATCTATATACCTTAGAAGATTGCACCGTTCTTGTAAGATTGCATTGTGGGTCGATCAGGAACTGGTTATTTGAGATTAGTCCATTCCAGATATCTGTCATTTTCATTGTCCATTATAGGAATAGTTTAGATCTTATTCAATCCTTGCACCCTTGTCTTTTGTTATTTCTTTATTATCCGGTTAGATTTAGGATTTAAGATCATCATATTGCAAGATCTGATAAGTGGAGAGATACAGTTTGCTTGTAGTAAGGTCCAATTGTGATTACCAGCATTTTCACATATTATCTGAGTTGTTTATGCATTGTTATGACCTAACACCCGAGAGACCTTGGGGTGATTTTCAACAATCTATTGTTGAAGATTATCTTTCAAGAGAGATAGAATATCATTTTCTGTCTGAGTTGTTGCTGTGCAGAAAACACCATCAACAGGTAGCTCCTGCGTTGGATAGCTCAAAAGGCATTTTGGCATACGCGAATGTCCCCCACTTTGTAGTGAACATAGTTTTGTGTTGATTCTCTTTTCTTTAACCCAGATCTGATTATAACCGGAGAAGCCATCTAACAGGGAAATTTTTTTTGACCCTGCCACTGTTTGTAGGATTAACTCCATAGAAGGTAGCGGATAATGATCCTTCAGGGATGCTCTGTTTAGGTCTCAAAAGTCCACACACAAGCGGATATCTCCATTCTTCTTTCAGATTGGTATCAGGTTGGATACCCATGTGCTATGCTTGATTAAAAAGATAATCCATGATTGGATTAGCTTTGTTAGCTCTTGCGCCATTAGCGCGTCAATCTTTGGGTTCACTGGCCTCTTCTTTTGTCAAACTGGCTTTGCACCTTCTTCCAACTCGATCGTGTGTTTGATGATGTCGGGATCGTATCCCTTCAGATCATCATAGGACCAAGCCACTACTCCTTCATACCTCTCGTAGAAACTGATGAGCCTTTCTTTATCATGATGCAGGATGTCCTTCCCGATTTTGAGTTTTCTTCCATCTGCAAGTTGAAGATCTACGTAGTTTATTTTTTCCACCACAAACTTCCTCTTGTCATTTCTTGCATCGTCACAATCGAAGAGGTTTTCAAGAGTGACCAATCCCCTTCGAAGCTTGTTAGATTTGAGTTGAAGGATTTGTCCCTCATAGGCCTCAACCACCTTTGGTTGGAGTTGATCGGCGAATTCTCCCAACTATTGGATAAATGAGGCAATGTGTTCATCACTTTCAAACACTTGCTAGCTTTGATCATTATCAAGAATCGTCAGTCGAACTATCACTCGTACAAAGTGCTTGTTGTGAATGAGGTCGGAGGTAGGATCAAACTGGGATCCGATTGCTTCCATGTGATCTGCGTCACTATTTTGTTCTCGGGGAACCATTTGGATGTTGAAGGCTTCAAAACCCTCAATTAGATCCCAAATCTGGTGTCGGTATGACCTCATGCAGACATTATTTTCTGCAGAAATTCCCTAAACTTGGTTGACCACCAATTCAGAATCTCCAAACACCATTAGTTGCTTGATTCCCATCCGCTCGGTAAGGCTTAAACCTTATACTAATCTTTCGTATTCAGCTTCATTGTTCGAGCAAGCAAAATGGAAGCGAAAATACCTCAATGTATTTTCATTATGTGGGGATATTAAACATATTCCAGCTCCCACACCATTCTTGCATCTTGCTCCATCAAAGTGCAACGTCCATAGTTCAGGTGTTTGGTTGCCTTCAGATATTTTGGCAACCTTTGGGAGCACTTGATCTTCATCTGATCCAGGTGGATCTTCTAAACCTAAAAATTGAAGTGTTCCCATTTCTCCCAGAAGTAGTGCCATGGCGTAGAGCTCATAATATTGAATCCAGCGCAACTTGAACGGGCAAAAAAGGAGTCTGTTTGCTCAAGTTATGTGCAGTCAAACTTTGGTCAAAGGGCAGTCAACTCATCTCCCAGGGACGAGAAAAAGGATGAAAGTTTGACATCATCAAAAATGATTGAAGGTGGCATCATCGCGAAGGTCTCATCGTCATGATTCCAATGGCGTTCATTTCACGCAAATCGGAGCTCGTATGCATGAGATATAGCCGATCAAAGTCTTAGTTGACCAAGGTACCATGTGGTACTGTTGCTGACATCAGCATGACGTCAACATGCTGACTTGTCGGACAGGTCATCATACGGATGTCGAGTTGGACCAATAAGAAGCTGACACATGTCAGTTTGTACGATGACGTTGGCTGTACGGTTGATGAGGTGGCATGATGACCGGACGCGGATGTGTTGGGTGACGTGTTAGACGTGGATGCTGACTAGGATTCTTCGACAAATAGTTTCCTGACATGTGGCATCTGAGTCATAGGTGATGTGGCATTCTCTCCTTAGCTGGCAGTTGACAAGACACCTGACGGGATGGTGATGTGGATAGCTCTTCCGAGTTAATGCTTGACACGTGGCATCCTCTGAGCGTGACATGTGTTGATATTTTCCTCCATTTCTTCGACAGTTGCGGATGGGTTTGCTTTTATAAGCAAAATATTCTTAATGGGATTTGAACCCCGCCCGTCTAGTTGATAGACCGGCCGAGCTCACCGTTAGACCAAACAGTTGGCCGTTGCCTTAATACGAATGTCGGTTCCTCTGTTTAGAAGTTTGTTTGCTAAGAGCGATTGAAAAGAATGCTGACAGGATTGAAACTCTGATCAGTGGGGGAAAAAAACATTAAGGTCACCACGTGGGCATCAATAGGCTTCTGATTTCTGTTGGCATGGGTTCTATTTGTTTAAGAGGTAGGCCGAGGCCTAACCAAATAACCCTAAATGGGTATTTAAATAAAATACAAACAAAACTCCAAAAGCCCTGAATGTATGAAGACAAAGGGCTTAAGAACAATTTTAATGTTTTTATTAGGGGGGTGTTATTATTTTTATGTAAAAATGGGGAAAATGGTTTTTATTTTTCCATAAAGGGGAAAAAGGCCAAATCAGGTGGTTTCAACCAAATAGGCCCAACTTCAAGTATAAAAGGGAGACTAGGAGAGTCTTCCTCACTCATCCAACTCAACTCAATCATCCATTGGTTGATCACTTCCTAAGTTGATCCATTAGTTGATTATTCTCCATTGTATCCCTTTCTCTTGGTCTTTGAGAGGCTTTTGTGAGAGAATTTTTAGAGGGGATTAGGAGAATATTTGAGTTGTGATGGAATGATGTTCTAATCTTGTAGTAGATCCTTTAGGCAAAGTCAGTTTCCTTACTCTTTGTTAATCATCCCTAGCCTTGAGAGCTTTTGAGAGGGGTGTGAGTGAGAGACTTTTTGTATGACTTTGTGGAAAGGCTACAAGATATTGTAAAGCAGTGTTGTAAGAGGCTCCAGTGGAGATTGTACTGCCATTTAGAACATTTCAATAGATTGGTCACTCAGTTGAGCTCGACCCGGAGACGTAGTCACGTTTGTGGCAAACTCCGTAATCAAATTGGTGTCTTCTTTACTCTCTCTTGGTTCTATGTTTTGAATTCTCTCTGTTTAATGTTCCTGCTACTCCATTGTTGATGTCTTTACACCTTTGTTCATAATCACTTAGCAACGTTAGGCATATATCCCTTCTACTTTACGGATCAGCATCATAGATGACATAGGTGCCTAGCCCGATAGCATGGTAATTGTTGAAATGGTCATTGTCTATATGTTAGCTCAATAAAGGATCCTCTTGATCATTCTGGTCTCTAGTCACATTTTCATCTTCTAGTAACTCAACACAATACATTTCTTGCTTGGTGATAGAAGAATGCACGACTTCAAAATTGATCATGGCTTCATCAGCTATATGTTTCGAATGTAAAGCTTTTGATTCTATCTTCATTTTTGCACCATGCTTGGTTATGAAATCAAATGCGACCAATCTAGGGACAGGTATCCGCCTACCTTTGAACTAAATTCTTGGGATAGAAAGAGGTCAAACATGGGAGAAACATCTATGATCATATTTTCTTGTGGCATAGTGATACTAGGGAAAGCAAATAGAGTTAAAGGGAGTGCCTTGATAACACCTATGGTTTCAACTCTATTCCCATCAAGCTGCATCACTCCCCTTTTTTAGGGTTCATAGCTGAGTCCTAAAGCTTCAACTATTTGTTTAGGCATAACTGTGGTGCTAGCACCATAATCAATCATGGCATTATGCAATAACTTCAGCAGGAGCTTCTATTGTGTTGTTTGTAAGAACTTTGGTAGGAGATGGTTGATCAACAGCCTTTGCTTTGGGCAACTACTCCATCAGCGTTGCGCTCACCTGTTCTTGGAGAACCTTCTATAGTAGCGTCTTTTGCTCTAGGATGGCTAGAATATCCCATAGGGACACATTAGCGGATGATTTCTTCAACTGTTCCACCACATTGAAAGGTGGCAAACTCAAAGGTTTCTACTCCTTTTCTCTTGTTATAACAATTTCCTTTCGCAACTAATATTGTGGCGACACTGTGGAAGTGCTAGGTATCTGGTCAGAAGCACTTTTAGGTTGCAGACTGGCTAGTTGCGAAACAACTGATTTGTCGGTAAATCTCCTCTTTGAGCGAGTGTTGTAGTTGGATTGTACTTGTGGCGTTTTAGATGCAAATGTATCATTGGAAAACATTGCTTCTTCTTCTTCCATCCATGAAAAAAGTGTGGTTGGGAGCAATGTCCGCTTCTTGCTTTAGTGACATCCCTTGCATCTGCGTGGTGAGCACCGCATTGTCCATTTGCAAAGAGATATACACGTAGCTTCTGGGGTTTGACGTTGTAGCTTGGTTGCGTTGCTCTACCACCTTTTGTTGTAAATTGCCATGCGGGTAGTTTCGGAGCATATGCGCATCGTTGCAAGGGAAGCACCAAGGGTTGGTGTCATCCGCTAGATTCTTTTGACCCATGGTCAACTCTCTTCTCGAGCTTAAACTAGCGCTTTGTAGCAGAGTGGGTACCGATACAACTTGACCTATTGTTTGCGCCTGCAGATTTACCCGAGCGCCTCCTTGAAATTGGTTTTGTTGGTAAGAGGACCTCCCACCTTGATAATTTTGGTAGGCAAGCTTCAGAGGTGCGGCCTAGTTGCACTTAAGGGTAGTTATGTCATCTACCATAGTCTGTAGCAATTCCTTGAGGTCGCTCATTTCATCCTTAGAAGAGTCAGAGGTAGAGGCAGTACTCTGTGGCATTGTCGCATATGTATACATTGACTTGGGAGATGCGGGCACACTAGTTGATGCAACTTCTTGGGTAGGCATTGATATTTTAGGAAATATCGACATGATGGGCCAAGGCGGCAATTTTATGGCATCTATCAAATTATTCTTCGCCTTAACGGTGACGTTGTAAGTGTCTGACAAAGTGGTCCCTCCCAAAGACTGGATCATCATAGAAATGTTGGGGTTGATAGACATTAGGTAGAATTTGAACGCCAACTCAAGAGGCAGGCAGATAGCAACCTGGATCCTCTGCCAGTTTGTGTGGAATCGGGCATTCAATTTTTTCATAGCCTCTTGGGGGGCTTGCTTTATGGTATATAGTTGTTAATACAATGAGGAGTGATCCCCATCATTTGAAAATCTTTCATAGAACGAGTCTCTAAGCTCATCCCAGGTACAGATAGTGTTAGTTGGTAATGTTCGGTACCAATCCAATGCTCTACCTTGGAAAGAAGCTGTGAGGAGCCTTAGCGCTACATTCTGAGTGGTGATTCTATGCACCAGGCATATGTCCACCACATCTTGTAGATGTTCTGTGGGTGTCCTTGAGTCATCTCCAGTAAACTTGGGCATAGCCTTCAAAGTCAAGGTCAAGATAGCAGCCCATACAATGGGTGCTACTGGCGCTACGAGGGGACTTCGAGCATCCCATGCCACATAATTCCTATTGGCGCCTGGCAGCATGGTTAGAGGAACAAGTGGGGGAAGCGGAATGGTTACCAACTGATTTGTGGTCTACACTATTCCTAGTGGCGATACTAGTAGACTATAGTTTTTCACTATTTGGGACCTAATAACAGGCCAATGACTCATACACCCTTCTGAAGCAGAAATTCATTTAAGCTTGGTCCCACCAGGCGTGCCAGGAAAAGAAACTGTTGATGCCAAAATTTAGCAAGGTAACAACCCTTTGTGGGAAACTTAGTTTATATGGGACATATTGCGCTAAACTAAGTGACCTCTGAATTTTTAAAGAAGTCAGCTTCTTCTGTAATGGGGGTTTAAAATGGGAAAAGGAAGCATACATATAAAAATAAAATCTAACCTAAGGCGATGCGCCAAAACGTATATAATAGGCACGATAAATCATAGATCTAAGGGTCCGATCAACAATCTGCAATGTCCCAAAAAGGCAGAAACTAAAGATCAAAGTATAAACAATTCATTTATTGACATAAAATAACTTTGCACACATATTTACTAAAAAGAAGAGTCATAAGACATGATCTAGACTAGCAAACTTGTATTCAATTTATAGTACGACAAATGAATCATTCCAACAATAACAACACAGTCTAAAGTTAATCAAATACATAAAAGAGCATAAAGGCCAAATGATTGGCATAGTTTGAGAGTCTTTTTGCAATAATTAAATAACAATAACAAAGGCTTGGTGTCTTTTCTAAAATCTATGTATTTCTGCAAAATCCTAGAACCCCTCCTAAACACAAGGGAGTATATATAGCCGAACACTCCCACTACCTTGGTGAGCAGTAACAGAAAATATTTGTGAATCCTCGGTAATGATGTAGAATCAAAGATTCTTCCCGGCCGTTGCAATAGAAAGATCCTGGGCAAAGCATCTGGTCACACCAAGTTCAGGTGCATCGCCCTGCAAATGATGGCAGTGGTCCTGGCGAAGTCATGCTAGACAAGTGTCACTACCTTGCTAAAGCAATTATGACACGCGACAGGATGTCACAGTCTCCACCTTGCTCCACCCATCGTTTAAAAGAAGCACGTGTCGAATAGACACATGTTGAAACTACGCAACCTGTGATCATCTTTTTCTTTTGCTATTGAAAACTTGTGCCAAGGAGACATGTGTAACTTGCCTTATTCCCGGTACTGTAATGCCCCGCCACGTAACCTTAAGGAATGTTGCAATTACTATAGAAGTGTAATATTTAAAAAAAAAAAGTGTATTATTACATGTAACATGAACATCATTATTGCATACATTCCTTAAGACACACAACTATGCACTACATGCAAATCCCATAAATAACAAAAGTAACTAGACATAACATGTGATTAACTTTCATAAATTTAAGAACATACATTCAATAACATTAATTTACATCACATAAGGTATTAAATATAATAATGATTCATTCTTACAATGCATTTAATTTAACAGTTACAATACTCATTTCCAAATGAGGTAGATCGTACAAAAGTATAACATTTACAAGTTACAAGAATTCTCCTCGATTACAATTAAGAAGTGATACATAAATAAGGTTTTCGCTGATATAAATGAGAGATAAGAGAAAGTACAAATCCACTCAAGAAGTACCTGTCACCACATACAAGAACTGGGGACCCAACGGTGTAAGGTACACGTTCCACCCAACCAAGTGGTACCTGTAGGCCCACCCCCCGTGCTAGGAGATAGTAAAAAGGTTCCCTAGACATAACCTACAAACTCTAGACACATACAACTCAAAATAAAACTAAACAAGTATAATACTCAACATAATGGTCACATTGCTTCCATAACTGAAGGATCAAGTATTTTAAATTCACAAAGGATATTGTTATTATAGGTGGAGTGTCATCACAAAGTTGCATGGGTTACCCAAGTGAATTTTCCTAGGTTCTGGCCCCCATCTTGGATTACCCTGGTGACCTCTTACAAAACCCAATCCCACATACAATCTAATGCAGAATCGATTATCTTTCATAGAGACAAGATAACTATCTTGCCATTCCAGGCCTTCTCGACTCATCCCCAAGTGTGAACTAGCCCTTGAGTCCATGAGTGAGACACAATTTATCCAATTAAATGTTTTAGAATACCTAATACATTAATTTAGTTTTCATTGATTAGTCTAACTCTACATGAGTTACCCAAGAACCGCTTTGTGTGCCGACCCCCATGAAGAGCCACTCCCCTATTAACAACATGAGGAACTAATCCACTAACTATGGGTAGACAAGGTGCACATATACCAACATCAAATACCAACTTTATACAATAGATGACACAACCCATTTATAGAACCAGGTGTCCAAACTGAATAAAAACCTTGTGCACTACCCAAGTTAATTCAAATGTTAAACCATCATAAATACCAACCCCCTCACAAAGGAAATACATTTGGAAGACTTACAAACCCAATTAACCCAATTTTGCCCAAACAACGCGAGTAAGATGAAACACAACTTAAAAACAGTTCAGGCAATATAATAATCTAACATTAGGATTTCTTAAATCCAATTATAGCAATAACACACTGCATGAAATTAATCAATTTAATTATAATTTTATTTACAATAAAAATAAGGAAACTAAAACTAATTATTTAACTTCAATTTACTCAATCACACATAATAATAAACATCAATTCTTTTTGATAGAATATTTCATATTAATATATCTAAATTGTGCATGTGCATGCACTTATTTAAACATACATTTAAATATATTATTTAATATTCTAAAATTATATGCAAATTTTCCAATATATATTTTTTAAAATAAATATATATATATTAATTTACTTTTTTTCAAACAATATTAAACATAAAACCAGTCTGTTGCGACTTTAATAACTTTTGATTTTGGATTTGGTTTTTTCTAAAATTTTTACTAAAGATGCGCCACCAAGTCTTTTAAAACATATAAAAAAATCAGCCATACTCAATTTGTAAAGTTTTAGCTATGATTAATTTAATAACTCTCTCTCTGTGCTGTTTTTTTTTTACAATTTTTCCTATAAAAAGTTATTCATAAAACTTTTTCTACATTAAAGATTCACAAATTTACAGAAGTTTTAATTTTCTCAAATCCACCAAAGGATTTCAATTTTCTCAAATATACTAACAGAGGTTTTATATTTCCTCTGTTGTTTTCTTTTGTATTTTATATTGTTTAACAAAAAAAATTATGAGGCTCTCTAATTTTACTATAAAGTTTTCTATAGAAACACAAAATCTTCACGGTAATTTTTACACACAAAGGCTATCAACAAGTTTTTTGCAGGCATGTTTTCAACAAATTTTTCTACAGAGAAGCTTTCAATAAATTTTTCTACATAAACTTTAATCAAATTTTCTTCTTCAAAAAATCTTTCCATTTAACAAATTTAACAAAGTTTTTCTTCTTTAGACATTCTTTCCATTTAACAAATTTAACAAAGCTTCTATTACATTAAATTTTGTACAAACAATCTTTTCAAATCAACAAAATAAATAACAAAGGAACTTGTTTTTCTGAAGTTTGAAGAATTGAAGGTTAGAGCAAAGCTTCGCCTTCAGAGTTCAATTTCCAAAGCCCTTTCCAAAATCTCCACTTCCAGAAAGATGTAAATTACTGAGCCAAAATATTCCCAAGAACCTCTTCCAATTTTTAACCAAAACAACTTCTTCACCCATTTCCTCTTTCCATTCTCGTGAAGTAACTTCTTACTTCTCACAGTTATGGCAAATATTCTCTCCGAGAATAATTTTTCAACAAGAGTTTTGCATTAAATTTTTTACTCACCCACTTGGCTATTCAAAAATATCTTTTAACTAACTTTCAATATTTTCTTTTGATAATTATAAAGAATTTATGCTATTTTATTAATTTAAAAATTCAAAAATTAATATCATTTACTTTATGCAAATTTAAAATTCCAATTCACATAATAGCATCTAAACTATATTTAATCTATTCACTTAATAAGTAAATTTAATCAATTAATTTATTTACTTAATAAAATAAATTTAATCACAAGGAATAAATTATTTTACCAAATAAATAAATTAAAATAAAATAAAAAGCGTTTAACAACATTATTTAAAATTAATTAAATAAGCACTAAATCATTAAGAACATTAATCTAACATTAATTTCATAAAATAAACCTTGCTTAAATAAATAAAATTTGACAAGGAAAATGAAGATATGACAACCAAACATACCAAGCATAGACTGACGACACACTATGACTGGGTTTGTGGCTAGACAAGGAAAAACCTTGTTACTATCTCCTAATCAACATTACCATTGGGCAAATGGACACACTCAAACTTGTGAAACTAGGTGGAGTCGGTGTCATGTACCTGTTCACTCAAACATACAAATTAGAGTTCACATTCATAATAGTCGAGGCGATAGGAAAGGAACTCTAGCAATCGTATCTCATTCTTGTATGTCCCCATACATTCAATGGTATGATGTTGCCCTTTCCACCTATCCTCACAGCATACTACTACATCACTTAACTACCCAATAAATATCTCCATCATAATAATAACAAAACAATGTGCATCATACCCACAAAAGTACCATTAGAAGCTCTTGTTCCATCTTCTTATTTAGATTCCTTAGCAAGACTACCTACACATCCCAATGAGAACAGAGGGGCACTACAAGTACCAATTGTGGGGCCTGCTAAAATATGCAAAAATGAAGCCACGTGGCATGCAGACGGAGCTCGACTCAAAAATTAAGGGAAGCGACTTTCAAATGTGCGCAAAGAGGACATGTCATAGCGTTGCGGAGCCATTTTGAAATGCGAAGGGAAGAGATCCCTCGAGGAGCGCAGAATGGACACATGGCTAGGCAACGACGTTTTTCAAAAAGAGGCTGAATGACCCTTAATGCAATGTTCGGGTTGATATTTCAATAAGGTAAAGCCCAAAGGGAGCTTGAGGAATATTTTATTCACAAGTCACAATAATGGGATGTCATTGTGTATTTGAATGAGAGGAATTGTTTTGGGAAAGATTATTTGGAGATTTTTGTTTCAATCTATGAATATAATTTCATTTCTCCATAAATATTCTAGTTTACAGACATTCTACTCTCAAAATTATTAGCCTAAGGGTTGTGGCTTAGCAATAGGAAATTGGTGTAGGAGTCGATAGATAGATCTGATACCATGTTAGAGTCACTCAAGGAATCAAGCCTCCAGGATCATCTGCAAAATCCAACAACAACCTTCCATGAAAGGGAAAATCAAGAATATGAAATTGCAACAATGGATGAAAGATATGCCAATATGTAATACTCAAGATTGTAATAATATATTGGACTTACACAACTAAAAAATATCTCAACTGAGTGAACTTGGATGGATACAATGTACATATGAAGCCTTGCTTATATAGGCAAGGGTGATGGTGTACCAACATTAAATGGTTGTGTCATAATTAAATGACATGAGCCAATATTACATAACCTAGGACAAAAGCATTAAATAAAATCCAACTAGATAAGATGAGTAACAACTAATGCTCAACTAGAAATATTCCTCCCTAACTAATGTTAATTAGAAAGATAACCTCTAGGACCTAAGTGGACTTAACAATGTAAATAGGACCTAGATAAGACTAGATAGGAAAAATACCTATTTACACCAACACCCCCTTATGTATAACTTAGGGAGTTGATTATTATGCAAATGAAACTAAGATGGATCCCATCTACGAGGCCATGTTAGGTACCCATGTACAAATGCAATCTCTCACAAACAGAGAAAAGGAGGAAACCCAATTGGACAAAAATCCTCCCCAAAAGAGAGATGAAATACAAAATACTATCAATGATGCATGAGAGGGACAAAACCCCATTCTAGGAAAATGACCCCTCCATAAGAGAGAAGAATACCATGCAACCCCCCCAATGGTGAGTCTCTTTCAATGGTAGAAGCTCAATATTGAATGCTAAAGATTATCCAATCTCGTTGAACAACATTCCTCCCCTTAGGAAGAAACAAAACCAAGAGGATATACAAGATGTCTTCCCATTTCGGAAAGGAACATGAGGGAAGAAGAATGATGTGTGATGTCTCTAAATGAGGCTTAAGTGTCTCCATGTTGATGCCAGAAGCTGACAAACTCAAAACATGCATTTTAGGCCACACAGTTGAAGATTCCAATCTGGAACCTCCTTGAGACAAATCTAGAATACACTCCAAAGACAAAGATATCTCCGTTGAAGAATCCTCCTCAAAATATTATCCAAAAGTATCCACACTCATATCAAGCTACAAAGAGTGATCATGTAGAGAATGAACAAAAGGGTTAAATAATACCCTCATAACAATTTAAGAAGAATCATATCCATCAAAGAGAAGATGTATGCAATCAATAGTGTCTCCCAAATCTGAAATACGAGACTCAATAAACAACCTACCAATGTCTATCAAGTATGCATCCCAAGTAGATGTAGTTGGAAGATGATGTAGATCCTGCTACACAGAATCACAAGAGGCAAAACCTATGCCAATATGAATAGCATCATATGCAATAGAAGGTGGAGGAGATGCAATATAAGGCTCAAGAATGAGATTGGATGTGAGAACACCTAAGTTCAAGAAGCCAAATGTATCCTTTGAAGCATGATTCATACTAGAAGTGCGATCAATAGTCAAAGCAACAATGTCACCATCAAAAGAAAAATATGTAAAGGTATACAACTGAGATGAATGATCAACCATCACAGTTGCAATAATCTCTCTACTCTTCGTGTCTTGAATGATGATTGAATTGGGTGTGAACTCCATAGTCCTCCCATCTACACCATGTGTAATCTAATATATGGAAAGAATATTGTTCATCAAATGAGGAACACACAAAACATCCTAGAAAGTGTTTTCCCTAAAAATAATAGACCCCTTCCCAAGTACACTCATGTATGTATTATTTCCCATCAAAATAGTATACATGGTACAAGGCTCAAAAGAAGAGAATATAGACTATGAAGATGCCATATGATGAGATGCTCTCAAATCTAGAAGCCATCTCCCTAATCCTAGAATTGAAAAAGCACAAATAGCATGTTCTTTATTTCCTGATGTAGAAGCCAAACCAATGTTGCCCTTATTAGTCTATTTTGAGGAAGTGGAAGAATGTGGCAACTTAGACATTCTAGAAGGAAAATCAATCTTTTTTTTTTTAGAAGATGCTTCAAATCATCAATATGCTTCTTGTAACAAGAATGTTCATCATGCCCAAACTTCTTGCAATACGAACAAGTAGACTTATCCTTCTTAGATGATTTATCTAAAGAAAATGATTTTTTCTTTGGTTGATCTGAATTTGGACTGGATTTCTTTAGTTTTTTGTTTCTTATCAAGATTATTTGACTCTTTCACCTGACCAACCAACAATGCCTGAGATTTGGAGACTTGATGAGACCCATTGAGATAAGCTTTTATTGCTCATGTATCAACATCTCAGAAAATGATGCAAATGATGGTGTAGTATATGCAAAACCCATAGTCAATCTATGAGTATGAAAGCTAAAAACAAAATAAGCATAATCAGGACCAAGTTTGTTTAATGAATTGCATACCAATTGAATGTCATTCTTATCGATACCACATGCTTTACATTGCTCTCTTAGATCATTAACTCTAGTGATGTATTCCAAAATGTTGCCAACATTCGTAGGATCAAGGCTCATTAATTCATTATCAAGCTAACAGCCTCTAACTTCATTTCTAGAACCATATAATCTTTTCAATTTTTCCCAAGCCTCATGATAATTTTTGCATGATTCGATTTGGATCAATAAATCTTGAGAAACTAGTTTACGAAGACATCCAAAAGCTTTGGTATGTTCAATCATCCATTTAATCTTTTTCTCATCATTTGTAAGTTCAAGTACCTTATTTTCAACATATAGAGAGTGACCCTCATTCATTAATATACTCCATGCATGTTGATGCCATGTTGAATAGTTCTATGACATTAGCAAAGGAATCGTAGAATGGCCCATGAAAACGAAGAGAGCACAAGAAAATAGATCAAGAAAATGCACCAAGAGACCCCCCAACCAATCAATCTATAATCCCTCAAATAGTATATGTGGCACTTTGTATGTAGTGTGATTACAATGCCAAAAATTAGTTCCAGATTTACAATGCCAAGATGAATCAAATATGAAAAAATTATAGTAACATCTCAAAAAAACTAAAAGTAACCTCTCCTAATATGATCTGTACTAAAAATTAAGCCTTCCCAACTAGACAAAACTTCTCCAAAATGTAGTATGTCCAAGTAATCAACTAGAATGAAAAATTGCACAAATTTAAATAAAAATTATTTGGAACTGAATTTGGAAAAATTGAATGAATAGAAATGTAGAGCTCCTCAATACCTTTCAAACACTACAAGAATTGTAAAAATTGGAGATCATGGCAAAAAGTTACAAGCTCAAGAGTCCAAAAGAGAAAATTTAACTTTGACCAACAATAAAATTCACCTGAAGCAAAATCTAAAAATATTCCTTGCATCACTATGAAGTGCTCAAAACCAGCTTTATGTTGATATCTCATTTGCAAATTTTTGACACCTAAGCAGAAAGTAATGGCTTGGGAAAAAAATAGCCCTATTAGGGCCTCCAGGGGACAATGTTTAGCACTTGGGGCTAAGAATTTAAGTGCTTGGTCCGTAATAAGACTGTCCACTATGCAATTTTTTTTTTAAAGGCGTAAGTGGTGTCGTCGATTGGGACCGAGTGGTGGTGGCATTTGGAGTGACATCCTAGGCGCATCACTTAGATGGTGGTAGGCTTCAGCCCCATGCTGCCCACACGACCGTGGGTAAGCCATCCCACGATCGAGGGCTTCAACCCTTTGCCAACCAAAATAAAATGAGCAATGAAATTTATAAATCTATAGCTAATATTTAAAATAGTAAACTATTCAAAAATATTTTAAAAAGTCGATAATAAATAAATCGTACCACTGACGAATTAAACATAGAACAGTACACCGAAGGAGGACAAATGATGCATATTCATACTAGGTGAGGCAAATAGTGTACACTAGTCAAATATCCCTATGAATATGCCATCAAATCTATAGGCAACTATTGATGACACCCGGGTATATTAAAACCGTACACCCTATCCATAATTTTGTCTACCAAAATTCTAAAATGGCTCTGAATTTTTTTGAACAAATATTAATTGTTATATATGAAAATAGGGTTTATTTGGGCCTTTTGGACTCAATCGTGAGGTTTGTTTCACCCCAATTTTCACCCTACAAAAGCTCAATATCGAATCACCCTTAGATATGAGAAACTTTTTTGTAACTAAACCATAAATTTTTGTAGGAAGGGGCTCCCTTGCACTTCTAGGGTTTTTCACCTAAAAGGAGAAATATATCCCACAAAAACTTGGGGGTTCACTCAATATTAATGCTAATATGATTGAAATATGTCTAAATGGAATGCCCTAAATGCAAAGAATTGATAAAAGTAATTGAATATTAATGCAAAATTAATGAAATGCAAATTGTTTGAAAACACATTGTGATATGCAGAAAGATAGATTAAATGCAATATAAAACAAGATAGAAAGGCTAAACAGAAAAGTGCACCTGGAAACTGACATAGGTTGAAATGAAGACTATAGATGTCTCTGAAATTCTAGAAAATCTGCTTTTCTGGCCAACTAGGACACTTACACCAAGCTGGGTGACTTGGTCCTAGATCTAGGAAACTGCTCCAAAGCCTGTTTCAGCCAAATGGGTATCCAGATCTATAGAAAATTCTATCAAACATGCGTAGTGGGACTAATTCACCATTGATGGCGACTTAGTTCACTTTGACTCTTCTGAAAATCCAAAAGTGGAAATGGAAGCTCTCGGTTTGCACTTTCTATTCCTCCAGGTGTCCGGTTTTGAAACTCTGATTTTCGACACTATAGGTGAATTTTTGTGTAGATTTTGACCTAGCCAACAAGAAGATGTCTTCAACAAGTTTGCAACTTATCCTTCAATTATTTCCAGACCTTCAAAGTGCCTAAATTTGCAAACACACAAAGAAAGAAAGAGAAATGTTGAATGTTAGGCAATAGGGGTTTGCCTTGGTCAAACCCCTTTTAGGTAATTAAACCAAATGAAGAGATATGATGAAGTATGAACATGAAATTAAGGGATGAGAAACTTTCCATGATGATTGATCTTGAATTTTTGCAGCAATAGATGAAGAATCTACCCTTGAATGTCTGAAAAATGATCTTGAATGCTCTCTAAATGACCTAACCCTAGCTTGCTTGACTTGAATGCATGATGAATGATGAATGAATAATGAAATGAGTTATGAATTAGGGTTTAAAGGCTTGTTTATATAGGCAATCCACCTAAAATTCTTGTTAATTTGATCCCCAAGGCTGACATGAAGGAAAAATAAACTTAAAACCCAAATTTTCTCGCTCAAACCTCAAAAATAGCTCAAATGGGACTAAGTCGCTAAGTTGGGTGACTTAGTCCCACCTAGATGGGACTAATTCACCCAGATGGGTGACTTGGTCCTACAAGGGCTCTTTTGCCAGTTGGATTGTCGGGGAATGAAGAATTCCAATTTTTATGTTGTTCTAGTCGAGTCTTTGATCAAATTAAGTCCCAAGATGCACAATATGGGGTCATATGGGCCTATTAAAAATGATATAAAGGGAAATTAGTGCTAGGGGAACAAAGTTCAATGTGAAAGTGTGATTAAATATACTTTATAACATTAAAACGAGGTCCACATAGCCTAGAAAGGCACAACATCCAATGTGAATGTGTAAAACGCATTACCACACTAGATTAGAATTAGGTTTAATTTACAAGCCTTCTAGATTAATGTGAGAATGCCATTAAGTAAATTTTATAATATTGAATTAGGGGAGAAATAGGTCCATGAGACTTAAATACTTAATAAAGGTCTAGAAAAGTGTGAAAGTCTTTTACAACACCTTTACAAGACATCAATAAATGCATTTTATTTAGTTTGCAAGGTTCCAAGACCTAATGTAGATGTGAAAAAAACCTCACAACACTAAATCAAGGCCTCATTAAGTCCAATTTATCATCAATTATTCCCAAATCAAGCATGAAAATGTCAAGGATACATTTAGCCCCCACTTTAGTGAGGATAAACTTGCTTCAAACTCACACTAAAGTAGACATTCAAGAGGAGTCCAATCATACCAATGTGGATGACAAAGAATGAAAAAGATCAAGGCATTGGTCAAGCCCCCAGGATCTAAGATCCTAATTTAAACCAATATGAGCACAAAAGGACACACACAAAGTGTATAATATGCAGCAAAACAAGATACGCGATCATGCAATGTCAAGAACTAAAAGAAAGAAAATTAATAATGAAAATGACATGGATCAAAGATGTGTTCACTCTGGGGCCATAAAACATCAAGTCGTCTATGGGGTGAGTTATCCCAAAGAAGTGGCTTAGTGAGAAAGTCATGACAGTGTGTCGACTTCCCATCATACTAACCATACCAAAGTTATCCTCCTGATAACTTTGATAAGGCACCACATTGTAATGCTTTTTGTAAAAAAAAATTGAATGTCATGTAAAAATTTTGTTAAATGGGATTTTTCTTTGTTCATGTAAGGTATTCTTCTTATGGAGCATTGTGCTTAATGTCTCCAAGAGAGGACAAGTCAAGGTGTCAGATCGTTTCCCATGGGATGCCTCATTCACATCATGCCATGTCAGTAGATCATGCACTCTTGAACAACATCAAACCTAATGACACCACCAAGAAGAGGACACATCACAAGAAAAAAGAGCAATCATGCCATGAATTTTTCCAAAAGATGTCATCTATGTATGCCCCCACTTTAAAGCGGTTGCTACACCATCACTTAGAGCAATTGCTTTAAAGTAGCGAGTGATAAATGAAAGAAGACATGAGAGCCAACTTGGAAATCCCTAGGCCAAGTCATATGTTTCTAAATTGAGCTACATCATGGATAAGTACGTCACATGTGAGTCAACTTAAGACATGTCGTCCACATCCCAAGCTTGCTCGTATATGTTCATGAAAGGTTAACGACTAGCCAAAAGAGACAACGACAAGTGACATACGAGGACAAGGCTACTTAACCCCTTGCCCCCACTTAGTGCAAGAAAAGGGTGAGCCTAGAATGGATGATGATATGTTGCTCCTTGCGATGAATTTTAAACATGCAATTATGGCAAGGAGCAACAGCTAATGTTATTTATTATGATGAGTAAATAAAGTTTTTGCTTGATACATATTGAATGAGATGTCTATCAATTTAGGATGTACCAAGGTTAAAGTGTTCTTGGAAGAATTATTTGTGATGGTGTTGAGTTGGCTTGAAGATGTTTTTTTGGAGGGACAATAACCAAGATCATGATTTATTTCTTGTGTTCTACGTGTTATAGCGACATGGATAACTTATTCTATAGGATCACATCCTTTCCCAAGTTGTCTTCCAAAAAGTTGTCTCTTTTGTTGGATTTGGTGATTGTTTAATTTCCTCAAAGTTTGTCTTGGATGTTCTCTTTACGTTTAAGGTGGTTGAAGGGGATGTTTTTGACATTCCCTTTTTAGATTCTTTTGTTATGATCATGTATTTCCCTGTGGATGTAGAAATGAAATCAAAGGTTTTCAAAACCTCTTCCAATAACCTGGTGGCTTCTTCAACTTGCTTTTGTCTTTCTATATTTTTTTGCTTAGTACTAATCATAGCACATGTAACCTTGTTGTTTTGAGGAGTAGAAGGTGACTTGTCAGAAACTCCTATCATTTGGTTCAAGGGTTGATCCATATCAAGCAATTCAGGATGCTTCAAAGTGAGGTTGATTTTTGGGGTGTTGATGTTTGCTTGTATCATGAGACCTTCCCTATTGGGAGAGTTTTTAGGAGAACTACAAACTAGATGTTCATTAAATTCAATGTTTGGTTCTTCATTATTGATTTCATCACAAGTAGGGGAATGATCAATTGTTGAATTGTCTTGTTCAATAAGGGTTTCCCTAGATGAAGGGGGATAACTAAGATTCTCGCTACTTTCATCCATTGTGTTTTCCAACATAAAAGTATCATCTTCATAGCTATGAGAGATACTAGGAGAAGAACAAGTATGTTTATCATGATCATTTAGGAGTTTATTCCTTTGTTCCCTAATATTGTCCAAAATAGGATAAGCAGGGGAAGGATCATAAAGAGGGTTGTTATAGACATTAAAGATTTGATTATCTAAGACCAATCTATCATTTTCATCATTTACAATTTCCTTCTGATGTGCTATAATATCTTCCCAAAGGGGATGAGGAATAGGACAAGCAAGATCTTCCTGATTCTAAATGATTGTACCTTCTTTCGCCAGATACCTTCATCACTAAAAGGAGAGGTATTGAGAGAAGAACAATTATGATCATCATGAGTATCTATGTTTGTATTCTCTTCTATCACATCATCCTCACAAATAGGAGAGATAGTATGGGGTGTATGTTTAAGGAAAGCATTAAAATTTTCATTCTATTGTGCTAAGAGACTATCATAACTAGGGAATGCATTGAATGAATGACTAGCATGCTTATTAACTAACCTTTTCATTGCAAACTTGGAAAGGATAGATACTAACATTTTGAAATAACAATATATGCAAACTCAAAATGTAATGTAAAGGTCTAAAATGAAATGCGATTTTTAGATGATAATTGACTGATTATGCTATGCAACATTGTGGGAATACAAATTTGAAATTAAGCAATGCGTGAAATGAGCTAATTTAAGCTAGATCTAATGAAATGCATGTAACAAAAACTTAGCCAATTGATACAGATAGGTAATGGCAACAAACAAAAGCTTAAAAATGGGATTTTTAGTTCTGTAAAAGGTAGTTTTAGGGGCGTAAAGGGACTAAGTCACCCAAGGTGACGAATGAGTCCCAGTATGGATTTTTTTTAGAATTTTCAATTTTTTTTTATTGATTTTGATGTTTTCTATGTTGTATGATGCAGACCTAAGATGAAAATGCAAAATTTTAGAAATTTTTAGAAATTTTTAATGATTTGAGATGCAAAAATGTAGCCTATATGCAATTTCACTAATGCAAAATTTAAAACCCTGGAATGCAACTTAACTAATGCAACATGCAATGCAAGCTAATTATAGGATGTAAATGTTCTCCAAATCAGAAATATGATGCTTCTAAAGTCAGGTTCACCAAAATGAACTGCAATTTTTTTTAGGAAGGGGCTCCCTTGCACTTCTAGTGTTTTTCACCTAAAAGGAGAAATATATCTCACAACAATTTGGGGGTTCACTCAAGACTAATGCTAATATGATTGAAATATTTCTAAATGGAATTCTCTAAATGCAAATAATTGATAAAAGTAATTGAATATTAATGCAAAATTAATGAAATGCAAATTGTTTGAAAACACATTGTGATATGCAGAAAGTTAGATTAAATGCAATATAGAACAAGATAGAAAGGCTAAACAGAAAGAATGCACCTGGAAATTGACATAGGCTAAAATGAAGACTGTAGATGTCTTTGAAATTCTAGAAAATCTAATTTTTTGGCCAACTAGGACACTTATGCCAAGTTGGGCGACTTAGTCCTAGATATGGAAAATTGCTCCAGAGCCCATTTCAACCAAATGGGTATCCAGATCTATAAAAACTTCTAGCAAACATGTGTAGTGGGACTAAGTCGCCATTGATGGTGACTTAGTCCACTTTGAATTTTTTGAAAATTTGAATGTGGAAATGAAAGCTCTCAGTCTACACTTTTTGTTCCTCCAGGTGTTTGGTTTTGAAACTCTGATTTTCAACACTGTAGGTGACTTTTTGTGTAGATTTTTACCTAGCCAACAAGATGTATTCAACAAGTTTGTAACTTATCCTTCAATTATTTACAAACCTTCAAAGTGCCTAAATTTGCAAACACACAAAGAAAGAAAGAGAAATGTTAAATGTTAGGGAATAGGGGTTTGCCTTGGTCAAACCCCTTTTAGGTAATTAAACAAAATTAAGAGATAAGATGAAGCATGAACATGAAATGAAGGGATTAAAAAATTTCCATGATGATTGATCTTGAATGCTCTCTAAATGACCTAACCCTATCTTGCTTGACTTGGATGCATGATGAATGATGAATGAATAATTAAATGAGTTATGAATTAGGGTTTAAAGGATTTTTTATATAGGAAATCCACCTAAAATGCCCGTTAATTTGATCCCCAAGGCTAACATGAAGGAAAAATAAACTTAAAACCCAAATTTTCCTGAGCTCAAACCTCGAAAATAGCCCAAATGGGACTAAGTCGCCAAGCTGGGTGACTTAGTCCCACCTAGATGGAACTAATTTTCCCAGATGGGTGACTTGGTCCTATAAGGGCTCTTTTGCCAGTTGGATTGTCAGGGAATGAAGAATTTCAATTTTTATGTTGTTCTAGTAGGGTCTTTGATCAAATTAAGCCTCGGGATGCACAATATGGGGTCACAACGGCCTATTAATGATGATATAAAGGGAAATTAGGGCTAGGGGCACAAATTTCAATGTGAAAGTGTGATTAAATACACTTTACGACATTAAAATGAGGTTCACATGGCCTAGAAAGGCACAACATCCAATGTGAATGTGTAAAACACATTACCATAGTAGATTATAATTAGCTTTAATTTACAAGCCTTCTAGATTAATGTGAGAATGCCATTAAGTACATTTTATAATATTGAATTAGGGAAAAAAAAGGTTCGTGAGACTTAAATACTTAATAAAGGTCTAGAAAAGTGTAAAAGTCTTTTACAACAACTTTACAAGACATCAATAAATGTATTTTATTTAGTTTGCAAGGGTCCAAGACTTGATGTAGATGTGTAAAACACCTCACAACACTAAATAAAGACCTCATTAAGTCCAATTTATCATCAATTATTCCCAAATCAAACGTGAAAATGTCAAGGATATATTTTTTTGTGATACAGTAACTTTGAAGCTATGGTGCTATGTAGGAGTTGATAGATAACTTTGATACCATGTTAGAGTCACTCAAGGAATCAAGCCTCTAGGGTCATCTCCAAAGCCAACACCAACCTTCCTCAAGAGGGAAAACAAGAACATGAAATTGTAACAATGGATGTAAGATATTTCAATATGCAATAATCAAGATTGCAATAATATATTGGACTTACACAACTAAAAATATCTTAGTTGAGTGAACTTGGATGGATACAATGTACATATGAAGTCTTGCTTATATAGGCAAGCGTGATGATGTACCAACATTAAATGGTTGTGTCGTAATTAAATGACATGAGCCAATATTAAACAACCTAGGACACAAGCATTAAATAAAAGCCAACTAGATAAGATAAATGAAAATTAACGCTCAACTAGAAGATTCCCCCTAATTAATGCTAACTAGTAAGATACCCTCCTAGGACCTAAGTGGACATAACAATGTAAATAGTACCTAGATAAGACTAGATAGGAAAAATACCTATTTACACCAATAATTGGCCTATAAGTCGTGTCATAGGTTTGAGTTGACCAAACTCCCCAATAACTCCGACACTAGTTTATTGATTAAGAAAAGATCTTTCAACAATTTTACAAATGATGGCTATTGCTCATTATACTAGAATCAAAATTAATGGTGCTCAAGTTTACTTTCTTTAGTGGAGCCTAGTCCAAATAGCTTTAGGAATTTGAATATTATGCATTTTTTAAGCTTCAAATTTATTATTTTGTTGTTTACAAAAAGGTTTATCCCAATGGAGTACAAGGAGTGCGATGAGGAGTTTTAAGCTTATTGACATTTCAAATCAAGAAGTTTTCTTACCAAAATTTGTACTCCTTTATTTTAACCCAAGTTGATTACACTCATGATCAATCCAAAAGTGTGCCATAAATATTATATATCATAAAAAGTAGATAACTTGGGGGATTAAAAAACAAACAACAATTAGGAATGGGAGATCATATTACTTTAGTAGTTGAATTCAAGTTCATGGGATCAAGAACAAGTTAAAATAATGGGATGTCACCGTGTATTTGAACAAGAGGAGTTGTTTGAAATGAATCTATATACTTTGTTGGAGGACAAAATGAATTGGGTGCTCATGAGGATGTTGTAGGCCCATGGCCATTAGCAGGTTGCATCCTACATGCTATCCTCCCTTCTTATATGTGTGTGGAGGGGTTGGGAAAGGAATACGAGGGTCTTTGTGGAGGAGGGGTGGGCCTTTTTTGGCTTTTGGGGCAGGGGTTGCATTTTTTTGTTTTTTCTTTGGTGGGCTTTGTTATTTGTTGTCTATGCGTGGTGTTGGAGTTTCAGGCAGGTTCAAGTAGGCATTTATTAGCCTCATTTTTATGGACTATGACTTTAGATTAAACAATTAGATTTAATCAAAGTATGGATTTTTGGGCTTCTTTACGCGCAAATAGCTTGTCTTCGTCAAAGCCTATTGTAGCTAGTAATTTTTTGAATAAGGATTTTGGGGTGGAGGGGATGATTTTAACTGGAGGTCCTCATATCCTGAAAACTAATGGATATTTGGAGAGGAGCCAAGATAGGCTAATCCTAGTGATTCAACCCGACTCAATTATGGAAGATGTTGAGTGTTTTTTGAAGCATGCTTTAATATGAAAATTCATGGGGATGCAGGTTTCTCTTTTATTTTTTGAGTCTTGGACTAGAGGGACATGGAACCCTGAGGGAAATATGGAGGTGATGATGATGGCCAATAACTTTTTTATGGTTATTTTTAATAGCATTGCTAATCGTAACAAAGTTTTTGAGGGGGGCTTATTTTCATAACCAGATTGGTTTGTTCATCAATCTGTGGTATGTCGATTTTAATCCTTCGGAGGAACTCTCAAATCGAGTTCATGTATGGGTGTGTCTCTATTGTTTCTTATTCTAATTTTGGAGGAATGATATTTTGTATATGGTTGCTTTGTTGCTGGGAAAGCTGATGGGTCCTTCCCAACAAACACTAGACAAAAATGTACTCACTTTTGCATGTATTTGTGTTGAAATTGATTTGAGTAACACTCTTCTAGATTCTTTCGAAATTCATGTGGGTTGATCTTCATGGGTTTAATAGCTCAACTATGAGGCTCTTCCCTTTTGATGTTAGTTGTGTCACAAGTATGGTCATCCATAGAAAAGATGTCTTAGGATCTACTCTTTAGAGCCCCATCCTAACCATCCCCCACATAATCCTTTTAAGGATGGTATTTAAAGGCAAGGCTCTTATTTCAGGTGAAGTGGAAAATAAGGAAGGTTTTATTCCTAACAAGTCCTTTACTAGGAATCGAGGTAAGAAAAGAACCTTTAAGGAGAGGTCTAGGAGGAGGAAGTTTTCAATCACTTTGATATGCTAGATGACCTTAACCAACAAGAGGTGAACCTCGATATGATGGTTATGGAATCAGGTGTCTTGGAGGCGGATTAGGAGGGTGCTAAGACCTTTGATTTTCAAGACATTCAGGAGGGTAGTATGACACTTGCTCAAATGGATACAAATCTAAACCTCATGGTTTTTATAGATCTTATGGCCTTTGTAGCTCTAGAAAGGCTCTAGGATTTAGTCTTGATTGAAAAAACACCTCCTTTAGAGAATATGGTGTCAAATTCAAAGAAATCAAATAAGGCTTCTCTTTCCTTAGGGATTCTTTAGAAAAATTCAAAGAAAGGGATTCTTGAGAAACCCTAAAAAGTTGGGAGAAAGAAGGATTTGGATAAAATTAAGATGATGGGTGAGACATTGGTTGAGTTAGAGTTTTTCAAAAATATTGACTCCCACTTTCCAACTCCCAGAGATGATTATTTTCTCATGGAATGTGATGGGTTTGAATAGTGGCCCTAGATAAAAATTTATTCGTGATTTGGTGTGAAGTCATTCGGGTTAGATATGTTATTTATCTAGGAAATTAAACTTTCAGTGGAGAGTATGTGTAGTTTGGTGCCAAACTTTGGTGGTGGAGCCACTACCAGTGTATTGGTGCTCAAGGTAATGCTAGGGGTGTGGCTTGCTTATGGAACCCATTGAAGATTTGCCCTCTTTGGTGGATTTCCAGTAAGTATTCCATCTTTGTGGTTGCTTCAAGTCTGGAGTTTGGAGAGACTATTCTTTTATCTAATATTTATGCCCTAACTAATATGCCTGGAAAGTTGCACCTATGGTCTCATATTCCATTTATTTAGAGTACTCCTTCTCTATATCCTTGGATTTTTATTGGAGACTTAAAAAATATTACTAATTTAGAGGAAAAGAGGAGAGGAATGTTGAGGTTGGAGTAATCTATTTTCCACTTAGAGAATATTTATTTCTTAAATCTAGTGGATATAAAACCCAATAATGGTCAATATACTTGGAATAATAAGAGGTGTGGTGAGGATTGTATTGTCGAGAGACTTGATAGGTTCTTGGTTTCTTGTTTCTAGATTGGTGGATCTTGGACTACCAAATCTGAGATTTTGGATTGGAGGGGATCATAATATTGGTCAATTAAGCTATCGACTTCATTGGCTCATGTTGCTCATAATCCCTCTTTCAATTTTCAACTTATGTGGTTGCAGGAACCCTCTCTATAGAATCATATGGTTGAATGGTGGCACTGAGGTAGACCTACTTTTGGAACGACGATGTATTCTTTTGGCAAGCAATTACAATTTGTGAAGTATCAACTCAAGAGGTGGAATAGGTAATGCTTTGACAATATCTTCCATGCTAAGGCTACTACTCAGGCTATTTTAGATGCTATCACTCGCAGGATTATGAAGAATGGCCTTTTTTATGAATCTCTCAAGGAGGAGTCGAAGTCTTTGAAATATTTGGAGTGTGAGCTACGGGAGGATATTTATTGGAAACATGAGTTGAGTAGTTGCAGGAAGGGGATATAAACACTACTTTTTTCTTTAACTTTGTGAAGGCCAGGAGACATGGTAACTTGATCCCATATCTTGTGAACTCTAGAGGTGATCATCTAACATCTCTATGGGATATTTAAAGCGAGGATTCTTGGTGTTTTACCTCTTTATTCAAGGAAGATTCCCCTGATGTGATGGAGGAAGATAATCATATCCTTGCTTATATTCCTTCTCTGGTTTCTATGGAAATGAATGAGCACCTCGTGAGCTTAATTTCCCTGGAAGAATTAGAGGCTACTATTTTTCATATGAAGAAAGGAAAGGTTCCTAGTCCTAATGGGTTTCTAATAGAATTGTTTCAAGAATTTTGGGAAATCATAAATTTGGATTTATTAGAGGTGGTGTGTGAATCCCAAGGGAATAAACAGATGTTAAGGCAATGAACTCTACTTTTCTTTCCCTCATCCTCAAAAATGATGGGGTTGATAGGTTGAGTTTGTTCTAGCCCATAGCCCTTTGTAATGTGGTCTACAAGATTCTATCTAATTTGATTGTGAAAAGATTGAAGCGGTGGATTAGCAGGCTTGTCTCAGAGGAACATGAGGCTTTGTGGCTAATAAGAAAATCTTGGATGGAGTAGTCATCATGGTTGACACTATTCATTCCATGGTGGCCTCAAAAGAAAAAGCTAGTTTATCAAATTGGACATGGAAAAATCCTACAACAAAGTCAAATGGTCTTTTTATGAGAAAAGTGCTTGGTGATTTTGGTTTTGCTGAGTGGGTAACATGGATGATGAATTGTATCATGATCACTTCCTTCTTCGTGTTGGTTAATGGGGAGCCTTCCACCTTGTTTGGGGTGTACATAGGTCTTCATCAAGGGGACCCTTTATCTCCTTATTTATTCTCTTGGTTGAGGCCCTGGGGAGAGTTATTGAGAGTCATGTTAAACAAGGTTTGATCCAAGGATGGAATTGGAGTAATGAATTGTCTCCCTAGTCGTATTTGCAATTTGTGGATGATACTGCTTTGATGGGTGTGGCTAAGGTCAGAGAAGCTACTAATTTTTGAAAAGTGTTGGATATTTAACTCGTAGCTTCAGGCCAATAGATCAATGAAGGTAAAACTTCTATATTCTTCTTTATCACTCTTGTGGTTATTCAACAATAGTTTACTCATATTCTGAGATTTGAGACTGGTCATTTGCCTTTGACCTATCCTGGCATCCCTCTCTCCACTGGTACCCTTCCCAAGGGATTTTGACAAAGTATTTTAGACAAGTTTCATGCGAGAGTGAATCACTAGACCCATAAGTGGTTATCTTTTGAGGGGCAGGTGTTGCTTCTAAAGTCGGTGGTGCGGGTTCTTCCCAATTATAGGTGTATGCTTTAGACGGCTTCTCCAAACTTTATTAAGGATTTTGACTCTCTTGTTAGGCAATTTTTATGGGTTGGTAGCTTGGCATCCTCGAAGTGGATTCTTATGAAGTGGGAGACTATTTGAGAATGAAACAGTTTGGAGGCCTTGGGATGTGACAAACCAGTCTTACTAGTTTGGCTTTATCAACCAAGCTATATTGGAGATGGTGCATTGAGCAATACCATGTCTAGGTCAAGATTATTTCTAATAAATACCCGAAGGGGTGGTGCAAGAGGAGGTCCCTCGGTTTTCACTATTGGGTTTAAAGGCTCTGTGATTTGGGAAACACTTAAGAAGGAGCTAAGTTGATCAAGGATGGTTTATTTTGGATTTGCAATAGGGGGTCCAATGCTCTCTTTTGGTATGACTCTTGGAATGTTTTTTCTCCAATCATGACCAGGAATCCTAATCTGTAGAATATTTGTCACCACTTCTTGGAGGCTGGTTGGTCTCGAGTTGAGGATTTCAAATCTACTCAATTATGTGGACATGCAGAAGTATGTAGATGTAAGGACCCTAACGAGTGGCCTACTAGGGGATTGGAAGAGGATCATGTTGAGCTACGAAATATTCTTGTTGGTAGAAAGTGCAACTTAATCAGGGAGAGGGATATTTTGTCTTGGAGCCTTAATCCTAAGGGGGTCTATATAGTGGCTAGTGGTTATCAAGAGTTCAATTTTTGAAAGTACAGGGGGTTGGAAGTTTCATGGTGGAAAAATGTCTAGAATAAGTTTTCTTGGCCTAAGTGTAATTGATTTTTATGGACTTTAGCCTACAATATATGCTTGACTTGGGATAATATTTGGAAGTGTGGTTGTCAAGATCCATCTGTATGTGTTCTTTGTGGGTGCAATGAAGAGGATTCATCCCTTTTGTTCTTCCACCGCCCTTTTTCTAAGCTTATTTAGCACCTTTGGTGGGGTATTTGGAGACATCCCTGTGCTCATGCCTCTTCATTGATCAAATTTTGGATTAGTATGAGGAGGCCCCAACACAATCTTCTTTCCTCCAGATTGTTTGGAATATTGGTCCCACTTTCATCATCTAGCAGATTTGGCTTGAGAGGAATTGTAGGATTTTTTGTGGAAGTAAACTGATGATTCAACAGGTTTGGCAGAGAGTTGTTGGTATGATTTAGGAGACTGTGGAAGCTAAATGTGAGGTGTCTTTTCCTTTGGAGAGGGGAGATGAAGAGATTGTGAATAGCTTGGGCTTACATGGTCTGATTGATAGGGAGGGGTTGGAAGAATCGCTCACTGATTCCTGCTCTAAGTATTGCTTGCAAGACCTCCTTGGTGTCTTACTTCACCACCTTAACCTTTAGGACCTTCTTCAAGTTTAGGTACCCTTAGTTCTCCTGGCCAACCCCACTACCATCACAAATTCAACCTACCAAGTCAATCTTGGTGCAATTTCTATAACTCTTCCTTAGCCCTTAATCTACCCTAAAGGCTCCAAACCCCCAATTTAAAGAACTAAACTTTGCAGGAGTGTGGAGGTGCCTCAAAAGACTTCATTCCATCCTACTATGGTACTTGAAAGTCCACTTGACTCCATCTCTCAGTCGCTTTCACCAAACCCTCTTTTTAAGCCTAAAAAGGCTACTAGCCCTAAGAGCCCCAATTAGGTCTTCTTCTCCAAGAAAACAAGTTAGTTCTCTCAATCTTTCCAAAAAACCCCCAATATTTCTTTGAGATTCCTGCTTCATGTGAACACCTCTCAAATATTTTCAAGGTCTTAGGTCTCAACTGTCCGTACGAAGCCCTAACTTGAAAATGAGCCAAAACTAGGTCTTTCAAGCTCTTTTCTGGCTACTTCCAAACTATCGAGCATTTCTCACACCAAACGGATTGATGGAGCTTTCTCCTAATCACCAGGTCTTGGAAAGACTCACATCTACCTTCTCCAAAAGTAAATTTATCAAAAACTTATCACCCCTGCAAGTTATGTGCTCTGCACTTCTTGTCTTCCCTAGTCGGACTCTTCCTGGCTCGCCTAGGGCAAGACTTTTCCAATAGCTCCTGTGCTCATACAAACCCTAAATCCTACCATATTTACACACATGGATTCTAGTCACTATACCCAAAGGGTCATACAATTTGTACGGTGGCAAAGTGAACTAAATCTCCATTTTGTCAAAACTGTCTGGTTCAGACCAGCAACAGGGTGTAAACAAACTATTTACAAACAATGCTTGAAATTGAATTGGAAACCTATCCAAATGCCACACAAAGCTTGAAAAGCTACCACACTACATACTACACAAATTATAGTGCTAAGTTTAATCCATTAAAACTCACTTCAAAGCAAAAATCAGAAAAATTCACTCAAACACACTGTTTTCTTCTTGAATTCACAAACTTCAAAGTAATACAAAACTTCCAACCCTGCTCTCATGTCGAGGTCACCCCTAAATAGGGTCTCAAAATAGTTATGGGCTCCCCTTGGCTGCTTCAAACTCTAAAATGAGCATTATTTGCCAAATTTGAAAAACAACACCTATACTCCTAAAAGGTCAAAACCTTACTAGCAAACACCTTAGGCCTAATCATTGGTCAACATGACCTACATCAGATGATCAACATCCAATCCAAAATGTGATGAAGGCTTACATCAAAATAAACTAATATTTATTACCTAGTGTAACTGCCTAGTGTAATTGCCTAGTGTTTCCTAGGTGCTCCTGCACCACTAATGTTTGGCTCTTTCTATGTTCGAAGAGGTTTCCATGCCGAAAAGAAGGTTTAGAGAGATGGTGGTTGGTTCCCTCCTTCGATGGATGTTTTAAAGATTAATACCGATGGCTCTTTTATGGGTAATCACGGGCTTACTGGGATTGGTGGAATTGGAAGAGATAGCTCTAACAAGGTCATTCTCTTCTTTTCCATTCATAAGGGGCAACAAACTAATACTCCATGGAAGGTTTGGAAATTCTTTTTGCTATTGAGAGAGCTTCTTCTCTTGGTTGGAACAAGATCATATGTGAATCAAACTCTCAAAAATTGTTAATTTATTGACTAAGCAGAAGTTGGATGAGGTTAACTGGCAACTTGCCTATGTTGTTAGGCATATTCTATGTCTGAGCTCCATGCTTGAGTTTGTTTCCTTTACTCACATTCCACGTGAGTGGAATGGGGTTGTTGATTGTTTGGCCAAATGGGCTTTTGAGCATGTTGGTGGTTGGCAGTTTGAAGGCTGGGAGTAGTTATCTTGGGATTATTTCCAAGATTTAGAGAGGTTAATTCTGGAGGACATGGTTGGATGATGTTTTTGTTGGTTGGTCCTGCTAAGTGTTCTACTCTTTTGTGGATGTTTGTTGGTTTTGAGTTTGTTGGTTATTTCTCTGGGTGCCTATTTTGGACCCTGATTGCTTTGTACTAGTGATTTCCTGGATGCAATAAATTTTTTACCCTCTTTATTAAAAAAAACCAAGAGGAGGTGTTTTGGGAAATATTGTATGGAGATTTCAGAGAATATCAGTGATCCATTTTGTTGGATACAATAAAACAAAATGAAAACAAGAGAGCTAATGATATGTTTTATGATTGAAACTATAATAATTATTAAAACTGTAAACTATAGAAATGGAGATTGATAAGATTACATACCTCTAAATAGTTTGTATGGAATATGTAAATTGTATCCATAGTTTGGGTAGCACCCATAATGAAAATAATATCATCAATAGTAAATTGTTGTGGAAATTATTTGAAAGGAAAACAAAAATTTGAGCACAAAAGATAATGAAATGAATACTATTAATAATAATTTGTGTAAGTAAAAATTGGAGAGAAAAATTGGACGCAAATGTAAAAAATGAGGCAAAGAAATTTGTGGAGCCATTTGACATTTTTCTCAATATGTAGTTGATGCTTATTTCTAGCCCCCTCTTTTTTCCATAACCTATTTTTAATTTCTAAGTAGTAGATACTCCATGAAAATAGGGAAAGATTCCAAACTAGCCTATTTCCATAATTAAAAATTTACACAACAACACTCTAGTTGCTTATTTTTAAGCATAAAATACACATTAACTCTTACATAAGAATAAAAGGCTAAAAATCTATCATCATATATTACATAAATATATACAAGAGAAATAAAATAAAAACCATTAATTTTTTTTGTTATCGAGAGGGGTATCCCCACAACCTTGCCCAACAGCTCGTATCTTGATCTATATAAATAATTAAAAAAATAAAAAATCACTAATTGATCTTCAAACCTTTTAGACTTACCTATTACATATCAAGATGTGATTACTGATTGTTAAAACAATATTTAAAAACAAGAGTTGCAGAGCAGCGAAGTTCTTGCCTAAATATTTAAGAATAGTCTTGTTTTTATTTGTTGTGTTTGCTACGTTTTAGAACAGTGTTGATATTATAACAACTTAATAGTAACCTTGAAATTTGTTAGATGGTGACATGTAATACCATAAACAATATCGAGAAATAGAAAAGTAGGTGATTTTTGAAAATACACCATATGTAATCATATATCTTTAGAGTCTCTAGATATAGTGTTTGAAGAACATTAAAGATTTTAAAAGTTTCTTTTAATTGGCTGACTGATGTTGGTAGAAGCATCGACCCCAAAATAGTACATAAACATATCCTGAAAGATTTTTGAATAATTCATGATTTCATGAGCAAAAGAAATTAAAATTGCAATAAGAAGGATGGGGTTAAAAGGTTGATTCAGGCAGTAAGGAGGGCTACGTTGAAGGTAGAAAGGGGAAGGAACGTGCCTGGAAAGAGGAAGAAGTCACACCACAAAAGGAGAAATGAGATGGCGCATAAGGGGGTATCATTAAAATTTGAATTAATAGTTTTTGGGGGCTACACGGATTAGAGGTGTGGCAAAGAAGTGAGGTCACACCTCATGAGCAGGGGATAAAAGGAAAAACATTGAACAATCCATGCCAATGAAAGTAGAGAGGACTACACAATAGAGTGGAAGAGAGTTGAGTAGGAGGCGCTATTCAGGGAATAGGAGCGTGTATGTTGATTCCTCTATAAATAGTAGGTTAGGACTACATAATAGAGTGGAAGAGAGATTAGTAGGAGGTGCTATTCAGGGAATAGGAGCGTGTATGTTCCACCCTCTGTAAATAGTAGGTTACGTGTTTTGGGTTTGTTCTCTTTTGGTTTGATTCATTCTTTTAATTTTTTGTTCATCATGTGTTTTCTTATACTTCACAACTAGTGACTCCATTACCCATGGACAGTCATAAATCTTATGTTCTGGGTTCTTTAGCATCCTTTATAGTATTTTTCCCCAGTTAGAGCCAATTGTTACCTCAGTTTTCATCAAATCCTTTTGAGCCTTGCTAAAATTTGGAGAAGTTCATCATTGGTCATTTGGTTTCAATAAGGTTCTCAGACCCCTGTCAATTTTTTACAAAGTTTCATAACCATGTGTTATCCCGACAACTTGTTAAAGGTTCATATTATTTCTGATGTGTTGGTCATCACTTAAGTTATAATAATATCATTAGCTTTCAATGAGGTTTTCAGAACCTCATTAGGTTTTGATGATGTTTTCCTAAACTAGTCTAAAGCCAACACAAGTAGGGAAAGTTGACCCATTCAATAAAAACTGGAGAAAATGAAGACAATAAAGAAGCACTTGGGAACTTATTAAAGGTTTTGAAACCTTTGTTAGAAGTTGAAAGGTTTTAGAAACCTCATTAAACTCCAAAGGGTTGCCGCATCCTTGGGATGGTAAGTTATTTTATTTTGGCTTCTGTGGTTTCACAACCATCATCAAGACCCGACACGGTTTCCACAACCAATCCTAGAATCAACAAATTTTGATACTTTGGTTCCACCATGAGCTCTCATAAAATTTTGGAAAGATCGAAGGCATTGAAATTTAATTTTGGAACTTTCTAGAGGTTTTGAAACCTCTATCGAAATTCAATAAGGTTTCCACAACCTTGAGAAAAGTTGTCAAAAATTCATTCAAAAATAATTATAAGTTCTCATTTGAAGCTCACGTTCTGAATTTGGAAGAATATCGGGTAGATTGTGCAAACGAATATGAAGTAAGGAGAAGAGGATGGATGAGGTTGTCACTAAGGTAGATTGTAACTTTCAGATTAAATAGTGATATCCAGGGTATCGAAGATGATGACTCTAATCTGGTTGATCATATCTTCATAGACCGCATACAAATCCAACCCATCCTTAATATTGACTTATCTTTATCTCAATTCCTTGGGCATGCAACGACATTCTCTGGTAAGGTAGATTTGGTATGAGGAAATAAAGCTTTGTGGAAATTGAGAACTAAAAATGTAATTATTCCTCAACATAGCGAGATGCCTCTGGTGATAAAATATTTTTAAACATACAAAGCCAAAATTGCCACACAATCTACTCAATCATCACAGGAAAGGAATGTTGATAGTGCACCACCCAAGCCCAATATTGCCTTGTGTTTTTATTGGTTTTTTTCTAAATAACTTAAGGTCTTGAGAAGTTTAAGGGGCTCTTAAATTCTTCTTTTTAGTTACTTTCAAGAAGCAGTTACTCTTGTAAATGTATACAAACTATGATGTTACCGAAAAAACTTCTTATGAGAAAATTTTAAAAAGGGAAATGGATAGAAAGTAATTCAAACAGGAAGAGAAGGTTGTATGTTTGTGAGCTTACAGTTTTGGATAAACGAATGAAATGAAATCCATGTTATATTTTATGCATTGTGATTGGTTTTGTTGGTTATTGCATTTTTGTGTGAATGTGAGAACCATTTCTAGTATCTAATCTTCTTGAGTTTAGAATTATTTTTGGTTGATAAGTTTATTATTTTATGTTTTGTGGAATGCAATTAGTCTATGTTTTGATTGTTTTCTTACAAATTACATTTTGTTCAATAAAAGATTCACTGGTAGCATTTTATTAATTAGTGTTGCTCCTATTATTTCGACCTTTCTTGCTTTCTAGTTAAAAGCATACCCATGTTAAAGTTTTTTAAAACTCAGAAAAGAACGCATTCTCTTATCAAACGAGGGAGTTGTGTACCTCATAAAATTCAGAGGTAAATTATTTCTATTCTCTTATCAAATAGGAGAGTTGTACCTCATAAAATTCAGAGGTAAATTATTCCATATAGAAATAATTTACCCAACTGTTGGTTAGTGATTAGTTATATGATTGAACAATAGAGGAAAAAGTTGAAAATTTTAAATAGTGAATAATCTATTAACTAACACTATTTATATTTGACTTTTGTGGGATGCATTTTTTTTTAAATATATATGTTTTTGAAATAAAAAGCAACAAAACAAGGGTGCTAACCCATAAGTACAAGGCAACAAAGGCCATCCAGCGAAATCACATTAACAACACAGTGACAGCTGAGAGAAAGCCATCACCCACATCACATCATCAAAAAACAAAAAGTAACAGTAATCGTAGGATAAAAAAGTTCTTCATGCAATTATGAAACCAGCCAAATAAGTCCAAAGACCATCAGCGGTCCACCAAGTTCAGCAAAAAAAACAAACAACAAGACATAGAAATAAACAAGAACAAACAAGCCCAACGACCTAATTCTTTTCCTTCCTGACATGCATATCTTGTATAGCCGTCGCCCAATCCGCCGTGAGGAACTCGAGCAGCTCCTTGAAACCAACATCATCTTCAACACCATCCGTGGACTTGTCCTTTTGCAGCAAGCAAAGACTAGTGGCCGACGTGTGCATGACCCTCAAGGCAAATTGAGACACCTCTTGGACCTTCTTTTCCAACCTCTCCAATCTCCCCTTTAGCTTGCCAACTTCTTCCCAACCTGATCTTTTTCCTTGTGATCTTCCTACAAGGGGGCTTTTCCTTTAACCGCATCAGAGGACGGGGGTAATTTTCAGCACATAGTCACTGGAGGGGCCCTTCTTCAAACTTTCCAACACATGGGACGCACTATTCACCGACACTGACTGGCCTTCCCCACCCGCCACCATTTCCTCGTGACTTTCATTGTCACTCTCAAGATCCTTGTCCGAATCAGAGGCTTCCTTAAGGCTTCCCACCTTGTCTTGCTTACGAACCAGTCTATGAGATCGACGGGGGGTGTTAGCTTCTTCAATGATCTCAATGTCAGAATCAATTTAATGGCAGACTTTAGCTTGCTTAGAGGCTTTAGCCTTAGGGCACGGGGTAGGGGCAAGCCGCTTTCTTTCCCTACCTATATCCCCCAGGCCCGTACTAGGGGAAGTGCCATGGGGATGGGCTTTCAAGGCAAGATTCTTGAGGCATTTTTTCTTACTTGGGCCCAGCGTGTCCAAAATACTAGCAGAGGGGGGAGTAGAGGAAACTGGGGTTTCGTCAAGAGCGGGGAGAGATGAGACTTCTTGCACAGTGATAGGCCGAGCAGGGCAAAGCACCATATGGAAATGATAAATCCTAGACATAAGGCCCTGGTGAAGGATAGTATAATTCTTTCCGAAAATAGAGGCTTCATTAAACTCTGCAACAGTATTGTCAAGAGCATGATACAGGAAGAAAGGAATAGAAATATGTAGATGGTTCCTAAGGTGGTTGAGGAAATTAAAGTGGTAATAATAGTAGACCCCATACCTTCCTTCCAACGTGAAATATTTCATGATCATCAAACATACTTTATCCCATGGCTCTGGTAGTGCCTCACGGTCAAAGCCACCCCACGACTTGACAGGTTTCTCGTCGCCGCAAAAAAATGATTCAGACTAACCTGGTCTGGTACTTTCATAGTTTTCTTCCAAGTTCGACCACTATTCAGGAGCCCAGTAACTCTAGAAATAACCTCCTCAGAAACTTCAAAGGAAATGTCACCGATGGTGACCCTACCCTCATTCCACGAGGTGACAAACTTATGAGACAAGCGCTCATCGTGACCAATCATGGCCTCCATATACTGCACAATTCTGCCCTCTTTACAAATGTGCCAAATAGTGGCATTCACTTTCCACTCGTCACACCTGTCTAGCTCCACATGCACTCTGTCCGCACCCATAAAGCCCACACCAAAGACACCGACGACCAGAACAGGGGAACTAGGGCAGAAGAGTTGGTAGTCAATTATAGAAGCATCGAGAGGGAAAAGGCCAACGAAAAGTGACCATAAAAGTCAAAAATAGAGGCAATAAATGTGACTTCTCGCAACCCACGCAAGGGCAGTAGCTCCCTCATGCGAATCGCCCACATCATGTAAGGGCATGATATCGGGGTAGTACTTAGCCGTCACAAAAAATCTCATGAAATCCGCAAGCTTAAAAAGTTGAACACAAAAATTTAGGGGGTTCAAAAAATGATGACACCATCGGTCAGTGAGGATAGAAAGATTCACCATATCACCAACCCACAAGAGGTCGTACAAGCCATCGAACAAACATATGAAACCCATCACCTCACATAACGGCCAATTATTCAAAAGCCAGCTCTCGCCATAAATTCCAACCAAAGTTAGAAGGAGCCCGGCTAAAATAAGTAAGCACCATCTAGGACTCATCATTTAGATGTTTGAGATCTTCCTTTAAACACACCAGAGCCAAGGGGGGCAAAGAAACCTCATTTTGTCAACACCTAAGCCCTTCAATATCAAGACCCGCCGCTGCCAAGCTGTCAGCAGTCGCATTCCCTTCTCTAAAGACATGCTGGATAGAAAAGTCATGAAGAACATTTAGGAGAGGGAAAATGTCCTCCAAAATACCTTTTAGGGACCATCCCACTTTCATCTTCCCTTTAGTGGCTTCCACAATTAGCATTGAGTCACCTTCAATTTCCAAAGTCTTGACACCAAGTGACAGCTCAATCTTAAGATCCCAGAGGAGAGCCATGCCTTCAGCTTGGTTACTAGTATGATCGCTCAATTTCCCCGCATAGGCAGCAACCAGGCTGCCAAAATGGTCCCTGATTATACCTCCAGCAGCTGACATCCCTCTCCTAGCCACCCCATCAAAGTTAAGCTTAACCTAGGGTGGTTTAGGGTTTCTCCATCTAGTATGCTTCCTGATAATTGATTTGGAGTTGTCAAATCTCAGGACCTCATTGGGTAAATTCCAGGCGGTAGCAATGTTTCTATCCCAAGCAGTCGGGGGATTAGTAGGCATCTTCCATTTACATGTTGATCAAAATATATATGTTAGTTGTATTTTAGTTTTTATTATTTTTATATGTTTGGTGTGTTTTAGTTTTTATTAATTGTGTATGTGACTCCTTAATAACTTTTGTTCACACACTTAGGCTACTTTATAATAAAGAATTTAAAAAGTTTAAAACAAAAAGATAATAAACATGCATTTTTTAAAAGTTATACTCATATATAATATAGGTCAGCTATCATATACAATAGCTATAGTTACACACACTTTTTTATTTGTCAACAAGTGTTTAGTTTATTGACTAATATTTTGAGAAGTGTATTATAACAAAATTGACTCACTTCACAACAATGTATAAAACACCTATAGTCATTTACACATTAAATAAATAATATTTAATAATAAACATAATAAGGACATTATTTAATAATTAAGATGTCGTATTAAGTGAAAAATTTGTCTAGCAAAAAAAAGATGAAATTAAATTTTTATTTATTTTTGGCTGGTAATAGGAGTATATTTTTATTGCTAAAAAATAAATTACATAAGTTTAGATTTTCACCTTTAGACCAAAAATATTCAAAACCAGAGAGTTTAGCCCTAAGGCACATTAATATGCATAACTACATATTCTGTCACCCCTATACTTCCAGCATTTTCACAATCTGGGCTAACCTTAAAAGATCACCATAAACTTTAAACAGTATTCAAACCCTAAACAAAAAACATTGATTTCAATACTACTACAGTCTAGCCACCTTCTATCTAGCTTTAGAAATAATTATAAACTACGGGCAAAAAATAGAGAATTTTTTCCTTCATTGTGCGCTACCCGGTTCCTCTTCGGCCTTGCTTCTTTGCCTTCACCTTTTGATTCCTCTGTTTTAATTTTGCTTTCTCCATCCTCGTTGCTTTAACCTTCACCTTTGCGATAAATGCTTCAACCTTCATCATCTCTACAAACAATTTCAGAGCCTTCCATCCCAACCGCGCTTCTTCCCTGCATTGTGTTTTGAACCTCCCCTCTGGCCAACAGATGAAAGGAATACAACCCACTAAATCATCAAAATCTTCAATCTCTAAAGGTTTGTTAATGTCTAACCCCACACTCGGAGTAGCCCATCCCCACCAAGAAATCTGGGTGCACTAGCATTTTCATCACTTCTCTAACCGTTTCAACTGATTCTCCAAGATCAAGACCTCATGCAACCATCATGGAGTACACATCCATGTTTGTCCTGTAGTGATGCCTCAAAATCCCAAAATCTCTTCCAAGAATCATCCTAATGCATTGCACCAACCTTTCATCATCGATGAGAAACAAACCCATTAGCCTCTTCTTTGACACATTCCCATAAAATGGGTTGTGTTGCTACTTAGAAAGGAATGTGAAATTAGCCTCCATTTTTGCTCTGCTTAACATTGCCTTCACCACAAATCTACTTCACAGATTTCTCTCACCTCACCTAACACAACTCAAATCATTGAGACCGAGGAATTAATATGATGGCTTTTGGTTACTCCACTCCAAAATAAATGCTTACCATCCTTCATTCCCATAGCCAACCTTTCAAGCACTTCGGGCATCTTTTCAAAACTACAACAATTAGATCTCCAATCTTTCTATTAAATGCAACATACACTTCAAAAATTCACTTAATTTGCCAAATTAACATTCCTTAGATCCTCCAATTTTTGTTCACCAACTTCACTAAACTTTAAGGCCCATTTTGAAAGTACATCAGCTTCAACATTCCCCAATATTTTAATGTGGCTTACTACAAAGTTTTCACATGAAATTAGTTCTTCTCTAATTTCCTCAATCAAATTTTGAAGGTGCCATGCATTTATCGTTCCCTTCATAACGACTTGGACAATTATTAAAGAATCCCCTTCTAGATGAATTTTTGATGCTCCCAAGCTCTTACCAAGTTGAATCACCATTAAAGCTGCTAAAGCTTCAGTTGTATTGTTTGTCCCTTCCTCCAATTTCTTTGCTCCTAAAGCTACAACATCACCCTTCCAATCTCTAATAATGAACCTTGCCTCCGATGGACCTGGGTTCCCTTTTGAAGCTCTGTCGAAGTTAATTTTCCACCACCCCTCTTTTGGTTTTTCCCTTTTAACCACTTCAGACTCATTTGTAGTTGGTTTAACCCTGCTATGCCCTTTAACAGGTGATGAAATTAAATTTTTATAATTGTTTGCATCTGTTGTATTATTTATTTTATTACTATATAACATTAAAAAAATGTTAAAAAATAAATAAAACTAATTCTTGAGTAAATGTAAATAGTGTTTGTATTTTCTTTATCTATCAACTTACATATTTATGTATTGATGAAACTATTTATTTATTTAGTAGTTTAGAAAGATGCAAATAATTCTTAGATAAAATTAAAATGTGTCTATGTATGCATGTAATAAATAAAATAATTATGTCATAAAATAAAATAACTCTTAAGTGAGATTAATATATCTAAATATTTTCTAAATAGATTATTTAAGATATCTATAGTAGTATTATTAGTGTTCATGATTAACATATATTTCTTAAAATACATTTATTTGAAAGATATGATATATATCTATACTAATTTATTTATTATCTATCCACTCTATTATTTTTTATTGATTATCTAATGATAATCAAACTAATATATCATTAGAATTATTTTTATTTATATATTATTTTAAAAAATACAACTTTGTATCAAATTTTAAAATAGAAAGATATTTATCAATATCTAATTGAAATAATCACAATATAAATTTATCTTTCATACCATTAAATTTATTCATTATTGAAATTGTAGACATCGAAAATATATTGATTGACATCGTGCATCGGATCCTGACATACTAACATCGTTTCTTCCTAAATCATCCATCGGTCTAACCATTTAATCAAATCCCCTTATCTGATTAAATTCATCAATATTCGTCTCTTAATTAAATAAATCATTTTATCTGATTAAATCACTCTCTCTTGTTAATTAAATCAACCCATCTGGTCTAATTATCCCTATTTAATTAAATAATCAATTTATTTGATTAAAATCTCTAAAGTCTATCCATTAAATTAAATAAATTAAAACCTTATTTGATTTAATCTAACACCATCCCTTTTAATTAAATAAATTAAAATATTTATTTAATTAACCTCTTATCATATTCCTCTCTTATCTGATTTAAATAAATCCATAAATTTGAGCCAAATAAGTTACATAATCTAATCTCCTGTTAAATTAATTAAACCCTTGATTAATTTAACCTCATCTCATGTCACATCCTCTAGATAATGCAAGTTGCACATGAAAATAGATTTAATTCATTTATTAAATCTCTATTTTCCTCACATGGCATTTTTTTGGAATATGCTCTCAATTTGAATTCAAAAATTCCAAGTCAACATGTACATCAAACAAGGCATTTAAAACCTCTTACATGTCCTTTGCCTTGAGCCAAGTGGCATTTATTGCATTTTCCCTTCCCTTTTACATGTCATTTCAACAAATTTGAATTTCAAATATTGGCATTTATTGGCACAAACCACAAATCTTGCACAACCATCATCCATTCATAGCTTGACAAGTGGCACCATATCATTGGATGAATGTTAGTCCCACATTGCTCAAATTTGGGCATTCATCCATCTTGAAATCCTATAAATAAAGAGCTCCTCTCCTCATTTCATCATCCACAATCCAAGTAAAGTTACCATGCTAAAATACTTACTCATACTCATCCATCATTTGAATTCTTAGCTAGGCTTTTTGCAGATTTGGCTTGAAGTTCTCATATTTTCATCAAAAGTGGATCAACAATCTCTTCAACATTCGAATCTTGCATCATAGGAATTGGGAAAGGGCCAATTTTCACATCAAATTGGCACCAATTCCCCTATGGGATCAAGTGTTTGCTATTTGAAATAGGATTGAATCTAGTTTCTATCATTTTCTTTGTGTTTTTCCTTATTTTCATTCCTAGTTTGATTTGTAAATGGATTTCATGGGGAATCCTTCTTTTAGCTTGTAATTCCTTGTCTAACTCGTTTATTCATGTTGTTTTGTAGGTACTAGGAAAAGGGTTCGCACATTTGGCGCTAGGAGGGCTTTACATCAACATTTCTAACATTTCTAACATTTTTTTGCGTTTTCTTGACACACAAGAAATTCCAATGTGGGCTCGCTAGCGTCGCTGTTTTAGCATCGTAGGCTCGTCAGCGTCGCTGTTTAAGCACCGCGGGCTCGTAAGCGTCGCTGGGCTCATCTCGCCAAAAAATTCAAATCCTAAACTCTGCTGTTGAACTCGCCGATCTGCATCAGTTTTAAGAAATTCTAAACTCTGACACTTTAAAAAACTGTGACGCTGGTGAAAAGAGTGATGCAATCGTGCTCTCTGTCCCGACACAGAGCGCCGCTGACTGGTAAAGCGGCGCTGTAAGAGCGACGCTGGGAGGAAAAAATAGCGACGCCTTCACGAGTTGCGACGCTGGAAGACAGTAAAAGGGAGAAACTTAATTTTTAGCACGTGCTTTAATTTATGATTGCTTCTTCCTCTGTTTTCTGCTTTTTAAATTTCTGTGTTTTTCCAGAATCTGACTGTTTTTCTCCTTTGTAGGTTGGAAATCGAAAACTAAGGGAAGAGGAGCATGGTGATGATATTTTGTCCAATTAAAGTGTTTTTAAACACTTAAGTGTTTGTTTAACACTTCCTTCAGAATTTTGTCATCTTTTCATCTTTAGAACACTAGCTTTCATTTGGGCTTAAAAAGAACTTTTCAATTCCATTTATTGCAAAGGTTAAAACGAATAATAGGATCAACAACTTACTAGATTTTATTTATGGGATTAACAAATTGAACAAATGTTTATCACTTGTCCTTTTGGTGCTCTAAAATGAACTCACATATTGCTTTGAGGATTTAAAAAGAACAAGTGTAGTTGTGCTTTTCGTGAGGGCTTACTTAGACTAAAGCCATTGGAAAAGGACGTATGCGCTTCTCTTGTGCTTTATAGCGATCTTGAGAACCAAAAGGCCTTTTCCATGACTTTGGGATAAGACAAAGCAATCACCTCCACACTTCGATTTGGGCTTAAAATTGAACAAAATCTTGTGCGAGTGAGTGGGGGCATTTTCGCGTACATTCTCTCTCTTTGTTGCTATCAAAGATTGATTGAGTTATGGATTTTGTTCTTCATTCACTTTTGTTTATCTTAGAGGGCCTGCCTTGGGGAAAAAGTACTCACCCAAGGGAATGACTCAACCGGTAACACTCTAAAGCCAAGAGTATTTCCAGCGGGGATATAAATGTGGATATTGGAAGAAACGCCAATATCACGCAGTTGACTCTGACAAGATGGATCTGAAAGGGGACTCTTGCCCTGTTGGGTCAACTCCTACTAACGAAAAGTCCTTACTAAAACCCATGTGCTAGAATTTTCCAAAATCCTTTTATCTATTTGTTGGTGCAAGAATGGTCGTTCTGAAGCCGCCCCACACTTTTACGGTCTTCTAATAGAAATGGAAAACATGCCATGGGAGTTTCATGGGTGTTGATGCTTCGCTGCCCCGTATAAGTGAGTTTCGTGGAGGGGAGCCAGTGGGGTCAAGCATCTAACCATTCGCTAGAGATAAGTGTAGTTGGACTTGTCCAAGTGGGAATCCAACAAATATTGTCTTACACATCCATAAGATTGTACTTGTTCTTGGGTTACAAAATGCATTGCTTGATCGAAAATATCTGAAAAACAAACACTTAACATCATCCAAATTTCAAACCCTTTTGAGGACAAATATAATTGACTCGATCCATATGTTATTGCTTTCCCTTGGGATTCACGTCCTTAGAGGTTTCTAAGCATTAGATTATATCTCAATTTATCTTCTTGAGTAAACAATAGGAAACTCTTGCCTTAAGTTCATTAAATTTCCACATAATATATCTTGTGGGGTTTAAAGAAATTAAGACATTGGACATCTTAGTTTGAAAACCTAATTGAAGAAAGTGCTTTTGGTAAAATAAAGACATTAAGCAAAGCTAAGCAAAATGAACTTTCATGTGTTGAAGACTCCAAATCCCAAAGCACAAATCATTGATTGGAAATCCAAAAATGAATGTTCAAATGAAATCATTTCTTTGTTACAAAGGTCTTTAGGAAGCATTTGCATGCTCTTCAATACCTAGATCTAGGAAAACAAAGTGTCCTTTTTTAGGTTCACATAAGGATCAAAACAAATCAAAACTCTTTCATCCACCTTCAAAACATCAAACATCAAATCCATCTCACCATCACCTTTTGAAAAATCTTAAAATCATCCTTGATACTAGGCTTTTTGGCAAAATAAAAAAAAATCATCCAAAACATCAAGACTATATCCTTGAAAACATCAATCAAAATCACTTTTGGCTAGGTATGTGTAGATGCATCCTTTTTGCATATACTTAGTCAAAATTATCAAAAAAAAAAAAAAAAAACATCTTGTCTAGCTTAGTGTATGTAGATGAATCCTTCTTCATATGCTTAGTAAAAACAAATCATCTTGTTTGAATAGGTGTGGATAGATGCATCCTTCTCCTCACACATATTCAAATTATCATCCTTTGAACAAATCTATCCCTTAGATCATTATCAAACATCTTATGGTCCTTTTGTTCAAAATCAAAGTCAAGGACAAAAACCCCAAAAATCCGAAATCTAATCAAATCAAAGTCCTAAAAATCCTAGTGTCTCATTCAAGATTTATCAAAATCCAAAACATCCATATCATCCACCCCTAACATCATCATCATATCATCATCACCTTTGATCCTCAAGAGCATCCTAAAAAACTTTATACTTTGGGACATAAAATAGAGATCATTCCAAAGAATCAAGAGATTCATCTCCCATATTCTTGAAGACTGATCCTTGTTTTATGGTTCAAACGAGATCTCAATACAAGAAGAGTATGGAAGCCAACAAGGAAACACCCGCTTCAAGCAATCTTAGCAAAACCAACACAGAAATAAATCCAGCAGAATCAAGCAATCCATTGACCCTCTCATCATCCCAAAATCCGCAAGAAGAAAATCAAGGAGAGGACCTCACTTTTGGAATGTCTCGCGAAGAAATGACGGAAATGCTCCAAAATCCAGACAACCATAGAATCATCAACATCATGATAAGACTTAACCCTTCGTTGTACATGCTTGAACTAGCAAAACAAGGGGCCAAGTTGCCTTCGGATTTTGATGTGAACACTATAGTAGAGACATCTTTTCCACCAATCTCATCCACCATCCCCATTTAATCTACACCTCCATCTCAAAACATCACGCAAAACATCCCGCAACTCACAACATCATTTGCTCCAACTCAACCCAACGTTAACAAGGGAAACACATTTCTCAATGCTCTTCAATCACATCCCCTTGTGAATAACCAAAACTTGGACGCAAACACCACATTGGAACAAAACATCCCCCAAAATCCATTACACAAAAATGTTCCTCTCACCTTACACTATGACCCATCATCAACATTTTTTCATGGAGCACCACAAACACCTCTTCTCATAAATTCACAAGAAGAGGGAGATATGTTCAGACCAGGGGGCATATTCGACACCACACAACAACTAACGCCCCTTACATTTCCACCTATCCCACCATTGCCATTATCATCCACACCACTCCTTGGTTTGGGGTTGCCTCCCCTACCAAGTATCAATCAAACCGCTATCCCAACCATCAATCAAAGCATCACACCAAACGCTCAAAATTTATCATTGATATTGCAACAACAAATGATAAATACACAAGCAATGGCAACATCATCACAAAGCATGGTCTCACAAGGACCAATCACATCAATACCATTATCCAACACGCAAAATATCAACACAACATCATCATCTACCACCACCACCTCCACCACCACCAACGTTCACCACATCAAACCAATTCGACGCAGCATTACAAGCCGCTTTTCAAAGAGGATACCAACAAGTGCAAAAACAAAAAGCCGTGCAACAAGCTGCTCAAGCCGCACAAGCTGCCCAAGCTGCACAAGCCACATTACAAGCGCAATAAACACAACAAGCCCAAGCTTTATTGCAACAACAAGTTGCCCAAGCTGCACAAGCATTACAAGCACAAAGGGTCACTCAAGCACAACTATTATTGCAGCAACAAGCCGCACAAGCGCAAGCAGCACAAGCACAAGCCCAAACTCAAGCGCAATCTCAATATCAAACACAACAAGCACAAGCACAAGCACAACTTCTTGCACAAGCAACGCAATTGCAAGTATATCAGCAAGCATTAAAGCAATACCAAGAGCAACAAGAAGCAGCATAATTGGCAGCCTAACAACAAGCGTTGTTGGAACAACAACAAGCACAACAGCAAGCCCGACAACAAGTGTTGTTAGAGCAGCAACAACAAGCACAAATCCTAGCGCAACAACAACATGATCAACAACAAGCATTATTTATCTAAAAGCAAGTAGAAGCCTACTTCGCTCGCCAGAACACACAGATACAATCAAACAATGCACCAAACACCCCATCCACCCAACTGGCGATTCAAACACCTCAAAACACTTTCATCCCACCCCCTGATCCCCAGAATGATGTGACGACACAACTCAAGTTGCTCTCGCAACAAGTGCTCGACCTTCAATTGGGGCGAACGACCAAAGCGCCAAGCAACTTGTGTCCCTATCCATTTGATAGGAGCCTCGACATGAAACCATTCCCCAAGGGATTTGAAATCCCCAAATTTGACAAATATCAAGGGATGGGAAACCCTGAAGATCACATTAGGGAATTCCAGGTTCATTGTATGGAAGTCGCATATGACGATACTTATCTAATGCGGCTATTCCCTAGGAGCTTGGCAGGTCCTACTATAGAATGGTTCTCTTGCTTACCTTCAGGCATTAGAACATTCAAATAAATTAGAGACGCATTTATTAGGAATTACGCATGTAACATTGCAATGGATGTCAGTCTTGAAGAATTATCGGCTCTAAAACAAGGGAAGAATGAGTCTTTCACCTCATTCCTTTAATGATGGCGATCAAAGGCCAATCGGAGCAAGTGGACCATTCCAGAAGAACAACAAGTCTACACAATCATAGCCAACCTTGAAAGCCGCCTGTCATTTCATCTCAAGGTTCAGGGAATCACCACATATGAGCAATTGATCTCCAAGGCGCTTAGCATTGAAAGAGCCCTTGTGACTCAACCTGCTGACTCAACGTCATATCATGAACAACAAAACAATCACCCACCATCAAATTACAATGATAAACCTCAAACATGGGCAAGAAATAAGAACGTTACTAATGATAGTGTCGTTGATGCCAAGGTGGTCATTAGTGGTCCACGCCAAAATACACCCACACAGCAGAACCAAACACAACACCAAAACACTCATCACACAACATATCAACCCAACAACAATCCGACCATCAATAACCTCAATGATCAAAGAGGACCACCCCAATGCAAAAGCTATCCCAAACAAAAATACACCATTTTGGGAGAACCATTGGAGGACATAATGAAAAAATTGATCGACAAAAAACTTATCAAGCCTCCTACATTTGAAAATTACCAAGAACCTGATGTCAAACCTCCATGGTATAACGAAAATCAGCTTTGCGAATTTCACAAAATCAAAGGCCACACCACAAACAGCTGCATGCGACTCAAAAACATTATCCAAGATCTCATCGATAAGAAAATCATAAACGTGGAACAACCTACAGGAAATCGGGATCTTAAAATCTACACGAATCCGATGCCCAATCATGGCAACAAAGGCAATAAAAATAATAAAGGGAAGGGCAGTGTAAATCATGTATATGAAACAGTCGTTGCCTCCTTAAATGAAGACTGCATGGTCATCACCATCAAGGGTGCCCATGCTGAAGATTGTGGAGTCACCGCAAGAGGCAGCAAAGTCACCATTGTAGGATCATCCCAACCAAACAAAATCCCTTCATCTAGAGTTGTTTCGCATAGCTACAATGTTGTAGAACAACTCAAGAGAACGCCAGCACACATCTCCATCATGAAGTTGTTAAAAATCTCATTAAAGCATAAAAAAATTCTCGAGGAAGCCTTAGCCTCATCCACTGTCCCCGCAGATCTCGATGTGGACCAATTCCAAGCTATGGTCAGAAATATCATAACGCCCAATCTCCTTACATTCTCTAATCAAAATTTCCCAGCCCAACCATCTCACATCCGTGCACTTCACTTGGAAGCCATTGTAAACAAGAGCAAAATCAAAAGGGTCTTGGTGGATGGAGGTGCAGGCTTGAACATATGTTCCTTAAGCCTCATAAAATAGTTGAAAATATCAGAAGTTTCCATAGACAAAGGAAAGGGCATCACGATCAGAGCATATGATGACCAAGAAAGAGTGTCTTAGGGCACGATTAAACTCCCTATTCAAGTAGGGCCAACGCTCATGGAAACCGCATGTCAGGTCTTCGACCTCGAGCTGCCATACAATATCCTCCTGGGCCATCCATGGATCCATGCGATGAAAGTCGTGGCATCAACCTTTCACCAATGTGTGAAATTTACACATAATGGACAAGAGGTTACTGTCCATGGAGATCCTGAACCGTTCTCATACTGCAAGAATCTTGAAGCCAAATATTACAAAATCCCCCAAGTGCCAAAAAATGATGAGGGCCCATCCACATCATACATCGATCCCGCCACCCTCATATCCACTTCTAAGACAAAGACACCCGCCATTCCCACCATCTCCGACATCAAGCTCATCATCCAAGAGGACGGTTGTGGAGGTTACATGCTCCCTAACAATGCTTTCGTGATAGGAGAGTTACCACAATCTCCTAGATCATGGGGACGGCCACAAGAAAATCAAGCCTTCACATCGCAAACATCTCCTGAAGACTACCCTGAATTCACAAGATGGAGAGACCTTGGCCATGAGGTCATTGAAGCAGATCCATCTCACATGCTTTATCAAGATGAAAGACTGACACCAGAATTACCAATGGATGAGACAAACAAAGGCCTACACATGATGCTTGCAATGGGCTACAATAGAAATCAAAGATTGGGACAAAATGACAATGGCCTCATAATACCTATCATGCCAGAGACGCGACCCATAACAAATCTTGGTCTTAGATGTACCCCTCCGAGAATAACCATACGTGGCCAAAGTCCTCCAGTTAGAACGGTTAATATTTCTCCTCATCCGGTACTAGTGCAAGTACATTCACCAATAGTCACAGATAGAGACACGCATAATTTCATAACTGAGCCCTATATTAGTAGCAATGACGAGGATACCTTGACCAGTCTACCTAGGTTATTTGAGGACACCACCCTTTGCATGATTAGTACCTTATCATTCGAATTCGATCATCAAAATCATGAGATCCGCCTAGTCTACCCCCAACTGATCGACTATGACCAACGAGGACCACTAGTTCTTGATACATTCAAAAACAATGAGGCACTCTCAGAATTCATGGGATTGAGGGATAACATTCCAGATGGAGATCACAAAGCAGGATTTATAATAGAGTTGGACACACATGCCTATTATGGGGAAACGATTGAATCCTTCAGTCGCAAAAGTGAGAAACTAAGAATAATATCCAAGTCCTTGAGTGAAAACCACACTATGGCACTCTCTGACAAGAAAATAGTAAAAAGAAAGGACGTATCCAATGGTGAAAACCACTTTGAGGCACCCGAGGATGAAGGATTCAATCTTCCCTTAAGAGCTATTCACCAGGAGAAATCAACAATCTTGACCGAAAAGTGCAATCCAGTCAACATAGGAACATAAGAGACCCTGCATATCACATTCTATGCGAAATCACTATTAACAGAAGAACAAGAACTCCTAGTAGCATTCCTAAAGGAAAGGCAAATAAACTTTGCATGGAGTTACGCTGACATGCCAGGGCTAGATCCAGAGACAGTGGTTCATCACTTAGCGATGTATCCAAAAGCAAAATCGGTCAAACAAAAGCTTCGAAAGATGCATCCTCAAATCGCTTTGTTAGTCAAAATGGAGCTCAAAAACTTGTTAGATGCAGGATTCATCTGACCAATCGATTATCCAGAATGGGTGTCAAATTTGGTACCTGTTTCAAAACCTAATGAAGCTATTAGAATCTGCATGAACTTCAAATATTTGAACAAAACATGTCCAAAGGATGATTTCCCGCTTCCCAACATCGATATGATAGTAGACATGACAACAGGACATGAGATGCTATCACTAATGGACGAATTTTCAGGATACAACTAGATTATGATAGCAAAAGAAGATCAACACAAGACGACTTTCACTTGTCCATGGGTGACCTACTACTGGAACATGATGCCATTCGGCCTAAAGAACGCAGGAGCAACCTATCAAAGGGCCATGACACTAATATTCCATGATATGATTCATAAAATAGTCGAAGACTATGTCGACGACATCCTAGCAAAGTCAAGAAAAAGACAAGATCATATAGCAACCGTAAGTGCTATCTTTGACAGACTGGAGGAATACAAAGTCAGACTGAACCCTAAGAAGTGCGTCTTCGGCATAAAATCAGGTAAATTGCTAGGATACATAGTCTCCATGAGGGGTATTGAGGTGGATCTAGCAAAAGTAAAGGCAATCCTCGAGATGGAAGCACCAAAGACATTAAAACAACTAAGAGGTCTCCAAGGCAGACTTCAATCCATCCGACGGTTCATAGCACAACTAGTAGACAAGTAGAATCCATATTCTCACCTACTCCACAAGGGGGTAGTATACAAATGGGATACAAAGTGCAAAGAGGCATTTAACAAAGTCAAGGAATATCTACTGACACCACCAGTGTTAATGCCACCTATCCCGAGAAAGCCATTGATCTTATATGTGTCAGCAACAACAATAGCCCTTGGAGCTCTTCTTGCTCAACATGATGAAAACGGAATGGAGAGGGCTATCTACTATATCAGCAGAACAATGGTCGGTCATGAGCTAAATTACTCCTTCATCGAGAAAGCTTGCCTCGCAATAGTGTTTGCATCCCAAAAATTCAGACACTACATGTTGGCACACAAGATCAAGCTCATCGCGAAAATTGATCCCCTCGAGTATCTCTTATCCATATTACATAAGCACATCATATAGACATTATTAGCACATCGCATAAGCATATCATATAGCGAACATACACATTGCATTTAAATCATCATAAATAGGTTATCATAAACATTTTTCATAGATAGGTGCATACATATCATTGCATTTCACCCATTGCATTACATCACATAGCATTCATTTTCATTTACATAACCATTTCACATTACCATCTAAATCATCACATAAGCATCTACAAAATCATTCCATAAACATTTTTAATCATAAGCAAATAGGCATATAAGCATTTAATTCATTACACATCAACATATCACTTTGCATTAACATATCATTGCATCACATACATCATTTAGGATAATAACATTCGTTATTCTAAAAACATCTCATAAAACCATTTGCATCGTATCACGACCATCACATCATATTACATTCATTCATAAATCATCTCATAATTAAGTATTATTACACACATTATTGCACATCATGGCATCACATACATCATTAGAAATAAATGCATCCATAGGAACATCACTGCAAAGCATATAGAAATAAACCATCCATGCATAAATAAAAGTACATGGTACATCTCATCAAAATCGGCTCATATATCATATCATCAATGCCACTGTCATAGTACAAAAGAATAATAATTGGATCACTGTACATATATGTCAATCGGTACAAAATGCCCATTGGACTATCAAAAATGAGCCCATAACGTGCAAAAGTGTGTATCATCTGGATCGCGCTCGATCTCCGTGAATGCTGCCCTCGCCCCTGTCACTGTGACCCTCTGGTGGTCTCTGACTGGCCCGCTCTAAGTACTCTGGAACCCAGTCTGCTTTGGGAACAATGTCATGGTAAGCTCGGTGGTAGTACTCTATCTCTTGGATAACATCTTTGTAAGATTGTACCGACACTATACCTTAGGAGGAGGCCGTGGCTGTCATGCTCTCAATCTGCTGTCTGCGGCCTAGCTCTGTAGCTCTGCAGCTTGTCACTGCTGTATAACTTGATCCCTCTTTGCTCTTAGCTACTCTCTCTCAGCCCATGCCTGGTCCCTCTCAGCCATAAATGCCTGTACTTGTGCTTGTAACTGTAGAACCAAGGCATCCCGTGCGTCTGCCTGCCCTGCTGGCTGTACCCGTGGCTACACATGGACCCGATCCTCACCCTCGGCTCGTGGGGGTGGAACTGGCAGATCCTGCTACTGGTCCTACATATGGACATCTCCCTGACCAGGCGGAACTGGGGGCACCCCTAGTGGGTCCTGCCGAATCGCGACCCTGGGTCCTCATCATCGTCCTCTCCCCCTGCCTCTAACCCTGTGTGCCTCTGGATCCTCACCTGGAACAGTCAACCAAAGAGGAGGCCTGAACTAATCTCTATAGGCCTGTGTAGTCCCTGGGTTTGCCAACCCCTGATTGTAAGCCCACGGTCAGGCTACTAAGTGTCGAATACTATCAACTGCTTCTGCGGTAGGAATACCAGGGCCCCATGACACCTGTGTCATACTATGTGCAAAGATGACCACATAACCGTCATCTGGTCAATCATGCGGCTCCCCAAACTGATGTTGTACACGCCTGGGCAAGTATCTCTCTATCATAGTGTGCTCTCGGCCCTACATGTATTGATCTTAGCAGCAGTAGAAGAGCTGGTCTGCATCATCAGCCCATCTAGGCTGATTGAGGTATGGTCTCTAAGTGAACACAAGCATCTCATTTATGACCCGCCTCCAGTAGGGGATCCCGTGCTCTCCAGTGTGTGTGAAGGACACACTACCTCTGTATCGTGTCACCAGGGCATCCTCTGCCCCCATCAGAATAGGAACGACCCATGGACGTAGCATAAAAATGTGCTCCCACGCCCAAATATGCAGAAGAGTCACCCCAGCTCCTAGCGCTCTGCCATCCACCTATGCATACTCGTGGAGATCCCTATAAAGTGAAGCCAGAAGGACGGGCCCCCACACGAACCGAACTGGCCTGTCCCAGACCATCATCTCCTAGCAGTATCCCCATCCAGGACTAAAGTACCGCCCTTGTCTGTCTGGGGCAACCAAACCTAAAATGATAGCTACAATCGCCCAACAGAAGGGAGGTGCTATAACTCTATACCTCTCTAGCTCGATCTGACCCTCGCAATAAATAATATCTCAAGTGGCGAGGATTCAGGTACAGTACTCGCGACCCTCCTCCATATCGTAGATCACCTAGCGGCCATGAATGGGCAAACATAATATGCGCAAACATCCTTCAATGTGACAGTCGCCTCACCAGTGGGAAGATGAAACGACGACGTTTCGCTGTGCCATCGCTCCGCTAGCGCTGACAACATCCCGAGGTGTGTGTGCACGGGCGCTGTGTACGCAATATGCCATAGTCTTGCAGCTCCTAGCCGATCCTGGTCTCTGTCGCTAAAGTCTCGTAGAACGCTCGCTAGATCCCGTGATCGGTGCTCTTGAGAATAAAGCTCCCTGGGCCCGTCTTGCATCACGCAAAGTTGGCATGTTAATTTTTTTTTGAAAAATTCTTGACCTAACGCTCCAAACTCGTTCCTGCGGTGCAGTTTGTGAAGGTGTCGCAATTTGAGTTCTCTCAAACTCTGACGCTGGACCTGGAATTTGGACAAATAGCGCCGCCGCGGTGCACTTTAACCCCCAGCGTCACAGTTTTCGTGAAAAGGGGGCCGCCGCGGCGCACTTTTCCAAACTGGCCCGCCGAGTCCGAGCCAAGCTCGAGCCCAATGGTGGAGTTTTTAAACTCTAGATTGCACCACTGCGGCACTAAACAACACCGCTGTGGTGCAAAAGGGCTAAAAGCGGTGCACTTTAAACACCGAGCAGCGCTATAATAGCGCCGCTGGAGGCGAGCTCTCCTTAAAACATGTAATAAATGTGCTAAAATAAAAAAATGAAGCTTCAGTTAGGGCCACATACCGGGGCACCGATGCTAGGTGGCCGCTGGTAGGTCCGAACTCGGTCAGAAATGTGTAGAGGAAGCTGTCATTGCGTCATATCGTCAAGAGGTTAGAGCTCGAATCTCAAGGTTTGCTAGCGGAGGTGTGTGAAAATGACTTGAAAGTGACCCCTCAAACCCCTTTTAAGCCTAAAAATTAGGGTTTCTTGACCCTCTAGGGTACTCCTAGTAAGGTTCTGGTCCCTCGAACCTATTTTTGTCCGTTTGAGGCTTGCTTTTCATCGTTTCATTGCGTTTAGACATGTTTTTAGCCTCCTGGACCCCTTTTGGACTTGTTGGGCACTTTGTCATCTTTTTTCGCGAAATCACCCAAAAAAATTTAAAATTTTCGTCCGATCTCTCGAGGGGGCATTATAATGGCATGTTTTCTCTCGCTATGCAACAATGGGGCAAGTTTTTTTTAATATAATTTTTTTTGGCTTTGATCGAGATCGTTTATTCTTTGAACCAACGCAGCGAGTGCATTGCTTCAAAGAGGGGCAAAATGTAGATATCGAAAATATACTGATTGACATCGTGTATCGGATCCTAACATACTAACATCATTTCTTCCTAAATCATCCCTCGGTCTAACCATTTAATCAAATCCCCTTATCTGATTAAATTCATCAATATTCATCTCGTAATTAAATAAATCATTTTATCTGATTAAGTCACTCTCTCTTGTTAATTAAATCAACCCATCTGATCTAATTATCCCTATTTAATTAAATAATCAATTTATTTGATTAAAATCTCTAAAGTCTATCCATTAAATTAAATAAATTAAAACCTTATTTGATTTAATCTAACACCATCCCCTTTTAATTAAATAAATTAAAATATTTATTTAATTAACCTCTTATCATATTCCTCTCTTATCTAATTTAAATAAATCCATAAATTTGTGCCAAATAAGTTACATCATCTAATCTCCTGTTAAATTAATCAAACCCTTGATTAATTTAACCTCATCTCATGTCACATCCTCTAGATAATGCAAGTTGCACATGAAAATAGATTTAATTCATTTATTAAATCTCTATTTTCCTCACATGGCATCTTTTTGGAATATGCTCTCAATTTGAATTCAAAAATTCCAAGTCAACATGTACATCCAACAAGGCATTTAAAACCTCTTACATGTCCTTTGCCTTGAGCCAAGTGGCATTTATTGCATTTTCCCTTCCCTCTTACATGCCATTTTAACAAATTTGAATTTCAAATATTGGCATTTATTGGCACAAACCGCAAATCTTGCACAACCATCATCCATTCATAGCTTGACAAGTGGCACCATATCATTGGATGAATGTTAGTCCCACATTGCTCAAATTTGGGCATTCATCCATCTTGAAATCCTATAAATGAAGAGCTCCTCTCCTCATTTCATCATCCATAATCCAAGTAAAGTTACCATGCTAAAATACTTACTCATATTCATCCATCATTTGAATTCTTAGCTAGGCTTTTTGCAGATTTGGCTTGAAGTTCTCATATTTTCATCAAAAGTGGATCAACAATCTCTTCAACATTCGAATCTTGCATCATAGGAATTGGGAAAGGGCCAATTTTCACATCAAATTGGCACCAATTCCCCCATGGGATCAAGTGTTTGCTATTTGAAATAGGATTGAATCTAGTTTCTATCATTTTCTTTGTGTTTTTGCTTATTTTCATTCCTAGTTTGATTTGTAAATGGATTTCATGGGGAATCCTTCTTTTAGCTTGTAATTCCTTGTCTAATTCGTTTATTCATGTTGTTTTGCAAGTACTAGGAAAAGGGTTCGCATAGAAATAATATAAAATTTAATATATTTTATAAATTGAAAATGTTGAGCCATTGTAACTTTTCTTATACTTTGTAATGAAATGATAAATTATTTCCTCTAGATGTTGAATTTTTGATCTAATAGCAATTGAGATCAGTCATATTTTGTATTTTTTTATTATTAAAAATAAACCTTTTGCTCTTTTAACATTAAAAAGAAAAATTAGACAAAATATGTTTGTTTTGTTTTTGATTAGTTAAAAGATATAATTAGGAAGAATAATTTAATATATTAGATGTTAATTTAATTTACTATAATCTAATATAATATATATTAAAAATATTTAATTGTATAATATATTACATAATTTAAAATTAAAATATAAAATTATAATATTATTATCTAATATATTAAATTATATTTTAGATGGTATATATGTTACATATATATTGTATATATATTATAATATTATAATATGATGTTAAAATTATATATTAGATATTATGTATTATACTATATATATATATATATTACAATATGCTGTTAAATTAATAATATAATATATTAAAAATATATTATTTATTTGAATTTGTTATTAGATTATTTTATATACTTGAATTTATAGAATGAAAAATATAACAAGTAAATAAATTTTGAAGAGTTTAAATTTTTTCTTAAAATGGGCAAAACCTTGAAAAGCTGTCATCAAAAGTTTATGCTTCCTGAATATCTTATCGCTCAAAATTTTGTAACCAATAAAATTGAAGAAAAATAATTTTTGAAATTTAAAAAGTTAAAAATCTTCCTTTTATATTAAGAAAATTAAAATATAATGTATAAAAAATAATAATAAATTTTAATTGTTGCAAATAAAACGTTTAATCACTATTTAACAGCAGGCGGTGCCTGGGAGGAACTAGTCTCCATATTAATATATAGGTATGTATTTTTGTAAGATTTGTAGACTTACTGTCTTTGAGCTCGTGAAAATTAACAAATCTTCCATCAAATTAAATAGCGAACCTAAAACCTTAGGTTGTACTGAATACCGCAGCCATCCACGCACAGGGTATAGGGTACACAATTAGGAAAACTATAATTTTCAGCAACCGGGACAAAGCAGAGGGGTTTCATCTCAGACTCCTTAGTATCCATTCTATTTTCTAAGCAGCGTTAGCAGCCAACCGCCAAAATGGTATCAACCTGTCTCTGTATCAAATGAATTTTTTGTTGTTTAAAAACTTATTTGAGGGTTTGCGATTTCTACTGTTTAACAACCCGCTGCAGTTCCTCGAATTTGGATGAAGTTTTGAAATTGTTTCCTATCTTTATCTATTTATAATATTTTGTATTTGCATTTAATTGCATGGTTTTGAAGTAAAATTTCGTTTCACGGGGACTTGCAATGGCGAATATTATTTCTAAACCCTAAAATGTGTTCCTTCTGATTTTTTAAGTGACTGTAATTTTTTGTGTGTCCACAGCCTCAGGGTGATTATATAGAACTTCACAGGAAGCGGCATGGATACCGTTTGGATCATTTCGAGAAGAAACGCAAGAAGGAGGCCCGTGAAGTGCACAAGCGATCTGCTTTTGCTCAAAAGGTGCCCTTTGGTTGATGCAGCTGAAAATGTTTTTAAATTTTTTTGTTGTTGCACATATATTTAGCTCCAGACGCCAAAACCTATACGTGTTAAAACTTTAAACTCACTTTGGTATTCTGTTTCAAGCATGATTGTTTGTAATGAAATCAGTTGAAAACAAATCTTACAAGAAGGCGACTGCATATGAAATTCCAACGGGATATTGTTACTTGCTGAACTTTTTCAACACAAGTTGTCTAATTTGGTCATTCATGAATATTAACATAAGTATAATCAGGAGAGGTAATTTTCACGGTCCATATTTATGAATATATAGAACTTTTGGAGAAAGCTGTTTATTAAATTTTAACGTTAATGTTTGAGATCACACTCCGTGAATATAGACTGCTTCCTTCCTTTTGAGTACATTAGGACAATTGTTTCTCCTCCAGCCATTTTTTTAGTTGGATAAAGCGTACAAATATGGCTCACATAAACAGCTGAGAATAAATGTAACAAAGGAAAGCTCCTAGAGAGCACACACCAAAGTACATGATAATGAAATGTATCTGTATGAAACACAACATTTGTACCAAGATGCATCAAATTAACAGAGCATATTGGAGCAGATGAGTAAAAATACACCAAAAAAGAGGTCGGCTCTCCAGATTTATCATGTTTCATCAGCAGTTTACCAACAATTTATTTCCTACTCTTTTTATCATATTTTTCCTGATACAGATTCTTGATGAAACTCTGAATTTGTTTTTCGAAGGTGTTGGCCCTGAAGTCAACACATTTTCTTAGCCATCAATTCGGGTATGGTTCAATTGAGACAGCAGGGAACGGAGTAGATGCTTCATCCATCTCATCACTGCCTGTAGAATTGCCACTTTCAATCTTGCCCGAACCTGGAACCAAATTATCATCAATTGCAACTTCTTTACCAGCAGATTTGGAGCCTTTAACTGCATCAGCAGGGTTGAAGCTAGGAGGGCAGCTGGAATTCTCAGGGTCACTAAGCTGCTCTGTCACTAAGCTGCTCTGGCCACTCATTTGCTTCATATTCAACCTCTTCAATTCTATCAGTCCAGCATTGGGCTCCATCTTCAGACTGAGACATAGGAAAAATGTGATGTCCCTTACCTGTCTGGTTCTAAAGTTGCTTGATGGTAAAGGATTTGGATCTCTACTACCACCCCAAGGGCCCTTTGCAACAGTGTAACCTTGAAGTAATACCCGCATCACCGTATGCATACATGTCCACATTCCTATATGTTAGCTTTAATATCTAGTTTCCAGAAATCAGACATAATCATAATTGCAGATTGCAAAACATAAGAAGAGACACTCAGCCTACCAGGGGAGGGGAATCATAGAGTCCAAGCGGCCTAAGGCCTACCACCTCCTATTGCCCAACCCTTGATTCGGGCCTGTGGGGCGGAAACCTAGGTGGGGTTTCTAGACAAACCGCTTAACTCATGGTTCACCCCCTCCTGGCAGGGTTACATGCACATTTCAGACAATCTCTACACAGTCACCAAATATGCAATTACTATTGATTCATTTGTATTTACCCTTATTATGCTATGAAAGCATTCACGAGTCTAAAGTCCAGTGAGTCCCAGCAAGACAATGTATCAGAGTGCAGAAGCAAATATAGCAATATCCATACATATATGTCATTCATCATATTATTTCAATCCATGATACAGAACAATACATTCTAACAGATCCAGCACTACTACGATACAAATACAGTTTATATAATCAAACATTAATCAAAGACAGATGCAGATAAAACATCATTAAATTCATCATGAAGGTATGGGATGATATACTGGGTGGGGCCATGGTTATGGAAGGTAAATCATTATGCATCATGTTGTCCTACGGCCAATCAAGGACTGCACAGTCCATCAGAATATAATGCGGGGTTCTTTCCAGATGTAATGAATCTATCCAGGTTTGATGTCCAAGGCTGGATAGGTTTCAGAATTTAAGCATAGCAGAGACGACTGGGCAGTTCAAGGAGTGCGGTTAGGAATGCATCCAGCACACAAGGGTCTAATATGGAGACATGGATCACACACAGGATGCCTGCAATATCATTATGTCATATTTTGTGAGAACTAAGTATTAAAACTAAGTGAAGAAACTCACCTCTATTCCTATGCCGTTTATCCTTTCTGCTTCCAATCCTCCTTCATGCTTTGCTAGACCACATTGCTCTCCTCTTATTTCTATGGGACGAACCATTGTGTCCTTCCTTCGAGATGCGTCTCTTGCTTAGGAGGTGTGACCCGTGATTTTCAGTTGTTAGTCTTGTTAAGGCACAATTTAAGAAGTGTTTGACCGATTACATAATATGAATCATTGGCAAGTAAAGAAATAAGGATTTACTTCTAAATCGACCATACCATCTATATGTTTTAAAATGTACGTCTTTTGTAGTAAAAATGGAAGATACATATATACAGATGTGTATTTAAGCATTTTTAAAAACAACATTCTTTCTTGTGGGTTGTGACAAAAAAGAGGGTCCTCTTGGATAAACTTCTTGACTTCCTCCTGCTTCCTGTGCCTTGCAAATCAAATTTCCAAGAAAAAACAGCTACTGTGTCAAGTGTGAGCAGCATTCTATGACCTTGAAAAACCTCCTTGTTCCTTTCAATCCGTATAAAGTGCAAAATTTTAGACGAGCAAACTAACCACAACATAGACAAAAACCTGGACAAAGGAACATCATTGTTGATAGAACCACAAGCAACCCAAGAAGGAAAAAAAAATCCAAACCAATCCGGAAAAGGAAATATCATAAAATAAGTGATAAGTAGTTTCCAATTGACCACACTCAAGACAGTTCTTGGAATTAACATAGTGACAATTAGCACCCAAAAGCAGCTTTTGATGCATCATTAGCCACCTAAAAAAGGACTTAATAGGTTCCAACACACCATACCAAACTCTTTTAAACCTCTTAGCCCACATGTTAGCTGTCTCAGGTAACTTCCACAGAGAATTGACCCTGTGAAATCATTGATTAGCTGTCTCAGGTAACTACCACAGAGAATTGACCCTGTGAAATCATTGATTAGCTGTCTCAGGTACCAATTGAATACTCTACTTGGATGTCTAGAGTGGAGGTTGACCAACTTGTTTTTCCTATAGGTCACAGCCTTGAACAACAGTGAGAAGTTCACTTTTCAACTACCTAGGGTGTCTGATGCATTTAGGGTGTAAGTGCAATATAGCATCAACCAAACATATTTTCTTTAACATTTGTTTGTTATCCAGGTACTTTACTAGTTTTCTAGATATTGTGTGGTAGTGTGAGTCAAGTTTGCAACAACAAATCTTACTGCACTTATGTTTGCATAAGTTCAAAGCTTCATAATTGTAACAGTATGCATAGTCAAGCCATCAGCGACATTGCAAGGCACCACAGTTAATAATCATTTGTTGCAGTTGAGACCATAGATTATGCCATGCGTTCAATTTTCATCTGCTTTTGATCACCAGATGTGTGTTTTCCATCCGAGGAGTTAGTTGGGGCCAATAATGAGTTATTTATTGTATAATGGTAACTCATTTGAACAATGTGTCAAGTATTTAAAAGCTTGCACCAATTCTTAAAGTTAACTTCTTCATTATAGGTCCTAAGATGGGTCATAAATATATTTTATAAAGTTATTATATTTTATATTTTATAAAGATATATATCCAATTTTATTTTATATTTTTTCCCTGATTAATTTCTTTCCTACTTCTCTCCTATACAATCCAGATCTCTTTACAAAGTTTTATAGTATTCTTTATTTTCTTAGACATACAAAGCTATTTTAAAATTTATCTTTTCTATATTCACACTTTTCTTTTTCTTTTTGCTTTTAGCTCTTTCTTTATTTCTTTTGTCTTTTTTATCTTTTTTTTTTTTTCATAATTATATATTTCTTCATGTCTTTTAATTTCAAATTTTGAATTATTAAGATCTAGTAATCTTTTTTCTCAAATTTTTATTAGATTCCGTATATGCAACAATATCCAAAGTCATTCTACATCTGATTGGGCTGGTTTATATTAATTTATCTTATATTTTTATAATATAAGAATATAATGTTACGTCTCTTCATATTTCCTTCTCAATCTAAGAAATAAATATATCTTATATATCTTACACATAAAGATATATTAAGATATCTAATCGAGGCTTTTTAATTTTTCCTAACAATTTTTTTTCTACTCATTTGTTACATAATATTTTTGTTAATCATTTAATGAAAGTATAAAAATATCTTTTTATATTTAGAACCTTACATCTTAAAAAGATATCTTAAATAATAGATTTTTGTTTCTTAAAATTATAATTAGTTTTATAAAGATTTTTAAATAGAGGTATAAATCTTTGTGCATGATTTACACAAAGTTGTCTTTATTTAATTATCCTTTTACATCTTAATCCTTTATTTGATACTCATGCATTTAATTATTTATAAAATCATTCGATATATCTTAAATAAACATCTTATATAATATAATTTTACTTCTTGCAATTATATCCGGATTTGTAAAGAGATTTAAATCCTTGTATAAGATATATATAAATATATCTTTTTTTACTTATATCTTTATATATATTATTTATATAAAGATTTAAATGTCTTTATTTCTATATATATTTTTAATGACAATATTGTAATAACTTTTAACATAAATCTTTATAAAGGTTTATGTATTGTGTTAGTTTTTGTCATCATAATAAATAGAAAATACATATTTATACTCATGTATAAACAAAGAAATATACATTTTCTTATTAATAAATTTTATATCTTTATATACGAAGATAAAGAAATATATATTACTTATTACAATTTTTATATAAAGTTAAAATTTTTCATACAAAGATAAAGGAATATATTTCTCCATTAATAAGGTTTATACCTGTTTTTATAGAAATTCAAAGATATCTTTTATATTATACAGATTTAAGAATATTATGTTATATCTTTTTTCTTATCATTTTTTCTCCTTATTTTTTTTTTAAAAATCTTATCTTTGATTATCAACCTCCTACCCATTTTTCTCATTTCGTTTTCCCTTCTTGAATCTTGTGCAACTTTCTCTCCTCCCCCCCCTCTCTATTTATCTTATCTTGGTCTGCAATCTCTCATTTTACTCCTACAGCTCTTTTTTTCATCCCAATGATGGATCACGGAGTGTGATCGGAAACGTTAATGCAAATAAACAGCACACAGTTAAATCCAGAAAAAAACACTCTCTTATCATTATGGACTGTGGAAATCTAATGTCTCTATATTGTTTATTTGCAAATGATTGTGCTTATTGACATGCTGTAGTTCATTAGTTACAACAGTGTCATGTAGCAATTTCAGGAGGGCTTGATACATCACAGTGTAAAGAAATTTGAGGGATGTGAGAGACAAATTTTCTTTCATTATTTCTTTTTTTCCGGTGATAGCTCTTTCATCATGGAATAGCTGATAGGAATAAAAAATCTGATAAAAACAAAGTTCCATGTCATGATTGCTTAGTTTTAATGCTTATCTTATTATAATGAGTTTAGTTCAGACAGGAAATCACTGAATTGATCATAATGAAAATGTTCTGATGATGTCATTTGGAATGCTTTACTTACTTGTAATAATGTTTTTACTTATACAGGCTCTTGGTATCAAAGGCAAGATGTTTGCAAAGAAGCGTTATGCAGAGAAAGCTTTGATGAAGAAAACGTAAGTGCTTCAAAATTTTGGTTCTTAGTCTGTTTTACAAACAGTTTTAGGGATCAAATAGCTTTTCGAGCCAAGAGCCATGGAGTTAGGCAATGAACCTATTTTATTAAAAAACTGTCTGTGGAGACCAGTCGTTTTTGTGACACTAATTCTACAGTAATGTGTGATATACTGAATATTCTATTCAACGTCATGATACACATTTGTCAAAGAAAATAAGGTTTATTGTTGTTTGAAGTCTTATTTTTTATTGGATACAAGCTAAGTTGCTGGTTCAGGTATGGGTTCAGATAAAGTTTTGGGTTTGGGTACGCCGGTATGACAATTTTTTTTTCCTTGGGTACGGGTATGGGAGTGTATATATATATAATTTATAAATTATTAAATTATAAACATAATGCCATAGACTCATAAGCATGTTCAAAATTATAATCATATAATCATAATGCCATAATGCCATAGAATATTGAAACAATGAAATACAGTAATACCTCATATAATCATATTCATAATTTGCAAAAATGTAAATACTCAAGTCTTAAATGTCATTACACATTGAAAATTCAAATTACAATAAAGACAATATTTAATTCAGTATTCTTCAAATTCGTCTTCATCAAAAGTATCAAGGTCGTGGACCTCAATTGGTTCAATTTCATTTGAACCACTATCAATTGGATTGCCACTCCCACTAGGTGCATTAAATGCATCAGTTGCCTCATTGTCATCTATAGAAGCCAAGGCAAGTTGTACAACTGTAGCATCTAAATCAGCACACTCAGGGGCGAGATCCCAATTCTTTGTCACACCCTCATTGTATTCAGGTTTCTTATGTGATAAGAGATGAAGGTTGGAGTGTATATAGACCAAATCCTCGGCTTTTTTTGCACCCAAATGATTGCGCTTGACCGAGTGGATGAAGGAGTATGTACTCCGATTCCGCTCAGCTGAAGAGGAACTTGCAACTTGTTGAGTATGCATACAATATTTAGTAATTAGTATTTGATTTTACTTGCCGATAATATATAGCATAATAGCATCAATTGAAAAACGAAAAAAAATAAAAATAAATAAAAAGATACATGCTTGGGAGAGTATTTTAATTGCAATAGGCTGCAAGTAAATGGAGCCTTGACCATGTAGATACCACCAATCATCAACATTTTTCCTATATTTGTCTAGATGAGCGGAAACATTATGATTTTTTGCAGATATGAATTGGCTAAACTCGCTCATGACAATGCTTTGGATTTCTTCACCTGCAAATATCTTTCTAAATGCAGCCTTATAGCCAGCAGCAACCTCTGCATCCCTATATGGTGCCACCCTCCTCGGCAATGAAAGTATCTTTTTGCTATAATACTTTGGTGACAAAGCAAATGCTAAGAGATGTAAAGGGGTGGTCATCTTGTTCCAACGGTCAACAATAATCTTTTGCACAATTTTGAAAAATGTTTCGGTTGGGTCATGTTCCTTGCAATCTATTACTTCTCTTATTTTCTCCACCATGGAATCCATGCCATCATAAATTTCACCCAAACATGGGCGATCAGTATCAACATACCTAATCGTGCTCATAATAGGCTCGGTGAAATTTATAACATATTCCACACGAGCCCACCACTCATCATCTAAGATCATTGCTTTCACTTTTTGGGCTCTTTCTATGCTTGATTGCTTCCATACACATCACAAGCTGTTGATGACCATAGAACTCAAGGCCTCTCGCACCTTCACAAGTCGTCTTAAGACGAGTGTGTGAGATGCAAATCGAGTTTCAACAACCTAACATGGTAAAAAAATGCATGTCACAAATCAGCAATGAAAAATGAAAATTAAAAAAAAAAAAAATTAAAAAATCAAATTTAAATTACCTTCAACAACTCCAACTTGGAGAAGGTCCTGAAGATGGTTTGTGACATATGATGATTAGTCACAAACATTTGGATCTCCTCGCCCTCCGCATAGATTTGCTTGACCCGCTCAATTTGTGTACCAATCTTTTGCATTATCAAATTGAATGAGTGGACTGCACATGGTGTCCAAAATATGTGACCATATCTAGCCTCCACTATAGCCCCAGCTGCCCTACAATTTTTAGCATAATCCATTATGACTTGGACAACATTTTCAGGCCCCACCATTTCAATGGATTCTATGAGGATATTGGCAATAAAACTTGCATCTTTTATTTGCCCTTCACAATCAACTGCCTTCAAAAACATCACCCCTTTAGGGGACATTGCTATAACATTGATCAATGGTCTATTTTTGCAATCCTTCCATCCATCATAAATGATGGACACACTCGTTTCGACCCATGTATCCTTGATTACTCTCAATGCTGCCTCTACTGAAGATTTCTCCTTTGCCAATAAGGTGGTTCACACCTTTTCATACCCAGGACTAACATAATCAAAAGTTGTGTTAGAAATGGCTTTCACCATTTCCCGCCAATAAGGTGATCTAACAATGTTGAAAGGAAGCCCATTGCCATAAATGCAACGTGCAATGCTCTCATCTGCCAACTCCCTTGCTTCATTTTTGAAGGCTCTCTCCAATGGACCTCTTTTTCGTGTCACCGAAATATTTTCTCCTTCAGAAGATTGTGCCATTTCCATGAAAGGATGTGGGCCAGCCGATTCTGATAAGCCACTAAGTCTTTGCGAGCTTTTACTTTTATTTTTATCTTTCTTCATAAGAGGATGGCCTATAGATAGCTTTTGATTTTTTGAATGCATTGTCAGCGCCCTCTTGTTCTTTTATATAACCCATTATTTGATCCTTTGTCAACCCTTTTTTATCTGGCCTAGGGAAAACTTTTATTCCTTGATTACCAATAGCGCATAAATGGGCTTTCACTCGAAAGTACAAGCTCCTATATGTACTTCCACATTGGTTGCAATGCCAAACATAACCCCCACCACCGGGAAGTTGTTGAATCATTGTCGTATGTCGCCAAAGAGGTGAGCCTGGATCATATGTAAATTGAATCTCTGCACCTATGCAAACTGAACTAGAAGTACCGATCATTTTGTATGAAGTTATGAACCTAAAATAAATAAAAACTAAAACAAATTAACAACACAACAAATAATTTTTTTAAGAAAAAATGGGCATTATAACCCCTTATTTTTCATAAAATGTTCTTAAAAAAATTCAAAGCTTACTAGAAAAACAAAAAAAAACTTGAAAAATCTTCAAAAAAATTATTGAAAACTAAAAGAAAAGAGGATAGATTCACTCACCTTCGATTGTTTGATCTTCTTAGTGCACCTATTCCTCTCTTGTTTCTATTAGTTGAACTCCTTCGTAGCTCTCACGATCTCACCTTCAAAAAAATAAGAGAAAACCCGCAAAAATCAACTATTTCAGCTTGGAGGCAAAAAATGGTGCTTTTTGCTCTTTTGAGTTCGCAAAATGAGCCTCATTTGGTTGACCAAGACAATATAAGGCATTTTTGGCACTTTTTAGGGTTTTATTTTATGTTTTTAAATTGAGTTTTTGCCTTTTTTTTTGTTGGATGATGTGTGTCTGCCTGGGTCCTTCTGGGTTCTCCACGGGTTTGACCAGGGTTCACCCTTGGCTACGCGGGTTCTTTGTGGGTTCTTCACAGAAGGACCCACAGAGAACCTGAGTAGCCAAGGGCGAACCCCCAGAAGAACTGTAAAGAACTTCGAACCTAGATATATTTTGATCGGTATGGGGGGCTAAATTGAAGAACCTGGTAGCTTAGGATACAAGCTAACTAGTTCTTCAGATAGCATGACATACCCAAAGAAGTGGAAGTGTGAGTAGAAACCATTTTGTGATATTACTATGGGGACTATTTTGACACTCGTAATGAAACATGTAGAAGCATGAAACTTGTGGTAATAGAATAATTTCAAAAACAAAGTTCTTATAGAAGATGGAAACCTGTGGGGAGTGCCAAAAGGAACTCTAACAATAAAACGATGTTAAAATAAAACTATTATTAATACATGCATGGGAGTAATCATTATACTGCACATATATGATAATCTTAACATTTTATTTGAATAGTTTGCAACATAGTAGCATTTCTGTAATGTCCCTTCGCCTACTTTGCCCTAGAATTCGCTTGTTGATTAGGTTTAGGGTTTCTTCTTTTCAAAGGAATGTTTTCTCTAATGAAGTAATCTTGGATTGAAATCTGCATTCACCATATTAACAACATTTCCACATATACATATGTCTATTAGCATTAATATCTAGATATCCAAAATATAAACATAATCACAAAGCAATAATGAAGACATAGGAGGAGCAACATGGGTAGATCTGCCCAAAGTCCTTTGCCAAGCCTAAGAGGTTGTATACCACAACCCTCTCTTCTCAATGACTTAGTACTTGCTTTCTCTATATTAAAATAATATTTTATAATGTTTATTTGTTAATGCTCAATATTGTTGTAATATAGTTGATAAGATCATCTTCGATCTTCTTTGCAGTTTCTTTTGAGAAACTTGCTAAATCTGTAATTTTTTGTAAACTATTTATGAAGCTTTGCTTCGTGTAAATAAATCATTCATTTTTTTACCATTGCCTTTCGCAACATGGTACCAGAGTAGTAAAAGTATTTTTTTTTTTTTTCGAAAAATTTAATAATTTCGTTTTTGAAATTATTTTAGTTTGTAATTTTTTTGAAAAATTCCGGGACTGTTCTTCTGTGTTTCGCGGGTCATCAGAGCAAGGATTTTGGAGTCGTATATGAGCTTTTGACCATGTGTTGTTTCAATTCGTGTGACTTCGCATAGTTTTTTGAGCGTGCGACTGTGCATTTTTTTATCTCACGGCTCAGGAAATTGTGATCTATGTGATTTTTTTTGTGTTCCTTGCATCTGCACAGAGCTTACAACCCGCGAAGGAATCTTTTTCTGCAACTCTCGTGCACCTATCTTGTTCTCTGATACAACCCTTGACGGGATTCTTGTGACGAAGTTTTGTGTGGGTTCTGCGCGTGACCTGAACTTTTATTCACGCAACCTGCAATCGGTGATTTTGGAGTCTGCTAACCCACATTGGATCTCTAAAAAAACCCCAAGGATTTGTTTTTGCATTTGTCTGAATCAAGCGACCTAGGGTTTTGGCAATTTTTTTTTGCTCATTCTTGAACCTGTGTAGCGGCTAGGGTTTTTGAAAAACCCTCTGATTTTCAAGCCAAATTTTTTTTTTTATCACAGATTCTTTCTAGGTTTTTCGAGACCTTTTCTGGGTACTTCAAAATTTGTACCTCGTTTTGTGTGCCAACGGATTTGCCTTGAATTCTGTGCCTAAAAACTACTTCAGCATCCAGTACATTGGAATTTGTGCCTCGGGTTTTGTGCATTCAACCTCTTCTCAATATCTCGTTTTTCGTGCCTCAAAAATCGTGAAGATGGCTTCTTTGACCAACATTATGTTGGAAGGCAAACATCGTTTCAACGGCAAAAATTATAATACTTGGAAGTAGCGAATGATGACCATCTTTGAATATCGCTGTCTTGATCAGATTGTTCTAGGCAATGTTACTCGTCCCACAACAGTAGATAAAACCCAACAAAGTTTGACAAGCAAAATCATGAAGCGGTGATGCTCATTAAACTTTCAGTTACTGATGATCAACTTCCACAGGTTCCATTCGGCAAATCAGTTGCCGAGATTTGGGAGCATCTGAAAAACTTTCATGAGACCTCCAACAAAAGCCGTCCATTCTTTCTAAAAAAACCAGTTGTACTCCATCATGATGGATGAGAGAATGTCCTTGCAAGAGCATCTAACAAAGATTCAGGACATCCGTGATCAGTTGGAGGCAGTTGGTCAGAAGATGGAGGAAGAGGACATGGTAGTAATCACCTTGAAAAGTCTACCGAAGTCCTATGAGCACTTTGTTGAAACCCTCAACATTACATCTACTAATGTTGATCTGAAGTTTCCGGAGCTTTGTACCACCCTCTTGCAGTAGGACCGTTGGAAACAATAGTTTGGTAGTAGTGCCTCGTCATCCTCTACAGAACAAGCTTTTGCAGCTAAAACTCAGCCTAAGAACAAAGGGAAAGGTCAACCTTCGTAGCAGAAAGGCTCTAGTCAACCTCCGGGCAGCCCTAAGAAAAAGAACATTCAGTGTAATTACTGCCACAAGTATGGTCATATGAAGAAGGATTGTCGTCAACGTTTGGCTTCTAAACAAAAGTAGGGAGGGTCTCAACAGAAAGCAAATATTGCCTAGCGCACTGAGCAAAAGGAATCTGCCTTTTACGCTTCTATGGCTTAAAGGCCTGCAGATCATGTAAAGTCCTCTGCCTGGTACATTGATTCAGGTGCTTCGCAACACTTCACACATTGGCGTGACTGGTTCACAGACTTCTCTCCTTGCATTGACTCAGTTATTTTTGGAGAGGTGAAGAATACACAGTTGTCGGTACGGGCATTGTTCAGATTCAGTCTGGAGGGAGGAGTCTCATTTTCCTCAATGTATACTACATTCCTGACATGGAACTAAACTGTCTCTTAGTTAGTCAAATCATGCGACATTCTCCTTAGTTGGATGTGGTATTCAATACACACAAATGTTCCATTGTTGATTGGGAGACTCGCACCACAATCGCTGTTGGTATTAAGGATCATGGTCTATACAGACTAGTGGATATAGGTGATTCTCCAGAGTTAGCCATGGCAGCCAAAAATTATGCTATCACTAGTCTTTGGCATTAGCAGAATGGGCACTTAAACGTGCACTATCTCTCTCAACTAGCTCGGGAGGGACTTGTAGCTGGTTTACCTGATATCCAGATTCAACATCATGGCGTTTGTGGAGCTTGTTAGGCTGGGAAGCAGCACATGACATTGTTCACGGATGGTGACACATGGTGAACCTCTAAGATACTGCAGTTGGTTCATGTTGATATTTGTGGGCCAATGAATACCCCTTCTGTTACTGGTTGTAGGTATTTCTTGCTTTTTGTTGATAATTTCAGTCGTAAAATGTGTGCGTACTTTCTTAGATAGAAATCAGATGTGTTACTGTATTTTAGAAGTTTAAGGCCTTTGTAGAAAAAGAGTCTAGTTGTTGCATAATCACTCTTAGGTCAGATAATGGGGGGAATTCTGTTTTACTACTTTCTTCAACTTTTGTGATACACATGGAATTAAACGCCAGTTAACTGCACTCTACACTCCTTAGCAAAATGGTGTTGTAGAGTGGCACAATTGTACAATTGTTGAGATGGCTTGCTCCATGTTACAACACAGGGGTGTTCCTAATAAATTTTGGGCAGAAGCAATTTACATTGCTGTCTATCTCCTTAATCGGTCTCCTACCCACGATGTTAAGGGGAAGACACCTGAGGAAGCTTGGACTGGTCGCAAACCCAGGATCAGTCATTTGAAAATCTTTGGCTCTTCAGCATATGTATGGATTCCAGATGCCAAGCGCTCATAGTTGGATTCCAAGAGTCAAAAGCTTATGTTCACCGGGTATAGTGACAACTGTAAGGCTTATCGATTGATTGATGTAGACACTGATCGTCTTATCTTTAGTCGGGATGTTGTTTTTGATGAAGAACGAGGACCTTTTCACCTTTCCTCTATTAGAATCATATTTCTTTTTATAGTTAATGGTCAATAATATATTGTATTTAGTTAGTTTAGTTTTCTTTAATTTTTGTCTACAGTTCTGGGTAGGTAGAAGTAGGCTGTTTCATTAATGACTACAGTAGTTTGTAATTTCTATATAATGTAATCTTTCTTCAGTAATAGAATGAATGAATTTTAACCATTCACATGGTATCAGAGCCCTAAAACAAAATTTGTTTTTCTAAAAATTTCGAAAGGAATTTTTCTGGCTTTGAAAGACAAATTTTCTGTTTGTGGCCTGTGAAGAGGAATCTTTTGAAGGGTCGCGATTTTTCTACGTGGGTTTCTGGGCGGATTTCTTGCCTGAAAAACCTGAGATTTTGGGCGCTAGGTTTTTTTATGAAAAAAACTTGAGGGTTTATGAGATCGCGTGACCTAGGATTTAAGTCCTTCAAGATCTTTTGACAAAGTTTTGGGCACGATTTTAAAGTCTTCTAGCCGTGTCTTTTTCAACTGTGTTTGGGCGCGATTTTCGTCTGAATAGAGCCGCGTTTTTACTGCATTTAGGTTGCGATTTCGAGACTTCTTTCTGGTGTGTTTTTCAGCCTTTGACTGAGCGTGATTCTTCTTGTCCTGGATGCGTTTTTCAACTCTCTTTGCACACGACTTTTGTTACGAAAATCTGCATCTCACCTATTTTAGACGCAAATTTTTGGTATTTTGCGGGCATCTTGGCTAGCGCATGAGTATTCTGCATTTTGCAGAGGATTTCTGGTTGCTTTCATGGGCTTTTTTTTATCATTTTCTGGGCTTTGCTTGGTGCCTAGGGCTTATGAGATTTTTGCTAGGGTTTTGACCTCTCATTTCAAGCCGAAAAATTATTTTGGTTGGAGATTCTTGGTGGGTTTTTCGAGACCTCAATTGGGTTGTCTTCAGATTTTTTTGGGTACCTCGTTTTCCATGCCTTGAAATTTTTGCAAGTGGGTGTTATCGAAATTTTTTGGGTATTCTTCAAATTTTGTCTTAAAACCTCTATTTTATACCTCAAAATCTGTGCCATGGTTTCGATTTCTGCCTTGGAATTTGTGCTGCAAAACTTGTTTTTGTTTTCAGTGCGGTGGTTTTTGTGCCTTCACGAGTTTGACCTCGGGGTACGTGATGGCATCTCTGACAAATATAATGCTCGAAACCAGCCAAAAGTTCAATGGGAAGAATTACAACACCTGGAAGTAGTGCATGATTACGATCTTTGAATATCATTGCCTTGATCAAGTTGTTTTGGGGAACTCAACTCGTCCCACTATAGCCGGAAAGGACCAGGACAAATGGGATGAATGCAACCGAGAAGCTGTCATGCTCATCAAACTCTCAATCACAGATGAGTAGCTACCTTAGGTACCATCTGGTAAAATTGCTACGGAAATCTGGGATCATTTGAAGGCCCTTCATGAAACCTCCGACAAGAGCAGAGCGTTCTTTCTCAAGAACATGCTTTTTTCCATCATGATGGATGAGAAAATGTCCTTACAGGAACATCTGACAAAGATTAAGGACATTCGTGATCAATTGGAGGTGATTGGTTGAACCATGGGGGAAGACGAAATGGTCGTCATTACTTTGAAGAGTTTGCCAAAGTCTTATGAGCCTTTCTTTGAGATGCTCAATATTACTTCAACAAATGTTGATTTGAAGTTTCCAGACTTGTGTAACAAGCAAGTAATAGAATTACTGGGAAGCAATACTAGTTCTATCTCCACAAAGCAAGCGTTCTCTGCCAAATCTTCTGCTAAGAACAAAGGGAAGGCTCAATCTTCTCAGCCGGAAGGCTCTGGTTCTTCTCAGGAGAGCAAGAAGAAGAAAAACATTCAGTGCAATTATTGCCATAAATATGGTCACATGAAGGTTGATTGTCGGGTTCGATTGGCTTCTGAACAAAAGAAGCAAGGAGGATCTCAACAAAAGGCAAATGTCGCACAACACTTTGAGTAGAAAGAATCTGCATTCTATGCTTTTATGGCCAAAAGAACTGCAGATCCAGTAAAATCTTTTGCCTGGTATATTGATTCAGGGGCTTCGTGGCATTTTACTCATCGTTGGGATTGGTTCACCAAATTCGAACCATTCTCTAATTTATTCATTTTTGGAGGAGGCGAAGAGTACACAATTGCTGGTAAGGGCATTGTCTAGATTCACTCAAGCGGAAGAAATTTAATCTTTCTTGATGTCTACTATGTTCCAGGCATGGAACATAATCTTCTCTCCGTTAGCCAAATCATGGGGCATTCTCCCCAGTTGGATGTTGTTTTCAGTTCGTTCACCTACAGCATTGTTGATTGGGAGACTCGTACTACAATCACTATGGGACTTGAGGATCATGGTCTGTATAGACTTACTGATTCCGGTGATTCTCAGGAGCACGCTCTAGCAGCCACGAGTACTTCCATCAGCAGCCAGGAGTACTTCCATCACAAACTTTGGCATTAGCGTTATGGGCACTTGAATGTGTACTATCTCTCTCAACTGTCTAGGGAGGGTTTGGTTGTTGGTCTACCTGAGATCCAAACTCAAAATCATGGCATTTGTGGAGCCTGTCAAGCTGGGAAGCAACATTGTACACCATTCTCGAATGGCGATTCTTGGCGAGCCTCCAAGGTACTTCAATTGGTTCACGCTAATGTATATGGACCAATGAACACTCCATCTGTTACTGGGTCCAAGTATTTTTTATTATTTGTTGATGATTTCAGTAGGAAAATGTGGGTGTATTTTTTGAAACATAAATCAGATGTGTTCAGTACATTTCAGCACTATAAGGCCTTAGTTGAGAAAGAATCGGGTTCTCAAATTGTCACTCTAAGGTCAAATAATGGGGGGAGTTTTGTTTAGCTGACTTCTCTACTTTTTGTGCTTCGCCAACTCACCACACTATACACCCCTTAGCAGAATGGTGTCGTTGAACGTAGGAATCGCACCATTACTGAAATGACTCGTTCTATGATGGAGTATAGACATGTCCCTAAGAAATACTGGGCTGAAGCAGTTCATATTGTAGTCTACCTCCTGAATCGGTCACCTAAACAGGCCGTTAAGAAGATGACTCTTGAAGAAGCCTGGTCAGGACGTAAGCCTAAGGTGGGCCATTTGAAAGTCTTTGGTTCTATAGCTCATGTCTAGATTCCAGACGCCAAGCGTGCCAAGCTGGACTCCAAGAGCCAACAACTTATGTTTACTAGTTACAGCGACAATCACAAGGCATATAGGTTGATTGATGTGGAGACAGATCGTCTCATATTCAGTCGTGATGTTGTGATTGATGAGACTACTGGTCCATTTCTTCCTATTACCAGTCCTGAGGATCAGCCTATGAAGGTTTATGATGAGGGTGTTTGTCTTCCTCTTGGTTCCTGTGATGGGAGGGCTTCAAAGCATTCTGACTCTGAAGATGAGGAGTCTACTAGTCATGATTGAGCACCACCAGATTTTCCTTAGGACTCACATCCAAATGACTTTGTTCCAGAAATCCCAGGAGATGCTGTTTCTCCTATTTCAGATGTTGGTACTTCTACTCATCGGCCTAAGTGGTGGCTCAAGACTATCAGAGATCTTCATGATGATGAACTCATTGAGGGCAGATCAGCTTGCAGAAAGAGCAAGCAACAAAAGACAGTCAATTTTGCTCGTATGGCCAACATCCACAACATCTATGAGGCCCAGACGTATTCAGAGGCTAAAGGAATTCTAGAGTGGGAAAAGGCTATGGAGACAGAATACCATAGTCTTCTGAAGAATCACACTTGGGTTCTTTCTGATCTTCCTCTTGGGAAGAAACCTATTAGCTGCAAATGTGTTTATAAGGTCAAGTATCATGTCGATGGTACTCTAGATAAATACAAGGCAAGGTTGGTAGCTCGGGAATTCACACAGCAGGAGGGCGTTGATTATGAGGAGACCTTTGCTCCTACAACTAAGATGAGCACAATTCGTCTTCTTCTCGCTATTGCAGCCCAGTTTGGATGGACAATTCATCAAATGGATGTTAAGAGTGCCTTTCTCAACGGTGAGTTGCAAGAAGAAGTCTACATGATGCAACCTCCTGGTTTCAAGGTTGCCGACAAAGAACATCAGGTATGTAGGATCGTGAAAGCACTCTATGGACTGAAACAGGCTCCTCGTGCATGGTACATAAAGATTGATAGGTACTTGGTTGATCATGGTTTTTAGCGCAGCCCTTCTGACAGTAATCTTTATGTCAAACACTCTGGTGATGATATTCTCTTTCTTGTTGTCTATGTTAATGACTTGGTCATTACTGGTAGTTCAACACATTTGATTGCAGCCCTCAAATAGACTTTGTGCTAGGCTTTTGACATGACAGATTTGGGGCTTCTCCATTATTGCTTGGGTATTGAGGTTTGGCAGACAATTGATAATATTTTTATCTCTCAGTCTAAATATGCTCGAAGTCTGCTTGACAAATTTTGGATGCAGGATTGTAAACCTGCATCCACACCTATGGAGAAGGGGCTGAAGTTATCAGCCAATTCTGATTCACCTGCAGTAAATGAGACAACATTCAGGCAACTAGTGGGCAGCCTCATGTACTTCATTGCCACTAGACTTGATATCAGTTTTTCTATGAGCTACATTTCTCGCTTCATGACAGCTCCAAAAGCTGATCATTGGCTTGCAGCGAAGTGAGTGCTGTGATATGTGAAGGGCATTTCAGATTTTGGCATTCTATATGGCAGATGCAAGGATCCAAAGCTGATTGGTTATACAGACTCAGATTGGGCAGGTTCAATGGATGACAAAAAATCCACTTCTGGGTACGTATTCAGTTTGGGTACAGGTGTTGTAACATGGACCAGCAAGAAGCAACAGGCAGTGGCTCTTTCCTCAACTGAAGCTGAATATCGAGGAACCGTTAAGGCAGCATGTGAGGCAGTTTGGTTATGCAGGATGCTTTCTGGCATGCACACGTCACAAGCAGGACCTTCTCCCTTGTACACTAATAATCAAGGGGTGCTGAAACTGGCCAAAAATCCAGTCTTCCATGAACGTACCAAGCATGTCGAGCTTCATTGTCACTACATCCACAAGCTGGTAGAAGACGGATTAGTTCAACTGCAGTATGTTTCGACAACGGATCAAACTGTAGATATTCTCACCAAGTCTCTGAGCCCGGATAAGTTTGTCAAATTCAGGGGGCAACTTGGTGTTGTTGATAGATTGACCATTAAGGGAGGGTGTTAGAATAATATTTCCTTTTATAGTTAATGGTGAATGATATATTGTATTTAGTTAGTTTAGTTTTCTTTAGTTTTTGTCTACAGTTCTGGGTAGGTATAAGTAGGTCATTTCATTAATGACTACAGTAGTTTGTAATTTCTATTTAATGTAATCTTTCTTCAGTAATAGAATGAATGAATTTTAACCATTCACATCCTTGCCTGTACAACATTCTGAGGATCAACCTTTGAAGCCTTCTAATTTGGGTGTCCGTCTTCCATTAGGTTCGCCTGGTGGGAGGGATGATGAAGACTGTCTTTGATGATGCTCAACTTGATTTTCCTCCGGATGATAATAATCTTCCACCTAATGAACCTATTCCAGATCCACAACCAGTTCCAGCTTCTCCCGTTTCATCCGATGTTGGCACTTCTACTCTTCGACCTAAATGGTGGGCTAAGACTATTGGTGATCTTCATGATGATGAGCTCATTGAGGGTAGATCATCCAAAAACAAGAGCAAACTGCAACACACAGTCAGTTTTGCTCTCATGGCCAACATTTAGAGTGTCGATGAGCCTCAGACATATTCAAAGGCTAAAGGGATTCCGGAGTGGGAAAAGGCTATGGAGAATGAATACCAGAGTCTTCAAAAGAATCACACTTGGGTCCTTTCTGATCTTCCTCCAAGGAAGAAGCCCATTAGCTGCAAATGGGTGTATAAGGTTAAATACAAAGCTGATGGAACCCTTGACAAGTACAAAGCTTGTCTCGTTGCTGGGGGTTCTCACAGAAGGAAGGCATTGACTATGAGGAGACTTTTGCTCCTACAACCAAGATGAGTACCATTCGGCTCATCCTTGCCTTAGCAGCCTAGTTTGGTTGGAAAGTCCATCAGATGGATGTTAAGAGTGCTTTCCTCAACGGTGAGTTGAAGGAAGAAGTCTACATGACGCAGCCTCTAGGGTTCAAGGTTGCCGGTCAAGAACACAAGGTGTGCAGATTGGTAAAAGCACTCTATGGCCTGAAACAGGCACCTCGGGCTTGGTACATCAAGATTGACAAGTACTTTACAAATCATGGCTTTCAAAGGAGTTCATCTGACTCTAATCTGTATGTCAAACATACTGGTAGTGATATGCTTATTATTGTTATCTATGTGGATGACCTGATCATTACTGGCAGCTCGACACATTTGATCGTTGAGATCGAACAGGATTTGTGCAACACATTTGACATGACAGATTTGGGACTCTTGCATTACTGTTTAGGTGTTGAGGTTTGGTAGACCGAGAGTAGTATCTTCATCTCCTAGTCCAAATATGCTTGAAGTCTATTGGATAAGTTCCGAATGCAAGATTGCAAACCTGACTCCACACCCATGGAAAAAGGGCTTAAGTTGTCAGCTAAGTTAGACTCACTGGTAGTAGATGAATCATTGTTCAGGCAACTAGTAGGCAGCCTCATCTATCTCACTGCCAGTAGACCTGACCTCAGTTTTGTAGTGAGCTACATTTCACGCTTCATGACAGCCCCCAAGGCTGATCATTGGGTAGCATCGAAGCGTGTGCTGTGTTATGTGAAGGGCACTTCTGATTATGGACTTCTTTACACTAGGAGTCACAATCCTACACTCAATGGTTTCATAGACTCAGATTGGGCAGGATCGGTTAATGATAGGAAATCAACATCTAGATATGTGTTCAGTTTGGGATTGGGTGCAGTCACATGGACTAGTAAGAAGCAGTAAACAATGGCTCTCTCCTCGATAGAAGCAGAGTATTGAGGAGCAGTTAAAGTAGCTTGTGAGGCAGTTTGGCTTCGCCGGATGCTTGTGGATATGCAAATATCTAAAGTAGGTCCGACTCTCTTGTTCTTTGACAATTAGGGAGTTCTCAAACTTGCCAAAAATCCAGTATTCCATGAAAGAACCAAGCATGTGGAAACTCATTGTCACTTCATTTGGAAGCTTGTTGAAGACAGATCAGTTTAGTTGCTGTATGTTCCGACAAAGGTGCAAACAGTAGATATTCTCACCAAGTTGCTCAGTCTACATAAGTTTGTAAAATTTAGGGGGCATCTTGGTTTAGTTGACAGATTGAGCATTAAGGGAGGGTATTAAAATAATATTTTATAATGTTTATTTGTTAATGCTCAATATTGTTGTAATATAGTTGATAAGATCATTTTCGATCTTCTCTGTAGTTTCTTTATAGAAACTTGCTAAATCTGTAATTTTTTGTAAACTATTTATGAATCTCTGCTTCGTGTAAATAAACCATTCATTTTTTTACCATTGCCTTTCGCAACACTCTACCCATGTCATCACCTTGGAAGACACTTAACCTACTAGGGGAAGTCAACGGAGCTTATAAGTGGTCTAGGCCTACCACCCCTCCATGGCCTTGGTGGATCTTGAGTGGGACCCCCACTCCTTCATGGCCCACCCATGCCTTAGGATTGGACGGATCTTAAGTGGAGCTTCCACTCATCCATGGCCCATCCTTGCCTTGGGTTCCGGGGGCAGATCTTGAGTGGGGTTTCTAGGCACCACTTTTCTTAGGCCCTTCCTCCCTAGTAGTTTTGCAAACACTCAGAAGACAATCTTTTAGCAATCAAATACATTTGCATTTATTACTGATTCTTTAAGTCAATATCAACATTATTTCCTAGAACAATTATCATGATAACATTAAAGAAAGCATTGCACCAATAATCAGATCAGCAACATCTAGTATGTGTATTAAATGCTAAATAAATGGAGAAACAATATATATGTATATTCCTTTCTATATATAAATAGCAGCAATGATATATGTTAGCAAAGAAAGATAATGCATTTGACCAACGCAGAAATCAGAATTAGTTCTTTCAAAGTGCAGCAATATTAACAATCCAACTATGATTGACTGTAAATGGGATTTGCATACTCAGGCTCATACTTATCCATAGTAACAGTCAAGGGATCAGATATGGCATAGTAGCAACCAGTTCGGGTCATGAAGAGACTATATTGGACATATAAAATTGAAGGCAGGATCTAAAATCTATGCATCAAATCTTAAAGCATCTTATCGCTGGTTGATTCCTCTATTCTGATATTCGATAATACTAGATATTAATGCCAAGTGAATACATCACTTGGTTCATTGTGACTCTCCACGTACTATGATCCTTTACTTCCTCTCTCTATACTCACGATGACCAATTGCTCTCTAGGGGCGAACTAACCTATTGTTTAGATTCCCAAATATACTTCTGTTTCCCATCCCATGTCCTCTGCTCTATATTCTACATCCTATTTATATCTTATTGTTTGAATTGGAAGGAGAAGTCTCGTTGAAAAGAGACGTCTCTTAGTTTAGGCGATCGGTTTTATTGTTTGTTTATTAATCGCATCCCTTCATGATTCTTTCCTATCGTTCCTTGATTGGGACGACTTTGGTTATCTAATTATTAACATAATGTCATGCTCACCTGTTAGACTTTTAATTGGCTAACTAAAGCATATGCTGACTGCCTGCCTAAATCATCCTAGAATGATAGCTCTCAGCATAGAGAGGGAGAGCATATAAAAATATCAATGGGAATAGACCATTATATATTTGACAGAGACGTCTCATCCAAGGTCAGCATCAGTTGGTGATTCGGGGAATTTTTGATTGCCTCCGTAGTCTCATTGGGAAGCATCGAGGCTATTTTATTCATGCCGCTGCATCAATATTATCCACTTTCGTGGTATGCAAGGATGATGTGGAGGTTTGCTAGAAATAATCTGAGTTGCATCTATATCTTCACAATATTCCCATGACCCTTTGACCATAGCCAATGCTAGTATAGCATCGAGCTTATGAAATGAATCGCCTCCTCAGCCTTCTATGATGGTTGTTCAGGAATGAACTGGTAAAAACTAACTTGCTTGTATTAATAGAAGAAAAGATTACAATATAAAGAAATTACAAAGCATTGTAGTCATTAATGAAATGACCTACTACAACTAACTACAACTGTAGACATTAAGTATCTACCTACTAACTATTGTAGATATAAAGTATAATTGCCCATTAAACAATATAAGAATATAATATTCTAACACCCTCCCTTAATGGTCAATCCGTTAACAACACCAAGTTGCCCCCTGAATTTGACAAACTTATCCGGGCTCAGAGACTTGGTGAGAATATCTGCAGTCTAATCCGCTGTCGGAACATATTGCAGTTGAACTGATCTGTCTTCTACCAGCTTGCGGATGTAGTGACAATGGAGCTCGACATGCTTGGTACGTTCATGGAAGATTGGATTTTTGGCCAGTTTCAACACCCCTTGATTATCAGTGTACAAGGGAGAAGGTCCTGCTTGTGACATGTGCATGTCAGAAAGCATCCTGCGGAGCCAAACTGCCTCACATGCTGCCTTAATGGTTCCTTGATATTTTGCTTCAGTCGAGGAAAGAGCCACTGCCTGTTGCTTCTTCCTAGTCCATGTTATAGCACCCGTACCCAAACTGAATACATACCCAAAAGTGGATTTTCTGTCATCCACTGAACCTGCCCAATCGGAGTCTGTATAACCAATCAGCGTTGGATCCTTGCATCTGCCATACAGGAATGCCATAATTTGAAGTGCCCTTAACATATCTCAGCTCTCGCTTCGTTGCAATCCAATGATTAGCTTTTGGAGTTGTCATGAAGCGAGAAATGTAGTTGATGGCAAAACTGATGTTAGGTCTAGTGACAGTGAGGTAGATGAGACTGCCCACTAGTTGCCTAAATGTTGTTTCATCGACCAGAGGTGAATCAGAGTTGGCTGACAACTTTAGCCCCTTCTCCATAGGTGTGGAGGCAGGTTTGCAATTCTGCATCTGAAATTTGTCAAGTAGACTTCGAGCATATTTAGACTGAGAGATAAAAATACTATTAATTGTCTGCCAAACTTCAATACCCAAATAGTAATGGAGAGGCCCCAAATCTGTATTGTCAAAAGCCTAACACAAATCCTGTTAGATTGCTGCAATCAAATGTGCTGAACTGCCAGTAATGATCAAGTCATCAACATAGATAACAAGAAACAAAATATCATCACCAGAGTGCTTGACATACAAATTTTTGTCAGAAGGTTGGCGCTGAAAACCAACCAAACCAAGTACTGAAATCTTGCACGAGGAGCTTGTTTCAGTCCATAGAGTGCTTTCATGAGCCTACATACCTGATGCTCTTTGCCAGCAACCTTGAAACCAGGAGGCTGCATCATGTAGACTTCTTCCTGCAACTCATCGTTGAGGAAGGCACTCTTGACATCCATCTGATGAACCTTCCATCCAAATTGGGCTGCAATAGAGAGAAGAAGATGAATTGTGCTCATCTTGGCAATAGGAGCAAAAGTCTCCTCATAGTCAATGCCCTCCCGCTGTGTGAATCCTCGAGCAACTAATCTGGCCTTGTATTTATCCAAAGTACCATCTGCATGATAGTTGACCTTGTAAACCCATTTGCAATTGATAGGTTTCTTCCCAGGAGGAAGATCAGAAAGAACCCAAGTGTGATTCTTCATAAGACTATGGTACTCTGTCTTGATAGCCTTTTCCCACTCTGGAATTCCTTTAGCCTTTGAATATGCATGAGGCTCATAGATGCTGTGGATGTTGGCCATAAGAGCAAAATTGACTGTGTTTTGCTGCTTGCTCTTTCTACGAACTAATCTGCCCTCAATGAGTTCATCATCATGAAGATCTCCGATAGTCTTGAGCCACCACTTAGGCCGACGAGTAGAAGTACCAACATTTGAAATAGGAGAAACAACATCTCCTGGGATTTCTTGAATAAAGTCATCTGGATGTGAGTTCTGAGGAAAATCAGGTGGTGCTATATCATGACCAGTAGACTCCTCATCTTCAGAGTCAGAATGCTCTGAAGCCCTCCCATCAGGGGAGCCAAGAGGAAGACAAACACACTCATCAGAAACCTTCATAGGCTGATCCGTCGGATTGGTAGTAGGAAGAAATGGACCAATAGTCTCATCAATCACGACACCACGACTGAATATGAGACGATCTGTCTCCACATCAATCAACTTGTATGCCTTGTGATTGTCGCTGTAACCAATAAACATAAGTTGCTGGCTCTTGGAGTCCAGCTTGGTATTGGCGGAATCCATACATGAGCTGTAGAACCAAAGATTTTTAGATGGCCCACCTTAGGCTTACGTCCTAACCAGGCTTCTTCTGGAGTCATCTTCTTAACGATCGGTGTAGGTGACCGATTTAGGAGGTAGACTACAGAATAAACAGCTTCAACCCAGTATTTCTTAGGGACATTTTTGTACTCCATCATAGAACGAGCCATTTTAGTAATGGTGCGATTCCTACGTTCAACGACACCATTCTGCTGAGGGGTGTATGGTGTGGTGAGTTGGCGCTTAATGCCATGTGTAGCACAAAAAGTAGAGAAGTCAACTGAACAAAACTCCCCCCCATTATTTGACCTTAGAGTAACAATCTGTGAACCTGATTCCTTCTCAACTAAGGCCTTAAACTGCTGAAATGTACTGAACACATTTGATTTATGTTTCAAAAAATGCACCCACATTTTTCGACTGAAATCATCAACAAATAATAAAAAGTACCTGGACCCATAAATAGATGGAGTGTTCATTGGTCCACATACATCAGCGTGAACCAATTGAAGGACCTTGGAGGCTCGCCAAGAATCACCATCCGAGAATGGTGTATGATGCTGCTTCCCAGCTTGACAGGCTCCACAAACTCCATGATTTTGAGTTTGGATCTTAGGTAGACTAGCAACCAAACCCTCTCGAGACAGTTGAGAGAGATAGTGCACATTCAAGTGCCCATAACGTTGATGCCAAAGTTTGTTGATGGAAGTACTCTTGGCTGCTAGAGCGTGCTCCTAAGAATCACCAGAATCAATAAGTCTATACAGACCATGATCCTCAAGTCCCATAGCGATTGTAGTACAAGTCTCCCTATCAACAATGTTGCAGGTGGAAAACAACATCCAACTGGGGAGAATGCCACATGATCTGACTGACTGAGAGAAGGTTATGTTCCATGCCTGGAACATAGTAGACATCGAGAAAGAGTAAATTTCTTCCTCCTGAGTGAATCTAGACAGTGCCCTTACCAGCAAATGTGTACTCTGCACCTCCTCCAAAAATGATAGAATCAGAGAATGGTTCGAATTTTGTGAACCAATCCTGACGATGAGTAAAATGCCACGAAGCCCCAAAATCAATATTCCAAGATAAAGATTGGACTGGATCTGCTGTTCTCTTGGCCATAAACTAATAGAATGCAAATTCTTTTTGATCAGTGTGCTCCGCAACATTAGCTTTAGGTTGAGACCTGCCCTACTTCTTTTGTTCAGAAGCTAACCGAATGCGACAGTCAGCCTTCATATGACCATATTTATGGCAATAATTGCATTGAACGTTCTTCTTCTTCTTGTTGTCCTAAGAAGAACCAAAGCCTTTTAGCTGAGAAGATTGAGCCTTCCCTTTGTTCTTAGTAGAAGATTTGGTAGAGAATGCTTGCTCTGTAGAGGTGGAACTCGAACTGCTCCCAAACTGCTATCTCCAACGATCTTGTTGTAGAAGCTTGTTACATAAGTCTGGAAACTTCAAATCAACATTTGTTGAAGTAATATTGAGTGTCTCAATGAAATGCTCATAAGATTTTGGCAAACTTTTCAGAGTAATGACGACCATGTCCTCTTCCTCCATTGTGCGACCAATCACCTCCAACTGATCACGAATGTCCTTAATCTTTGTCAGATGTTCCTGTAAGGACATTTTCTCATCCATCATGATGGAAAAGAGCATATTCTTGAGAAATAACGCTCTGCTCTTGTCGGAGGTTTCATGGATGGCCTTCAAATGATCCCATATTTCCATAGCAGTTTTCCTAGATGGTACTTGAGGTAGCTGCTCATCTGTGACTGAGAGTTTGATGAGCATGAAGACTTCCCGGTTGGGTTCATCCCATTTGTCCTGGTCCTTTCCGGCTACAGTGGGACGAGTTGAGTTCCCCAAAACGACCTGATTGAGGCAACGATATTCAAAGATCATAATCATGCGTTGTAATTCTTCCCATTGAATTTTTTGTTGCTTTTGAGCATTATATTTGTTAGAGATGCCATCATAGACGCCGAGGTCAACCTGGTGAAGGCACGAATCAACAGATGATAACAGAGAGTTTTTACAAAACCCTAGTTGTAGAATATAACATAGGGTATAAACCCAAGTCACAGGAACAAAACAAACACCTAGAAAATTTTAATGTAGACCCAAAAGTATTTAATAAAACCTCAGAAGGATTTGATGCATAAAATTGAAAACAACGGAGAATAATAGAGGATTTTTACAAACCCTAGCCGCAGATAAAAACCATAGATATATTTGGAGACCTAGAAAATTTTTCTTGATACCCAAAAAAATTCGAGGACAACCTAGAAAATTTTATAAAAAACCCACAAAAAATATGTAGGTGAAATTTGATACTGACCACAAAATTGAGGATTTTTATAAAACCCTAGTTAGCTGGAGTGAAAAACGCAAGTCTAAGAGGTCTGAAAACTTTGTATTGTTGAAACCCTAGGTCGCTGCCAATAAAGAACCAGAAAAAATCGTGGTTCATAGATCCTGAAAAAAACATAGCTAGGAAAATTCCTAAAAATCTCGCCTAGAGGATGAGAAAACGTGTGCCAACCAAGAGCAAAAAACGCATCACCAGAGAGCTTCAAAACGCAGCCGGAAGATGTCTGAAAAACGCGATCAGAAGAAGACAAATCGCGCAGCACACTAGAAGATACAAAATGCGGCCAAACTCAGGCAAAACGCGAGCAAAAAGATGCGAAAACGCGTTTCAGAAGGTCACCAAACACAAACAAACCCTCGCTGCAGAAAGAAAACGCGAAAAACACATCCTCCAGAAGTCTCGCAGCCAAAAACACAGAGAAAATGTGCGAAAAAATGCCTAGAAAAAACGCGTGATGAGTAGGAGATCACGCTGCTAGGGCATACAAAATTGTCTAGCAGAGATTCACGATTTTCAGTGTAAAAACCACTCACAAAAATTGTATCAGATAGAAACCCTCAAATTTCAGACTCACAAAATTGATTTTTTTTTTTTTATTCAAGAAAGATTCATAGAATTTAAAAAAAAAGCAATTACCAGCAAGGTTCTGATACCATGTTCAAGAATGAACTAGTAAAAACTAACTTGCTTGTATTAATAGAAGAAAAGATTACAATATAAAGAAATTACAAAGCACTGTAGTCATTAATGAAATGACCTACTGCAACTAACTACAACTGTAGACATTAAGTGTCTACCTACTAACTACTGTAGATATAAAGTATAATTGACCATTAAACAATATAAGAATATAGTATTCTAACCATGGTCACTGTCGTCCCTGTACTCTTATAGCCATTACACAAGCAATTGCTATTTTCCTCCATCGTGATGATTATATTCATTGTGATGATTATTGTAACAAGGTAATCTATACTTCCATCCGCACTTGTTTTAGTTAAGGGATTTTCGTTTATCATCTACTTTTATTGCCCTTTTGTTAAATACATCGACCTTTCGATATAAGTCCCTATATCACCCATTTACTATAATGTCTAGACGATATTTGAAGTCAAATGTAAAATGTGTTAATATATTATTTATTAATTTTTCTTTTTATTGATTCATATATTATTTATTTATTAATTTTTCTTTTATATCTATTAGATGTATTTACATAGCTTATGTTTATTTAGTCAACCAACGATATCTGTTATTATTTTATTATTTATCAGTTATCACAATAATTTAAATAATATCGGTGGTATAACATTATTACAATATTATCTGTGATAATTGTAATAATATTTAAATTGAAATTTTATAATTTTGATATCTATTTGTCTTTAGTTGATTGATTACAATATTGGGGACATGACAATTTCACTTGCACAACACACTGAAAGTTTAAATGGAATTCAATTACATGGGTTCAAACAGAGCAAACTAGAGAATGCTAAAATACTCATAATAATAGTGGAAAAAGATTTGCAGTTGTTATTTAATGAAAAATAGAGTGCATAGAAAGAGAAACAAAATTGAAGCTTTAAGTATAAGAAATATATAAAGATTCAATGTTGTCAATTATTCTTGAATTCACCTTCAGTATAATATTTCCAGTCATAGAGTACATAGGCAAAATAAAATTAGAGAATGCAATAGCTAAGGCTCCTAGCCTTTCAGGCCACAAATTTGAAGCAGAAGTCTATGCCCCTGTGCCCCTATTATCCTCCGTATGTGTGCTGTTAAGATATATAATGAAAAACCAAGTGTTCTTGAAAAACTCAGGAATTGCGCATGGGTTTTCGGAAAATCTGCCTGTAATTCCTGGTTTGAAATAGACATCAGCTGGGTTTTCAATTACACATCTGTGCTATTCTGACTTAAGCATGGCTCTACGGCTGGCCTGTGATTAGACACGAATATTCATGTTCTTTCTGTGGGTTTTGCTACTATGGTTGGCTAAACTAATTTTTGGAGTTACCTTATTTAATCATATGTTCTTTTAATAAACTAGTTCTCATTTTAGACAAGCATGGTTTAATCTCATAATCAATCATTTCTGGCTGTTCTTGTACATAGGCTTCCTCTTTCACATTGTATCTTCAAATATTGACAATGGCTTAACACTTGAAAGTATCAAAGAATACCCTTGCATCAGTACTATGGTCATTTTTTCTTTTTTCTACTTTGGTGTTGATTTCAATCATATTTTTTTTCTCTAATCATGCAAGCTTCAATGCTAGTTGCAGAAGTGCTTGATTAGTTACTCCTATGCAAATTCCTTTTTTCCGGTTTCTAAAGAAACTTAATGAGCACATTAGCCAAGAAGGAAATCAAGGTGTTGTGGTATCATATCATGGTTTGATCTGGACTATATAGATAGGAAAAAAATATATATTATATACACTAATGGGCAGAGTCGGTCAACAGGACTTAGTGCAGCATGTTGTAATATCTAATTAGTGAGTGCTAAAAAACCTCCAACAAAAAATGAGGTATCTAAAAATAAAACTATTATTAGTTCATGCATAAAGGTAATCAATAGAATTCATATAGATCCATAGTTCCACGGAGCTTCTTGATGGGGGGACCAAAGGCCTAAGTTTGGAGATCGCGGCGATAGGGTGGCGAGTGGGTGGTGCAAATACATATAGCACTGGAAACGTTAGTGTAATGTTCCCTTTCTAGCCAGTGGTTCGAGGGACAGGGTTAGCCTATTACTACAGTTCGCGTAGGCTAACATGATGTTTAGGGGACCTTTTTGAGGGGATTCGGGACTTGTTATTTGCTACTTACTATTTATAGTAAGTAAGATCAGGGTCAGTGACGACACACTTGCAGTTGGTATGGTTACAGGACACTCTCGGGAGATCATTGCTAGTTTGTGGCTAGGAGTTACTGAGTTATTAAGTCACTTCTCTTTAAAAATATTCTATTATTAAAGTGACTTAATGATTTAATATGTTAAAGTAATAAAGTGACTATATTAAAAGAAAATGCCTTAAGTCACTTTATAATTATTTAAGTGAAGGGGGTGCTTGAAGACTAAAATGAAATAATAAATTAATGTCCTAAAGCAAAGGTGGCGTGAGATTTAAGTGAAGGAGATATTTATATTTCATTGGTCAAAAAGGCAAACCCTAACTTTGGGCGTGGGTTTTGGAAATGCATAAGGAAAGAAAGATCATTGTTTTCCTCATCCAAGTTTATTATGCAAAAACAAAAACAGAGCACAGAGTTGCAGGTATGGAGTTTTAAGCTGATTTGAGAACAAAAACCCTCGATTGGGACAAGATTTGTAGGCATGAGAGATCGTCCAAGGGTTCTAGTATGGATGGCTTCACATGGAGATCGTCACTATGAGCATTTAGCGATTTATTTAGCATTTACTTTCAGCTTTTTCAATTTACAACAGCAGATTTGAATAATACAGAAGTTATACAGTATTGCATCAGAGGCCGTACCATTTTGAAGACACCAACAGAGGATTTGAGCTTGTGTTTGGCAGAGATCAGTCTCACACTATAGGCGCCCCTATTTGCAAAGAGAAACATGGTTTTACAAGCTGCCAAAGAGAGGATTTAATTAGCATGTGGTATATCAAGAAGCTGTACAAGACACAAGGAAAGGCACGTGTAAGTTGGAGACCAAACCACTTTGCATTTGAGTTTGTAAATTTCTTGCTTGGAGGTACCAACTATCACCCAGGTAACCAACATTGAAATCTAGTTGAAAAACGAGCAAAAATAGGCATGGCATCCTTGAATCCGATTGCCGTATAAAAATCCAAGATCCAAACTATCATTTTGGCTTATGGGTATTGTCTTCTGGATAAATAAAGATTATTGGGTTTTCATTTATATATGCATTTTCTCTTCAGTTATTGACAATTGTTTTATATCAATTCTTGAAATTGTCAATGTTGCCGCGCGACAACACAAAAATTAAAAAATCAGATTTTAACAGAAAAGTCAAAAGCCAGTTTTGAAACCCTGAGGGGACATCATAGTGATATCAGAGCACAAAAATATCCTGCCATCCTATGCGGTCGATTCATGAGTGAGAAAGAATAGACTTATCACAGGGGTTCATGGCCGTGGCAGCCTCTGTAGGTGCCGGAGGGAGAAACCATTTTAGAGGTTTTAACTTTTAAGCATTCATAATTCTCCGAATATACCAAGGACTCTATCCAGTGATTGTGAAAGTATTGCAGGTACCATGGGAGATAGAGACAAAGCACATGCGGGTTCCATTAGCCCAGATGCCAAGAGAGAGCAGAAGTTTGATACTATGATGGACATGTTGACCGATTTCTTGCACAAGATGAACTAGGCTCCTAATCTTGGTCACATAGGACAACATGATAACTCCAGTAGGAAGAGAGGCCAAGGATTTCTATCAATACCACATCTAGGCCCTTGCAGCCTACTTTTACACGGAAGGTTGAGAGCCCTGTTCATCAAGAACGACCTCTGGAGCAGCCAACAAACATGGTCAATGAGGTTAGGACCAGCCATGTAGAATACACTTCACTTGCTCCTGACATCAGGAACTTGTTGACATTTGACCAATTCCTGAACCAGAGGATACAGAGGGCAGTGGCTGTTGGCAGACTGAAGTGACATACCCCAAATGATACAATCTCTGTTGTGATTTTTTTCAATTTCGAAACTCTAAGTGAATAGGCATTTCGTCAAACAGTTTGACTGTGTGTTGTTTGAGCTTATTTTCAGAGTGTTTTTAGTAATTGGATAAATGTACCATTTTATCAACTTATTCATTACATTGCAGATGTTATTACAATGAGATACAAGCCACATTGAACAACCAACTTCATAAATTCAGATTGTTTTGTCTTACAAAGATATATTAGCTGATATGCAACAACAGCCTTATACCAAAATAAGCTGTGATAAATGGAACTGTTATGCAAATATGAACACTCAAAATTCTATTACAGCAGCGTTTGTCTTAAACATTCATGTCATACTGAGTGCAGCAGCATTTACAACATAAAGAATGATATATCTCAGACCAAATGCAACCTTGACAGTGTAAATATCTGAGCAGTTGTTTACACAGCAAATACACTCAGAAGTGCATAATATAACACAGGAAATATTCAGATATAAATACCAGTTTGCCTGTACTCCAGAAAAAGATACCTCCAGGTATGAGAAGTGCCCAGCAGCAAACTCTTCAAAGAGTAATGAATGGTGAAGCTCTAATGCAGCAAATGAACATGTCCGATCTAACCCAGACACTCATCTCTGTCCGAAACGCCAACAACAGTAATGGACCTCCTCAATAATCAGATTTCAATCCAAAGGTTAGGCATTGTCCTCACCTACAGACCCGTCCCTTTCTCAGGTTCTCATGCCATTGCACAGAAATCCACCAATAATGCTTTCACGCCTTCAATGTAAGAACCATGCCCTCCTTGAAAGCAAATACAAACTCAGGATGTAGTGAGTTGATGGCTCAATAACTTCAGCTGACAATATTCAAGAAAAGCAGACATATAATCTTCAAACCCTTATTTTGAATCTCTCCTGTGAAACAATGAAGCACAAATGTGACTCCTAAATGCAGCCACCTATTGAGCAACCCTTTGGTGGTATTGCACACTTGTAGATCGCTTAATCTGGAAGAGTTAACCTTCTCCAAGATTGATTTGCAGCAAGAAACCTTTGTTTCTCCTCCACACAGAGCTTTGAAATTTTCACAAGGATCAATGAATGAATGAGAATGCTTTTTCAAAGCTTTTATATCAACTCCAAAATGCCACGAACCCCTTAGGCTTTTAATACATTTTAATATTTTATCTTCATTTGCTTTTGTTGTCTCCAATAAAATAATATAATAAACTCCTTAAGTGTGGCGTCCCTCATAAATGCTTTTAAAATATTGACCTCACGATTATAAAAAACCATATATTATAAAGGCCAATTCATCAATGCACTTTATATTTAATTATTATTAAAGTTAGCACTTTAATAATAATCAATTAATCATAACTCCATAAATACTCATCATCAACTGATTCCGCCAACAGCACGAGGTTGCCCACTGCTCATATAGCTCATCTGGATGCCTTACTATAAATAGTAAGGTTGGCCCTCAACGTCCAAGTGACTTACTAAAAATAGTAAGTGTATGTAAACAGAGCCTGAAACACCCAAAGAAGGCTAACCTTGAATATGCCCAAGTACCGGAGACAAAAACACTATAAACTGCCATTTGAAGAACTAGTTAACTCCCACATAAGGCCCTCTAAACACCAACATTAGCCTATGAGGACTTGATGATTGGCTAATCCACCAAACTCTGACACTGACTAAAAAAAGGGGACATTACACAAACTTGAGACTAGAGCACCATAGGGCATCAGAGATTTCCAATAGGCGGTGAGTAAGATTACGTTGGAACATTTTTATGGAGGGCATCGTCGTACCGCATGTGGTTGGGTTCAAAAGTTAGATAACTTCCTCTCCTTGAGGCCCATGCCTGAAGAAGAGGCAATCAAGTTCGCCATAGTACATCTGGATGGCATAGCTCATGAGTGGTGGTACCACGGTTTGGTTACTTTGGGTCACAAATCAATTATATCCTATGATGAGTTCACCAACAAACTCATCAAACGATTTGACAAGAGAGATCCAAAGGTTTCCTTCTGAGAACTTGGGACAATAGAGGCTTATATTTCAGAGTTTCAGCGGATATCAGTGATGTTCATTGGAATATCAGAGAGAAGATTGGTTGTGCTTTTCAATGAGGGTCTTCTAGGACGCTTACGTGGATGGATCAAAGCCTTTGATCCACCTTCTTTACATGATGTTATGAAGAAGGCAAGAAATATTTCCGCCAAAACCATTTTCTTCCTCAATGGATAAAGTACCAAACAAATTTTCAGACCAGCAAAGGAAACCCTTTCGAAAACTTAGTAATGAGACCCTTCAAGACTTAAGAAAGAAGAAATTATGCTTCACCTGCAAAGGGCCTTGGGAAAAGGGTCATGTGTGTCCACTTAAGGGTAAAATGAATCACTTAGAGTACTATTATGTGGATGAATCAGATTCTGAAAATTCAGAACAACAACTTGATCAGGAAGGGAATGATGATGATAGTGCCTCAGAAGAGTCAAAAAAAGGAAGGGGAGAAGTTTCACCTACAACTCAACTCTCGAGCATTCTGAGGGAAGGATCTTTCAGGATTAGAGGAGTCTTGGGTGGGCAGCGTGTAATTACTTTGCTTGATATTGGAGCTACTCGTAATTTCATAGATGAGGGCTTGGTAGCAAAGCGTGGACTCAAGACTCAAGAGTTTGAAGGCTTCAAGGTGAGAGTAGCTGATGGGTTTACACTTACTTGTAATCAGATGATTCCAAATCTCACATTGCAGTTGAACGATTATGAGTTCCAGGCACATTTCTATGTGGTTGGCATGGGAGAGTTGGATGTCATACTTGGCATGAAGTGGCTTCATGCTATTGGGGAGTTTACCCTCAACTTGCGGGTTATGGAAATGAAATTTGAAGCCAATGGCACGAAGCATGTTTTGATGGGTATGTCAGATGGGAGTCTTAGAGTTATCTCACTTAGGAGAATGGAGAGATTGATCAGGCATGATCAAGTGGAGTGGGCAGCAGAGTGTAATACTTGACATCACAGGTTGAGTAGTAGAAGCATGAGTATTCACCTGACATACAAGCATTGAGAGACAAACACAATAAGGTGTTTGAGAGTTTACCTCATGGGAGACCACCTGATAGAGGGTCTGAGCACATTATAGAGCTTGAGGACGACGCTAAGCCGGTCATTATTACTCCCTATAGACATCCCAAGAGGATGGAGGATGAGATTGAGAAGACGATAAAGGAACTCCTAGATATGGGTCACATTAGACCAAGTAAAAGTCCCTTTGCGTCTTTCGTTGTCCTGGTGAAGAAGAAGGATGGCATCTTGCGGATGTGTATTGACTACAGGGCATTGAATAAGAAGACCATTAAGAATAGGTACCCAATACTGTGGATTGATGAGTTGCACGAAGCCTGTGTTTTTTCTAAAATAGATCTTCGATCCGGTTATCACCAGATTCGGGTTAGAGAGGAGGATGTGGAGAAGACAACATTTCGTTGCCATTATGGACACTATGAGTTTTTGATTATGCCTTTCGGCTTAACCAATGCTCCAGCCACCTTTTAGTTTTGTATGAACGAGGTCTTTAGAGATCAGTTGAGGAACACAGTCCTCATCTTCTTCGATGATATACTAGTCTTTAGCAAGACTTGGGAGGATCATCTAGCACATTTGGATTCAGTGTTGGGCACATTGGAGAGTGAATCTCTATTCGCTAAGGAATCAAAATGTGACTTTGGCATGAGAGAGTTATTGTACTTGGGGCATATCATCAGTGTTGAGGGAGTTAAGATAGATCCTGAGAAGGTGAAGTCTATAGTTGATTGGCCTCCACCCACAAATCTCACGCAGCTCAAGGGATTCTTTAGATTATGTGGTTTCTACCATTGCTTCATCAAGGGCTTTCATAGCAGGCAGCTCTACTTACAGACTTGACGAAGAAGGGGGCTTTTGATTGGACTCTAGGAGCACAACAGTGCTTTGAGAAGTCCAAACAGTTGATGAGCTCGTGTCCGGTACTCATTATTCTAGATTTTGCACGACCATTTGAGCTACAATGTTGTGAATGCAACTTTATACCTATGCGAAACATGAATAAACATACAAGGATCAGTCATATTAGCGCATATAAATCACATTCCCTATGAAATACTTGAACATACAAAGAAATGAAGACAATGCACACAAAAGCATGAGATATCAAACAACTGCATGTATGGAAACCTATCTAAGTACTTCAAACCTCCATCCCATAGGGGGATTAGTACCAATTTGATGTGTAAAGTGGCCCTTTCCCAATCCCTTAGTGGATAAGCTCCAAGATTTGTTGATAAGTGTGGTGATTTTGATGTCAAATGGTGATAAAACTAAGCCAAAACGATCAAGAAAGCATGTGATTGTGGATGAAAATGTTTAGCATAACCTTGCATGAGATGATGGATCCATTCTTCATAAGAGAGCCTTCTAGTTACAGGACTCAAGGGTTGGAAGAAGAGGTGAAATTAGGCAATGTGGGACTAAATTGAGGATCAATAGCCTTGCGACAAGTGTCACAAGGCTAAGGGAAGCAAATAGGGATATGTTGGGAGAAGAGATGTAAGAATGAGTTAAGGCAAGGTGGCTTGTGTAAGAGGGATGTAAGAGGCCATTTAAGGAATATGGGTGAGAATGTAAGAGACAAGATGGCATGTAAGAGGCCATTTAAAGCCTTTTGTGAGGGAAATAGACTTTTAATTAATTTTATACTTGTGCAAGTGGGGTTAATAAACCATAGGTTTATTTAACTAGGATGGAGTTAAAAGCTTGAGGATTGGCTAATGAAGATTAGCAGGTGATTTAAGGTTAATTAATCTAGAGATTAATCTTAAGTGGGTTAGGGGTTTTAGAAGAATATGACATTTATTTAAATAATTAGATTTATTTAATCAAATGAGAAGACATAGGGGTTTTAATTAAATTATTTGCATTATTTAATTAAATGGGATGAGAATTAGTAAGAAAGGGGGTTAATTAATCCAATAAAATTAATTATTTGATTAATAGGAGAAAATGATGAATTTAATTAAACAATATAGATTATTTAATTAAATAGTTAGTCAGAGGTGATTTAGGACGAAATGATGTTAATAATCAGATTCAAATGTGTAATATCAATCAAGACTATTTAAGTGTCTACAAGTGTGATGCCTCGGGAGAGGGCATTGGTGCTGTCTTGATGCAAGACAAGCACCCAATCGCTTTTGAGAGCAGGAAACTTCGGGGTCCTGAGAGGGGTTATAGCATTTACGATAAGGAAATGTTAGCCATCATGCATGCTTTGGCTAAATTCAGATAGTATTTGGTGGGCAGCAAATTTTTGGTGAAGACAGATCATAACAGTCTGAAACATTTCCTAAGTCAACGTGACCTCATTTATTGGCAACAAAAATGGGTTAGCAAGTTGTAGGCTTATTATTTTGACATAGCATATGTCAAGGGTAAGAAAAATATAGTTGTCGTTGCCCTTTCGAGGAGACCTTACTTGTGCTCTCTAGGTGAGGTGACAGATGATTGGAGAGATTTGATTGTAGCTGAGTATGTTAAGGATAAGTGGGCTTCCGAGTTCATTGATGGTGCAGTTGTAGATGACGGGTACACCCTTGTGAATGACCTCATTATTTACGAAGGGAGGATTTTTCTTGTACCAAGATCCTTTATGAAGAAGAGGATATTGAGAACTCTTCATGACGCCCCTATGGCAAGCTACCCAGGTTACTTTAAAATCTACATTAAGATTAGGGAGTGGTTCACTTGGAAGGGGCTCAAATTAGAGGTACTTAGGTATGTGAGAGAGTGTCCTACTTGCCAGTAGAACAGGCATGAGAACTCTTTTCCGGCAGTACTATTAGAGCCCCTATCCATTCCTAATCGGAAGTGGGAATGCATATCCATGGATTTCATCACGGGTTTACCCAAAACCCAGAGAGGGATAGTATTTTTGTCGTGGTTGATAGACTCACGAAGTTTGCACACTTATTCCTGATTTCAACTATTTTCATGGCAATGCATGTTGCTGATTTGTTTTTCAAAGAGATATTCCGATTGCATGGGTTGCCTCAGAATATAGTGAATGATCGGTACAGCAGGTTTATGAGTTATTTTTGGCAGGAGCTTTTTAGGCTTAGTGGCACGAAACTCACTCCAAGCATGAGCTACCATCCACAGACGGATGGACAGATTGAGATAGTGAATAAATGGTTGGAGGGATACTTGAGGAACTACATTGCAGGGCAGCAAAAGGTGTGGGTTAGGTGGCTGCATTTATGCAAGTATTGTTATAATAGTACGCACCACATGTCTATACAAATGTCACCATTCATGGCACTTTATGGTTATGACGCTCCCAACTTCTTGGATTTGTTATTTGGAGAGACTAGGGTGTAGAGTGCGAAGGATTTGTTGCAGGACAGCTTGGACATCATGAGTTCTCTGAAGGAGAACATACAAAAGGCTCAGAATCAACAAAAGTAGTATGCAGATCAACACAGAGTGGAGCGTTCCTTCGTGGAGGGTGATATGGTCTATCTTATGTTGCAGCAATACAAGCAATCCACTCTGAGGAAGAGTGGCGCAAAGAAGCTCAAGCCATGGTACTATGGTCCATTCCGAGTGTCCAAGTGGATTGGTGAGGTGGCTTACGAGCTAGAGTTACCCACAAAGAACAGGGTTCACAACGAGTTTCACGTATCTCGCCTTAAGAAGGCGTTGGCACAAAAGAGTGCCATTTGAGACATAGAGTCATCAGGGAATATTTGGTTAAGTGGAAGGACCTGCCGGTTGAGGATGAAAAATGGGAGAATGAGGAGATATTGCAACATCCTGAGATGAGATTGCTTGAGGACAAGCAATTTCGGGGAGGGCAGACAATAATGTCCCCTTTCTAGCCAGTGGTTCGAGGGACAAGGTTAGCCTATTACTATGGTTCCTGTAGGCTAATAGGATGTTTAGGGGACCTTTATGAGGGGATTCAGGACTTGTTATTTGCTACTTACTATTTATAGTAAGTAAGATCAGGGTCAGTGATGACACACCTACAGTTGGTATGGTTACAAGACACTCTTGAGAGATCATTGCTAGTCCATGGCTAGGAGTTATTGAGTTATTAAGTCACTTCTCTTTAATAATATTCTATTATTAAAGTGACTTAGTGATTTAATATATTAAAGTATTAAAGTGACTATATTAAAAGAAAATGCCTTAAAGTCACTTTATAATTATTTAAGTGAAGGGGGCACTTGAAGACTAAAATGAAATAATAAATTAATGTGCTAAAGCAAAGGTGGTGTGAGATTTAAGTGAAGGAGATATTTATATTTCATTGGTCAAAAAGGGAAACCCTAACTTTGTGCGTGGGTTTTGGAAATGCATAAGGAAAGAAAGATCATTGTTTTCCTCATCCAAGTTTATTATGCAAAACCAGAAAACAAAGCACATAGTTGCAGGTATGGAGTTTTAAGCTGATCTGAGGACGAAAACCCTCGATTGGGACAGGATTTGTAGGCATGAGAGATCGTCCAAGGGTTCTAGTATGGATGGCTTCACATAGAGACCATCCCTATGGGCATTTAGCGATTTATTTAGCATTTACTTTCAGCTTTTTCAATTTACAACAACAGATTTGAATAACATAGAAGTCGCACAGTATTGCATTAGATGCCGTACCATTTTGTAGACACCAGTAGAGGATTTGAGCTTGTGTTTGGTAGAGATCAGTCTCATAGCATAGGCGCTCCTATTTGCAAAGAGAAACGTGATTTTCCATTCTGCCAAAGAGAGGATTTAATTAGCACGTGGTATATCAAGAAGCCATACAAGACACAAGGAAAGGCACGTGTAAATTGGAGGCCAAACCGCTTTGCATCGGAGTTTGTAAATTCCTTGCTTGGAGTCGCCAACCATCACCTAGGCAACCAACATCAAAATCTAGTTGAAAAATAAGCAAAAACAAGCATGGCGTCTTTGCATCTGATTGCTGTGATTATCGTATAAAAATCTAGGTTCCAAACTATTTCATTTTGGCTTATGGGTATTGTCTTTTGGATAAATAAAGACTGTTGGGTTTTTATTTATATATGCATTTTCCCTTCAATTATTGTTTTATATCAATTCTTGAAATTGTTAGTGCTGCCGCACGACAACACAAAAATTAAAAAAATCAGATTTTAATAGAAAAGTCAAAAGTCAGTTTTGAAACCCTGAGGGGACATCATAATTAGTTACAAAAAGATGTGTAAGGAATAAGTGTAATAATTACAAATGAAACTATGGCATACTAAGTAAAGTTTAAACTACTAATCATTAAAAACATGGCAATGATTGCATTGAACATTAACAACGGTGGTGGAGGTTCGGGGGCAAATTCCCCCAATAGGGATCAAAGGACAGTGCCCCTCCCAGAGGTCTCGGGGTAGAGCCCCTAGTAGGGTTAAGGAATAGAGCCCCTAACGGGGTCAAGAGGGAGCGCTCCTCGTGGTGTTTGGGGGTAGTGCCTTTGGTGCGTTCCTTGTCGCAATACAAGGTGGGGTCAAGGGGTAGAGCTTTCTCCAACAAGTGGAAATTAAGGCCTTAAAAACTGCACAAGCCTTCATGGCAAATGTCATTTTCACAATTTTATCATTTATATTTTGCAACACCAAGTCCTTAATAATTTTGAAACATAGGAGTGATTGAAATGAGGCTTAAAAGTTAGATACCTATCTATAAGTTTTTGTGAGTGCTTAGGGTTTGGGTGGAGCCCATAGACCATTAGGGTTGGGGTTTATGGCACATAAATTGAAAACACTTTTTGATTTTTAAAAATATTGAATGCTTTATTTTCTTGCCATGGGGGATGCATGGAAGTCCTTGGGACAATCTAGAGACTTCTCGGAGTCCCCTGGATGTCTTGGGGACATCTTGGAGTCCCTTGGACGTTTCAAGGACATCTCCAAGTCCCCAAGCTATCCCCAAACTAGGGGGCATCTTGGAAACGTCCTCTTGTTGAGGGGGATTTCCTAGAAAGGTCCCCGGGCTTTGAGCAGTAGTGGTGGGATGCTAGGGGGATGTTTCGTCCAAGTCCTTGTGTCCTAGGGATACACCTATCTTGGAAATGCAGGGATTTGGTGGGGGTGCGATCCCATGGAAAATTGTATATGTTATTGTGCTTTTTGAAATAGACACCCATATTGCAAAACTATTGTCCTGGTTTAGGTTCAAGATGGCCCTCAATTTGCCAAAGGTTTGGCTAGGGCTATCTGGGCACCCTATGGATCCCTCTTGGGAGAACTCGGGTCTCACCCATGGTGAAACCATATAAAAATGTTGAAATTATTTGAAAAAAATGCTGAAAATCTTTTTGGTTTTTTAAGTCAAAGAGATTACTGTTTGAACGTATTTTTGTTGAGTTCGAAACCAAAGTCCTTGTCTTCATATAGTTTTGTATACAAATGGTTTGACACTCTCTCTCAATGGGGGGTCTATTCCTTCGGATTGTAGAACTTGGGGTTGGCATTTGTTTCTATAGGAAGGACTAAGATTGGTTTTGATGTTTTAGTGGCAATGGCAATATTTCTAAAAATTATCACTGTTTTCCATGATAATATTTCTAAACATATAGCTGTTTGGCAATATTGAGTTTTACAAAAGCTCCTATTCTTTCCTCATAATTTATTATTTTTCCAAAAATTTTGAGTTGTTAAAATTAACTTTTTTTAATATTTTATTATGGTATCTACAATTTTTTCAACTTAAAAATTATAAAACAAAATGTGATTGAATAAGTTTATAATTATAGATGATAGATTATATATTATATTATAATTATATATTTTATATAGTATAAATATCAAATATAAACATAATATTGTAACAATAGATATCTTATATTTGTATATTTTTAATATAATATAATATAATATTTTAAAATTTTATATTATATTTATAGCTATGTAACTTGGGGATGCAAACCCGGCAAAATTAGGGGTGCCCCCAATCGGAAACGTTTTGGGGATGCCTTGGAAACATGCTTGCATCATCCCCAAATTTTTGTTTGAAACCGACAACGTTTTTGATACGCCAAGTAATTTGCAGGAATTGCCAGGGGATGGCTAGGGGACTTCTGGATGTCCCCCAACCATCCTGAGGATGGCTAGCTACCCCCTATAGCCCAACAACATTTGCTTTCATTTAAAAAAACACAAAAGTATTAAAAAATACATTGGTGTGGGGGTCCACAAGGGCCCCCACACCCCTTTGCTTTAAACTTAAACTTAAAAACAACATTATAACATTCAAAACAAAGAAAACAACTCATTTTTTCATTTGCCAAATTGTGAAGAGCTGAAGGAAGAAGAACACAGTTGTGGGAAACCTAAGTATCGTCAAACTCCAGCAGCATGTTGGGATGTTGATCCTGAAGATACTACAAAGGTTGATGATGAGGAGGCACATGATGCATTGCTGGGGGTTCTGATTTTAATGCAGTATTAGGGGATGCTGATAAGGGTCAGCTGCATCTTTCTATATTTTTGTCATTTTGTAGTTGAAACTTGCAACCTTTGGGCAATTCAATGTAATTTTTATAAAATATATATGCACTTTGTCAATGAATGCAATTAAATTTTGTTAAAACTTCATTTGTTTGTTGCTTTCTATGAAATGAAAATATCAATTGAACTCTAATATTATGTGTTAAGGTTCTGTGATGTATATGATGATTTCCTTATCATATGAATATTTGAAATTTTCTATATTTTTTAAATTTTCCCTATTTTTTATTAGCCGTTCCCTGCCATCCCCTAAAAATGGCCTCCCTTCCGTCGCCATCTCCGGAATGCATCCCCCCATCCCCTGCTATCCGCGTCCTGGAAACTTTGGGTCACATAGATTATATATATATATGTATGTATGGCTGTACCTGAACCTGAACGGGCAACATAGACATGGATTAAATGTCGTAACATTAAAAAAAAAAGAAAGTTTGCAGTTGGTTGGCTAATATGATTTTTGGAGCTCCCTTTATTTAGTCATCTGTTTTAATAAATTTCATTTTAAATATGTTCTCCTTCTGAGAGGTGAACATTAGGAAGACTTTTGCTTTGGTTAATCTGTTGTCAAATCCTTATGCTAAAAAAGGATTCAAACTTTTAGAGAAATAAAATGCTAAGATTGTATTTTTACATCATGTGATAGACATGCAAGTATGTGATTAAACTTTATGGCAATGCCTAATTGATTGCCTTCCTCAATGATGTTTGGATTTAGAATTGCTATGCATGAACAAAAGACCACCAGACGCAAAACGGATGATAATGTTCAGGAAGGAGCAGTGCCTGCCTACTTGCTTGACCGTGATGCAACGACTCGTGCCAAGGTAACTGATTTATTGTAAACCAGAATACATGATTATTTCTTAATATGTATGCAGCCTTTCTTGAGTTATAGTTCAAGAGATGTTCTGTATGTAACTGTTTTTTGGTTATTTAATTCTTGCTTTGTTTAATTGTGCAGGTGCTGAGCAACACAATCAAGCAAAAAAGAAAAGAAAAGGCTGGTAAATGGGAGGTTCCCCTTCCCAAGGTAAGCTTAGAAAAGCCATGAAAGTCATGTTTGTTCGGTTTATTTTATACTTCATGTAATACACGGTGATCTTTAACAACAAAAAACTATTAACTTTTACTTGAAAAACAAGAATTAATGTATTGGTAGAGCAGTTCTGAATGCTAAAGAAATCCATCATCTTAGATATAGATATATATGGGAAGAGAGAGAGAGAGAGAGAGAGAGAGAGAGAGAGAGCCATAATTTAGTAAGATACTGTAACTCAAAGTGTGAATATTTACGGGAGCTGAAGCTGAGTATATAATTGTAAAATTAAATAATATTATAATCTGAAACAGAAGTCCATATTTGATACACTTAATAGTAGGCTGGATTTAATTATATAACTGGAAATGAAATGGCCAATAGTCTGGCTTAAGAGATAATAATTCAAGATAAAAAAAACTGTTGGAGGAGCGTGCATTGCCCTGATCACACAACGAGTTATCTTCCATGTCAGCAAGCGCCTGACCATCCATCTTCACAGGGAAGTGAGAGTCAGAATAAGGCCCAAAATTTGGGCAGATTGGTTTTAGTTATTTTCCAGAGTATTTATCGTACTGATGGTATACTTGAAATAATGGTTGCTTGTTTCATTATAACCTCTTTGTAGAACTTAGAATAGCATCTCTTATGATGAAGTTTTTATCCACATCATAGGCTATACTCTCATTGACATCTTCCATCTCAGCAAGTGCCCGGCCAGATATCTTCACAGGGAAGGGAGAGTCAGAATAAGTCCCAAAATTTGGGCAGATTGATTCTAGTTATTTTCCAGAATGCTTATCTTGCTGATAGTACACTTGAAATAAAAGTTGCTTGTTTCATTATAACCTCTTGTAGAACTTAGAATAGTGTCTCTTATGATGAAGGTTTTGTCTACATCATAGGCTATACTCTCATTGGCAATATTTCTGGCAAGGGTGTGGACATTCCTCCTGGTCTGTAGGCTGTCAGAATCAAGCAACCCAAAATCTGCAAATGGCTTAAAGGGATGCTTTTGACCTATCAACCATAGTTACAAGACTCAGAGACTTGGCAAGCTGATTTTTGAACTCAGACTTTTCCAAGATTTGGCCAAGACTTGGCAAATTGAAAAAACCATGAAATAAAGAGATTTTTAAGGATTTTAAACCTATGCACCCTTCAATAAATAAACTTTAAAGATATAATAAACTAATCAAATAGAAGTAACTTTGATCACATACAACATCGATTAGATGAGTATAAAAGCAGATTTTAATTGAAGAAAACAATGTTTTTAAACATATAAAAAATGTCAAAGTGTTTTAAACTTTTAGGTGTACAAAACTCGCAGATTATGATATCCATGGTATCAAAAACAAAAACAAAAAATATGGAGTCATGAACTATGGTAGAAAGGAGCTTGTAATATGTATCTCTCAACCAAACATTACTAGCTCTATGTGGAGTCATGCGCTTGTATCTCAGACAAGTTTGCAAATGCTGCCACAGCCTTAGGAGCATTACTTAGGATTGGGTTTGAGTCTAAGTTGCCAGTTTGGGTACGGGTTCAGATATGGGTTCGGGTTCGGGTATGTCGGTGCGGCAATTTTTTTTTCCTTGGGTACGGGTATGGGAGTATATATATATAATTTATAAATTATTAAATTATAAGCATAATGCCATAGACTCATAAGCATGTTCAAAATTATAATCATATAATCATAATGCCATAATGCCATAGAATATTGAAACAATGAAATACGGTAATACCTCATATAATCATATTCATAATTTGCAAAAATGTAAATAGTAAATAGTAAATACAAGTCTTAAAATGTCATTACACATTGAAAATTCAAATTACAATCAAGACAATATTTAATTCAGTACTCTTCAAATTTGTCTTCATCAAAAGCATCAAGGTCGTGGTCCTCAATTGGTTCAATTTCATTTGAACTAGTATCAATTGGATTGCTACTCCCACTATGTGCATTAAATGCATTAGTTGCCTCATTGTCATCTATAGAAGCCAAGGCAAGTCGTGCAATTGTAGCATCTAAATCAACTATTTCAGCTTTGGAGGCAAAAAAATGGTGCTTTTTGCTCTTTTGAGTTTGCAAAATGAGCCTCATTTGGTCGGCCAAGACAATATAAGGCATTTTTGGCACTTTTTAGGATTTTATTTTATGTTTTTAAATTGAGTTTTTGCCTTTTTTTGGGCTGGATGACGTGGGTCTGCCCGGGTCCTTCTGGGTTCTCCATAGGTTCGACCAGGGTTTGTCGCTTGCTACCCGGGTTCTCTGTGGGTCCTTCACAGAAGGACCCACAGCGAACTCGGGTAGCAAACGGCGAAACCAGGGCGAACCCCCAGAAGGACTGTAAAGAACCTCAGAAGGACCCACAGAGAACTTGGGTAGCAAACGGCGAACCTAGGGAGAACCCCCAGAAGGATTGTAAAGAACCTCGAACCCATACGTATTTTGGCCGGTATGGGGGGCTAAATTGAAGAACTTGGTAACTTAGGTTTGAGTTAGCCAACTAGAAGTATAAATGTAATTTAATTACTAGGAATTTACTTGGGAAAAAGTTGAAAGAATAAAGAAATGTTGCTCTTCATCCGACATGGCCCAAAAAGATTTTCATTTTTTTTTATTTAGGGTTAGAGCCTCTAGGAGGGTCAAGGGGCAGCATTCCTTGTGGGGGTTTGGGGGCAATACCCCCAGTGGGGTTGAGGGACAACTCATGACATTTTTAAAAAATAATTGCTTTTAAGCATCCTCCAAAAGTCCTCAAAATCCTTAGAAAATTCTTGACTTTCATGCTTTTACGTTTAAGCATTTTCAAAATTTATATGCTTTATTTTCTTGATTTTCATAGACTTGGCCAAGTCAACCTGTTGAACTTGTTGAGTCTGGCAAGTTTGACCAGACTCGCTAGGTACCTAAGTGAGGAGTCCCCTGGCCTTTGTTTAATTTGCTTGGCTTGGGACTAACTGAGTTTGGGCAAGTCTCGGTGAACCTTGTAACACTGCTTTCAACTGAAATCCAGGCTATGGAATCTATTATCCAATTGAAAGCATTAGGGAATGTAATCTATTATCCTTTGTCATACAGGCATAATTTTATTTTAAGGTGCGAATAAGTGGAAATAAAATCATTCTTTGATCATTTGATTGTGTTGGAGCTTGAGTGAATGCTTTTGAAGGCACCATAATGAGGCAGGCAGGGCTAAATTATGTTTGCAAATGGGTTCAGGCAATGGCAGAATGTGGAAAAAGGCTAAGGATGAAGCTGTTCTGTAGTGGTCTTGCGATTGTTGTAGAAGTCATTCTGTAGCAGCCTCCATTCTGTAACAATGTTGCAGTTGTAAGTCACAGCAATATGGAGTTAGAGAAAAGCAATTTTTTTATCATCATCCCATTAGCTATGGCAGGGTATACAAGAGAATAAATGGGGTCTATTTTGTATGAGCTTCTCATGGCTATTGAGTTCAATGTTACAGCAGCTCAAGAAGGCAATGTGCGTATTGATGAAATTGATAAGATCATGAAAAAGGCAGGAAGTGTGAATATTAATAGGGATCTATCTGGAGAGTGTCTTCAACTAGCATTGTTAAAAATACTAGAAGGAATGGTTATAAATGTCTTAGAGAAGGGTTCTCAGGAGTCCTTGTACATCTTCCAGGTCAAGTGGGAAGCCACAATTGAGTGTGAGGAATAAACCCACTATCACCTATTTTTTTTATTTTTTAGACTGCAGGAATTCGTCAGGTATCCGTCCCCTTATAAACTGCAGTGCGCCTGGTAAACTTTTTTCACATGACCGGTGGCGCTGGCGCGACACACCCTCTAGTACCAGGGGTTTGGGGGGAGACTAGACCTCGTGACCTCTTGCCTGCAACAGGATGCTTTAGCCAATTGAGCTAGGCCCCCCGCCTCACTATCACCTAATTTTTCACTAGAAGGGGTAAGAGGAAATTGTAAAAGCTCATTATTTTTTACTTTCCTAGATATGCAATTTATGAAGATGGTATTCAATGACAATCATCATAAATTCATTATATTTATCAATTAGATATTTTGTCTGGCTCCACATGATGATGCAATTTGGACTGCATTTGTATTCAAGAACCAAATCTAACAATAGAAAACACTTTCCCATGGTTTTTAAGACTCATTTGATACATTCTGTAATTGGATTTTGCAAAAAGAATGTATTTTTAAAGAAATTTAAATACTTTTTAAAGTTTCCGAATTGGAAATTTTTGGCTTGCTGAGTACTCTCTGAGTTTGTGAACTATGGTAGATAGTATTACAATGGCAAAGCTACATCAATTTAATACGCCTCCTTAATGACTAAGTCTGGTACAATTTGAACGACTTAGTCATTACATTAATAATGTGAACTTGAGTAGAATAAATAGCTTAATTAGAGATTATAATATCTCCTAGTGTCCCAATGGTTGACAATCTATCTCGTTGGAGTATATGAGTAACTAGCTGCTGCAACCGCTGAGTAAATTAGGAAGTGGTGTTGAATATAGGGTGCATTGGATTCTCTGAAGTGTCATCTTGTCTTGAATATTTCATGTTAGAGTGATCAATTCCAACACAAATTACAAAATTAACACTTTACCAAATAGATTTAAGGCAAAAATTTAATAATAACGTTTTGTCCTAATTTTTAATAATCTTCTAACTAATAAGTATTTTAACTCTTTTTACACTTGTCAGTTGTAGTATTTTGTAACTGCCTTCATTAAGACTATTGTAACTTTCATCATTATACCTCTTGTAACTGTCGTCTAAGAAGATGTTCAATAATATATGGCTGTCAGCTCTCCTTGAGATAGACATGTCTCTTACTTTATCTCATTCATTTGTTCATACCAACAATAAAAAGAATCGTAGAGTACATAGGCTGCTTGTACAACACTTGCATGCCTTGAACTTCTAACCTCAGAGCTGGTTTTGTGCTCTATTCTTTATGCCCACACACTGCTTTCTGATCACTTCGAGCTAACAATTGCTAATAGGAGTAAAGGGAGCCCAACTATTGAACAAATCAACCAAGAACAGTCTCACAAAGTGGCTGTACCAACTCCTTGCTATTAGTAGTTTTGTTTCATTAATTGTCAAATCACACCATTATCAACAGTAAAAAAATATCAAACCTGCTCTTCAAGCTTTCCTCTTGTTTTGTGTCATGCCCCCGAAATAGCAACACTAAAAAAACCCAAACATTGAAATGCAAATGAATAAATAAAATAAATAACAATATAAATATTAAAAACATATATAAATAAATATTAACAATTTGATTATAATTATAATTATTATAATATATATTATGAATATATATATATATATATATATATATATATATAAAAGAACTAATATTAAAATAAATATTGATAAACAGTAACTACCATAAGGCAGCAATAAAGAAATACAGACTAATACAGTCATCCATAATTAGCAGCGATCATATATAATGTAAGGAAAGAGCCTTAATAGCAGTGATTACTGATTGGAGTTTTTAAAGGACAGCGATCAAAGAAGGCAATGATAAAGGTTAAGAAGGCAACGATTAGATAAGAAGTTGTTAGGGCAGCGATTAGTATAATAGATAGTTAATTAAAGTGGTGTCTTTTTTAAGGGTTGTCTCTTTTAAAAGAGATATGTCTCTTCATGTAGAAATAGTGTATAAAAAGGGCACAAGGAATGAAGAGTGGGGGGATATAAGATGCACACCAGCAGAGATATAATAAGCAGATTTCAGAAAATATGGCAGCGATTCCAAAAGTAAGATTAATCAGTCAAAACAAACAGCAATAGGGATTAATTCTGAAAGGTAGCGATCAGCAAATGGATACGACCTTATTAAAGGTTGTCTATTCTAAAGGATGCCTCCCTTGATGTAAAGGCATAAATGAGGATATTAAAGTAGAAAGAAAATGAATAGGGGAGGAGGATATACAGCAGATATAATCGAATCATGGAAGAGGAAATAAATAAGAAGTCTGGAACATATTTCTGTGCAGCAGCAGACATAATCAGATAAGTATAACATATTATAGTTAAAGGCATGATTCCCTACTTGAAATTGAGATGATGTATATGTATAATATTTACGATTATACAATAATGATGCTTGCAGCAATTATTGAGCCTTATAAAGTAATTATGGTTCTTTAGTATGAACATGGATAATAGATTCTTATTCGTCTGATTTATATCTTCTGAATATTAAGATCGGTGGATATCTACTCATCAATCGAGCATCGAAAAGAGCAGATCTGGATATTGATAGTAGATAAGGCATACAGCAGAAGTAATCGATCAACAGCATAGCCTCTTATACGTATACAACAGATTCAATCAGAGTAACAGCATAATCAATTCCTGTGGTATGCATAGATAATTGTTTTATACTTATTATCAGATAAATGCAGACATATATAATTGTACGAATTAAACACCGATATAATATCGTATTATGTAGCATATATTTACTGATATTATGAACAATGATATGATTCTGGTTTGGCAATAATTGGTCCAAAGGGATGAAGCAGGAATGCAAGGATGGGGAAACTATGAATGACTCCTCACTAGGAATGCCTCCTCACGATGATGGTTAAGGACCACATGAGGCCAAGGAGGATAAGGTCCTATCCTTGGGCCTAGGGTTGAGGATCAAGGACACCCTATTATGCAAGGAGGGAGAATTGTGAATAATTCCTCACTAGGTATGACAACTCATGATGATGGTTAAGGACCATCAGTTAAGGACCACATGAGGCTAGGGTGGAGGATCAAGGACACCCTATTGCAGCCCCTACTATCCTCACTTGAATCAATTGTTGAAGTAAATAAAGAAAGGGTCTTCAATCATAAGGGAAGGGTTTGGCATGATGGAGGAGAATGGTGTAAAGCCCTCATTAGGTACACCACCTCATGATGATGGTTAAGGACCAAATGAGGCCACAGAGGATAAGGTCTTGCTGTTGGGCCTAGGGTAGAGGATATTTGGGGCACCTCATCATGTCCTCATTATGGTTGAGCCTACATAGTCCTTGGGACTAGTTATAGTGATATATATAATCTCTCTTAGACCTAGAATTAACTCTATTTCATGGATTATGCCTATCATATTTATCTAATGTGGTTGCAAGTTTCCATAACTAGATTTACATCATCTCAATTTCAAGTAGGGAATCATGCCTTTAACTATAATCTGTTATCGGTTTCATTTCGAATTGTGATTTCAGGGCAAAGTATAAGGTGATTCCAAAAGGGGACATTACATTTTGACATGGTGATGATTTTGAAACAATTTTAGCTTTTAGTTAGGAAATTGCTTGTATTAACAAGGAGAACAGATTACAATATATAGAGGAGGTAAATTACTGTAGACATTAAATGTCTACCTACCAACTCCCTACCAACTACTGTAGATATAATTAACCGTTAAACAATATAAGAATATAATATTCTAACACCCTCCCTTAATGGTCAATTGTCTAACTAGCCTAAAAAAACAATCTGCAGGACTTTTGGTCACAAATTCTTCAGAACACTTTGTTGCTGCTGAGACCCTCCCTAGATCTGCAAAATATGAATGACCAAGAGTACCAAAAAACCGTCCAAAAAATAACAAAGAAGGCTGCCCCTTCTTTAGAAAGCTCTGCAACAAGAGACAAGACCCAGCCACAGACTCTGCCACTGGAGATGAGTCTGCCACCAACTCTCCCAGAAATTGTAGAATAACCAAAATTGATCACAAAACATCCAACCTGATGTCGGGTAACAAAGCTGTCCCTCCCTGAAACTAGAGACACACTGAGAATAGTTGCTACGATTTTGAGGAAAAATCGGCAAACCCTTCAAACTTTTGCAGATGAGCACGATGCCTGAGAATAGATTGCAAGAAGCCAGTTGTGCAGATGCTCGCCCCAACAACTCCAAGTGTGACCAAAATAGACTGCAACAAACCACAATTTTTAAGGAAAAAATTGCCAAACCCAAAAATCTGAAGATTACAAAGCATCGTTTTTTTTCAGAAAAAATGGTGAAGACCAAATACCAGAGAGCCCTCCCGAACAACAGAAACCCTGACTAGGGTATACAGGAAAAACTCTTAATTTTTGAGGAGAAAATTATATACCCTCCCGAAATTTTTTAAAGGAAAAAATTATGAAAACCCATACAAATTTCTTTTTTTAAAGGAAAAAAAATTATAACCCATAAACCAGATTTTTTTTTATAAGGGAAAAAATATTTAAAAAAACCCATAAATCCAGAACATTGATTGTTGGCTTGAGAAATAGAGGGTTTGGAACCCTAGCCGCTAGAACAAATCTACACAAAAATTGAGGCATGGAAAATGAAGCACCCAAAAAAATTAGAGACCAACCCATTTGAGCTCTCGAAAAACCCACAAGGAATCTGCAGTTGAAAAAAAAATTCGCCTTGAAACAAAGGGTCAAAACCCTAGACGAACTAGTAGAAACCCTAAGCGGCCATGAAAGCTTCAAAAATTGCAGAAAAACATAAAGAATTTGAGCTAGCCACAAAATGGTGAAAAACATCACCAGATGCAAGAGGAATCACAAAATTTGTAGGAGGAAACCACATCAAAACGCAGCTAAGAAAATCGCGCCAAGAACTAAAAAAACGTGGCGCCAACACCCACAGAAAACGCAGCCAGAGATTGCAGTGCAAATTCAGTAGAAGAATCCACACCCAGGAGGATCCAGCAGGTGATAAAACAATGCCCTCAGAGGTCTTAATCGCGCCAAAATAAACAGAGAAGAAGGCATGAAAAACGCAACTCATAGGAAGTCGCGCCGAGAGATTTTCGAAAAAGAAAAACTCGTTTTTAGATACCCGAATAAGCCACGAACCAGGAAAAACGCGCCTTCAAAGGTCGCGAAATATCACTAAAAAAAATGGCTTTTTTAGAAATACATGCCCTAGAAGGAGACACGATTTTAGACACACAAGCGAGCTCAAAAACGACGCCCAAAAAAAATCACTCATAGACCCGCAATTTGCAGTGTCCAAAAATGACGAAAAAAGCTCACAAAATTCTTCTCACAAAATTTCTGAAACCCTCCCAGAATCCTGCGCCCTCTCATGAGGGAGACTCAGTCTTGCTCTGATACCATGAAACAATTTTAGCTTTTAGCTAGGAAATTGCTTGTATGAACAAGGAGAACAAATTACAATATATAGAGGAGGTAAATTACTGTAGACATTAACTGTCTACCTACCAACTACCTACCACTACTGTAGATATAATTGACCATTAAACAATATAAGAATATAATATTTTAACAGATTTCATGGAAGATCCTGAATTAGGTGTGCCTCACACAAGGGAACACTTTCTCACATAGTGGAATTTCACATTCAAACACGACAACAATGAACCATTGAATATAGCATTGCATGAAGGCTTGTTAAATAAACTCGAGAAAATGAACTCCTTCCTATAAATGAGGAATAACCTGATGAGAAATAACCCTCTATGTACAACAATGTTGCTAATGATAGTACAAGCAAACCAAACTAAAAGTCTACACCTCTACATTGCTATCAACATACATCCATTGTAGATACTATTACTATGATAGAGCTACATTAATATAATAAATCCTCTTGTAATGCAATGTATTTAGAGGGATCAACAGTATCATAGCTCAGTATGGATGGAGAACATGGCCTCTAGGACTCACAAGACCCCACCCAAGTGCTCAAGTACAGTTGTAGCACGGGATGAGATTGAGTTTCTATAATATTTTAGAACCTAATATAATACTTTAATTTAATAATATATATTTATGAACACAATTCCTATTTTTGAAAGGAAATAACAACAAATTCCTACTCAATCCAAAGAGGAGAGCAATGCTAATGAACACAGATTTAAATTAATTTCAACAAATTAATGACACAAAACATAGAATATAACCCTAGAAAAACCCTATAAAAGGAAAAACCTAGCCTCCAATGCACACTCAAACGTAATAGTTTTTCAACTGGTTACAATACACATGATTTTCTAATGCTCCACATGAGATCTTTCCCCCAAACATAGAGAAAATACAGCTGCATAACTCTATGAAATTGACCATACAATCTCCATCCCAAGTCCTCGATGCATAGTCCAAGAAGGCCTAGGAAACCATGAACAGTTTACCAAAACCATGAGCCAATACAAGTCCAATCCATGCATCCCTCTCTAAGAGTTGACTACTCCAAGATTAGAATGTAACTCCTTGGTTGACCAGTTGAACCCATGGCCAATTGAGATCCAAGTAACTCTCAAAGTGCTCCATGTAGGTGCACTAATTACTGTTACACACTGCTAATAATAGCCAGTCAAAGATGCTAGTCATGTCCATCTAGTAACCTCCAATTCAATGACTTTTTCCAACTGTCATAAGACCAATGAGATGGAGAGTGTCAACTATGCAATCTTAAGAATCCTTGCAAACAGTGTGTCCTTTTCCATATGGGCACATTATTTAAAATTTTAGATTAATATTAAATGATTGCATCTAGGCCTAGGATTCCTGGATTTGCAAGGTGTACAATACCTTGCCCTAACAATTTTTAGGCTAAATTATGATTTTTATATATTTTTTGTATGGATATACCCAAAATGCACCCAAACCCCAAATTGTTTTTGGCTGTACCGGCATACCCAAACTAGTAACTCAGATCATAATTGAAGGTAAATCCAACAAGTGGAAATTTAAAGGTTTCTTTAGACAGAAAAAAGAAAAAATTATAAAACATAGCCTTCGAATCATTTACCAAATTATTTGTTATGAAGAATACAGACTGACAGTCAAAGAATTTGCCACTAAATCAAAAACGATATACCACCTGCAGAGTTTGGAACATATGAAACTGCTGTATATCACAGAAAGCTGCAGCAGCCCTTGCCAAACTGGCTTCCACTTGTCTCCTACAGGTTCTGATGTTCTGGAAGTTTCCAAGAAATGGACTGTGCATGCCTGACCATGTTACCTCTACCGATATGTTTGTGGTCTTTTTATTTTAATCAGTGTAGGCCCCACCAAACTCTTCCTTTAGCAGCCTTGGACTGGCCATGTTGTGGTGATAGGCACTGGCAGGGAGTGCTTGTGGCTGGAAATCAGAGCCACACTTGCTCTTCCTCAAGTAAACGCCAGCAAATGCAAATGCCATATAAAATGGAGCAACATCATGCATTGATTATTAATTTATTTGAAGCCATCATAGGGAATCAACAAATCAAGCCAGACTCTCAACAACCTCCTGTTCTTTGTAACTGTGGCTCTCATACCACTTGAAAGCACACACAACTATGCAATAACACAACAATTTCAGAATAACACCAAATATAATATTCATGTGATGATTTACATGCTTTTACATTTGGTTTATATAGGCCATCCTTTCAACCTTACACTTAGACCACTTCTACCTCCTGGTAACCATCTAGAAAACTAATCCCTATCCATCACATTACATTACAAATATAAATACATTTTTGGATTACAAGGAGCACAAATGCCAAAAAGGAAGGACCATACTAAAATTACATATCTCTTGGACTGAGTCTAAACGTGGATTGTTTAATATTAATACTCCATAGCTTTTGTAATTGATTTTCATGGTATGATTTTTTACTATTTTCAGGTTCAGCTTATTATTCTCAGGCAAATGCATCGTAAAAATAAATCAAAATTTTCCTGATTCCCAGCTCCAAGTCTTCCCAAGACTGTTAATGGGTGAACGAAAATATTATTTAGTGTAAGGGATGGAATTGATGTTACAGTTAGGGTTGGTGCAAAATGTTTTTCCTTTATTTTTATTTTGCAAGTTTCCAGAGGGTAAAATTTGAACACAAGGAAAATCCAGTTCTTAGAAGAAAGCCTTCAGTTTTGTGTTTGGTTCTCAACTTCTTTTAAATGAATTATTAACATCCATTGAGTTCTTTTGTTTTTTTCTGGGAAGAACTTCTAAAGCAGTTGCATGGTTCCAAGATAATGGATTGATAGCCTGTACTGATTACTTTTTGTTACAGGTGAGGCCCATTGCAGAGGATGAAATGTTCCGTGTTGTCCGGTCTGGAAAAAGAAAAAGTAATATTTTATTTGTACTTATTTAATATTTATGATTTTAGCTTGATCCTGTAATTTGTGATTGTTTCTTCTAGTTGGTTCTTGCTATGGTCTTATTCTATTTTCCTGTTTGGTCTATCTACATGCACGTGTAATCTCAGATGGTATTGTATTATTAAATTATTAATACACAAAATACCTAATCTCAGAATATTGTATTATTAACAATTTCATTGTAGCAAATCTGCTCCATTAAGACCATAATTTTGACTATAGTTTACTAAAGATTTTGAATTTCATTAATCTCTTAAAGATGGTATTGATGTAATGCATTCCAGGCAAGGAGCCATATTAATGGCGGCCATGTCCTGCAACCAACAGGATCTCATGCAAACATTCAGAGACTTAGAATGTCAAGTAGATGAAGATGAACTTTATTTGAACAGAGATTACAATCTTTATTGGCTGAATATATCACAGTAGATTACAGTAAGGTCCAATGATCTTCAGACAGCTTTCCAAAACATTGGTGTGCTGCTCCCTTCAATCTCACATGTGACTTCTGTGCTCTTCCTTCTGTCATCTGCAAACAAAGTCTGCAACTTCTCTGCATGGTGTGTCTTCTGGAAAGTTTAGCTTCTAATCTGCCAATTCAATGGCTTGCAATTTATTCATTATGCTGCCATACACAATTGAATGACAGAAATTCAATCTCTTACACTTCCTATGGTAGCTGAATTTTCACAACTCACTTCTAATTGATTCCTTGCCAGATACACCATCAGATCTTGCATCTGTTTTTTGTGCAATGCCGTAAGACTGCAACCTGTAAAGAAACAACTCAAAATTTTATTAAAAATCAAACTGCTTTTGGGTGATGTTGATTGCTATTAGTTCCTTGGATGCTCCTGCATTGGACATTTCTAGTAAATGAAAAAGGTAAGTGAGGGCTAAAATCATGCAGGTATAGCCATAATGATCAATTTTAGCATAATTCAACTATCTTGTCTGTTTTCCCACTTGATCACATACACCCTATACTCATGCTTTCTTTTCTAGCTACTTCTGAGTCCAGAATCTCTTCTACTTCTTCTTCCTCAGGCAGCTGCTGTTTCCAATTGGCAATATTAATATCTGAGTTTCCTTTAGCCTCTGTGTCCTGCAGATGAATGCATACATGTTGCCACATTGAATATGTACATAGCTTCAAGTTCAAGCAATTATATCTCATATGCAATGCTTGAGAACTTGCTTGAGAACTTCCTTGGAACCTTGCAAGACCCTATCTTTTTTCACTTGAACTTGTTATATGTTTCTTTTGGAAATCTCTCTTTCATGAAATGTGTGGGAACTAAATCTCCTTCCCGAAACTCTGTTACTCCTCTTTTTTGATATGTGCACTCCTTGTACTGCATATTTCTCCACCTTTCACTTGCTTGTGGTCTTTGCGCATATGCAGAACAAAATTGTCTTGCTCTGCACTCAGTTAACCATTTGATGTCTCGCAACTTTGTGATACCTTTTGGACAGTATCCCTACACTGTTTGGAGTGTGGTTTTGCAGTACTTATACTGACTTGTTATAAGCAAACTCTGCTTGGGCTCATGGAACTCCTTTGGGAAAGATGACAACACTTTATCCAAAGTTCCAAACCCTTCAATTTAGAGTTGGTCATTGTCGAAATTTCCAATCCATCTTCTTGCTTACTTTCAACAAAAGTACAGAAGATTGTCTAGTTTTTGAATTAGTTTGATTGCTTCGTTGAAACTTACCATTGGAACATTTGCTTTGCTTTGGTGTCCCTTTAAGATGTATTTAACTCCATCCTTGACCCATCTAAATTTGTTAGCCCTCTTCATATAAATTATAGCTCAAACATATGAAGACTACTATGCAATATATCAAAACCATCAAAGGGGAATTACGTCTGCATCCACTTCATCTATGTATTGTGAATTTACACAAAACTGAGATTTGTCCTTTTTTGTTTGTCATATTTCCCCAGTCAATGGATATGGGTGAGGATGATCATATGTTTTTAGCTCAAGCTTCTTAATATTATCAACAGCAATTAGGTTGCATCGTGAACTGGTATCTACAAGTGCATTTTTTCCAGTATTCTTTATTTGCAACTTTAGCAGAAATAATTTATTCATCTCCAAAAGTTGTTTATTTGTACTTATAGTGTTGGTAGACATACATCCAACCTTATCATCTATATTGAAACTATCCTCTATCTCTACTTCTTTTTGAATTGTTACTGTGAACTTCTTTCAGTCCTCTTTAGATTTATTTTGAGGATGTAACTTGGATTTTAATTCTAATGTCTAGCATTGGTATGCTCATCAATATTACAATTGCTAGTTTTGGGTCTTTACATTGGTATACAACAATATTAGTCTTCTAACCGTTCCTTCCATTTAGCTTTATTTATCCTTTTTGGGCTGACTATTGCCTTGGCCTCGCTTGGAAGACTCCCCTTCACCTCTCTGGGTCTCCTGCCTTGAACAAATGCTTTATTACTTTTAGCTGAACCTTCACCTAAAATACATTGAATTTTATATTTTTTGGAAGTTTGATTTCAATCTTTGTACTCACAAAAATCGGAAGTAAAGTTAATTTTAACATCTTATTTGTTAGAAAACAAATTTGGAATGTTAAAATTTTATTTACTTATGTAGATAATAATTAAGTTGATAAATATTTAAATTTTAAATTCAAAATAGTATATAAAAATTTATCTAGCCAAATAATTATTTAAAATTTTATTTATTTTTATAGACAATTAATTTTAGGTAGTTGTAAGTATATAATGAAAGACATGAATATTCTTCTTCTATAGTTGTATGGAATGTAAGTATTTTTCAATAAATTTGTACTTAAAAATTGCAATGATTAATTTTTATACTATTTTAATAGCTTTCCCCAAAATTTGGATTTTTTTTGGCCATCCTTAAAACCCCTTCCCTGAAACTTGGAGAAGCACTGCATAATTTATTATCTTAAGATAGCGTGTTTTAAAGCTGCTTGTAAAAATAGCAATTGAATATAATATTCCAATAGTCTCATAGGTTATTTTCCTAAGGTGAGTCTTGGACACACTTTTTGTGTTGATATTATTGATGATTAACCTTGTGTGACTCTTGGTATTCCTTTGCAGCCAAGCAATGGAAACGAATGGTTACAAAGGTTACATTCGTGGGACCTGGATTTACAAGGAAACCTCCCAAGTATGAGCGATTTATTCGTCCAATGGGTTTAAGGTTCACCAAAGCACATGTTACTCATCCTGAACTAAAATGTACTTTCAATCTTGATATTATTGGTGTGAAGAAAAACCCAAATGGTCCTATGTATACTTCACTTGGTGTGATCACAAAAGGGTCCATAATTGAGGTAAAAGATGAAATGGAGTTTCGGGTTGATGTTGAGTATTTTTTCGTTCTTTCTTTAATGCCTCTTTTTTCTTTTTTTTTTTAAATCTGGTATTTGAATCTGGCACATTTGTGACAAAATATTATGTGATTGACAGGTTAATGTTAGTGAGCTTGGTCTTGTGACTCCAGCAGGCAAAGTTGTATGGGGTAAGTGAAAGTAAAATGCTTCTTCTCATTGATGTTCATCGATGTGAGTTTGAGGTATATTTTTGCCATCTAAACTCTTATGTGCACATGCTTGCAGGAAAATATGCGCAGGTGACAAATAACCCAGAGAATGACGGATGCATCAATGCTGTTCTGCTTGTGTAATTTTTTTGATCAACTCATTTTTAAACTACAGAGGCTTTTTGCAAGGCGGCCCTTTAAATTGTAATGTTCTGACTATGCTTTTCAGTTAGGCGTTAAAGATCTAAATTTGATGTGTAGAGGTGCAGTCCCTTAAATAGAAGGGGCCAGTGTTCCTTGTATAAGTTTGAACGTGTTAAATTTTATGCATGTATTAACAATCTATGAAAAAATTATTAACATGCTAAAGAAATCTCGGTCTTCTCATGGTATCTGAAGTTGTGCTAATGCAAATGGTCAATCTTTATGTGGCACTCTGCTTCTCTGCAATGACGGTTGCCTCATTGGCATGTGTTTTGGGTTGTGGTCATGCACTTCACAAACTGGAATACTCCAGCCACCTTGATGGATCAATCTCATAGTCTCTTATTTTCACTATGAATCAATCTGTAACTGATGCTTCACACTTGCACTACATGCTTGAAATACAAGATTTGGAGTCATTTTATTGCTAGTGGTTCCTTATCTTACAACCCTTTTTATGTTTCTTTTTTTTTGGGTTAATTTATGGAGGTCTATTATGGGGCCCCAGCCCATCAAACTAGCAACCGATACATAACAAGATACAGAACTAACCACGCAGGAGCAGAGCAGGTCAATAACGGACACTAAAGCAAAACAGACAAAATAACAATCCAGCCAGAAACAATGAATTACACAAACCTTAAAAACAGACCTCAAGGGAGTTAAGAAACCCCATTGGCCAATACCCACAGCTGCAACCCTTTCTGTTTCCTGGTTGAAAGATTTAGCAGTCCACCCATCTGCTGTAACTACAACAGATTTCAATTTCACATTACCCTAATTAGTAGGGTCCTCAATACCAACAAACTGCACCCTGTGAATCAATTCTGCCTGTTTACCTGCTCTGGTTAATTTTTCTCAAGACAAACATGGGAGGGAATATGCACTGGAGACCTCCAATGTACCCTCGCGATGGGATACCAGAAGATGCCTCATGGCTGTACTCGAATCAAGATGAATCCAGTGAGAGTTTCCATAGCCCGAGTGAGATTTCCTATCTCAACCTTCATTGCTTGGATATCCACTACCTCCTGACATGTAGCACCAGAAACACCTCCTCTATGCCCACCAACCTCCTCATTGTCTGTCACTTTTTCTATGGTTTTCTTGGATGCAAGGAGATGCATTTCCACACAGCTAGAAATCTACTGATGGCCAATTTTTCATAAAAATCTGCCAGAATCATTCCACAAGGCCTTGGCATACAATTATCGACTAATCTATCCTCTCCTAGGATGCTTTTGATCAGATTGAGAAAATTCGGATTTGGGCATGGAAAATCTTACATAGCCTATGCATTAAGATAGGCCTTGGCACAGAGGATCATGGCTACCACGTACACTCCTTCGAACCATAAGTCCCACTTTGAGAACCCCAAATCCTAGCGGCCACAAAGCGTTCCGCAGCAGACTGGCCACCTCACAAAACTTAACTCACTCCCGTAGAATAAGAAGCAGCTACCCATTATACTCTTAGCTCCACGTGCGGCAGCCAATAACACAGTTGACAATAATTGCAAAGCTGTCCGGACATGAGCTCGTACAACTATTCAAAGAGCTGTTACAAGACTCCTCGTTATATTCTCAGTATGATTTGAGGGTGCTGAAAAACATCGAACCAAGGAGGCATCTTGATCTTAGTGACGAGAAAGGGAAGATATTCATACCATGGTTAGCTAGCATATCTACTACCTTATTTTGTTCATGATAACAGTGAGAAGGAAACGTAATAAAAAATTTTGCTGACGAGGGTAGCTTCTTTAAATAAGCTACAAAGTTTTCAGTTAGGGCACTTCACCTTATGAAGACAATTAATGACAATTTGTGAATCCTCTTCTAGAAGATGTTTACACCCTTTCACTTACACTGGAGACACTCCCATTATCACTTCCTTTCACCTAGCTTCATTATTAGTCCTATCGACCACGAGAAGCAAACCGCCTTTGATCATATCCCCACTAGAAGAGCACACAAACTAGTTCCAGCTAAACCTGTGTTCCTTTGTGAAGCCCTGTCAAAGTTAGGCTACCTTGCTTCCTATTGACTATTAACCTATTAACGGGATACATCCGTTTTATATTTATCTGTTATTATAATAATCTCATAATTAAAATTGGTAATGCTCATGAAATCCTTTTATTGTAGAACGATGTTTTCTTAATTTTTTAAATTAAGATGGTTAAGTTAGGGTTCCACCAATCATTTGGGGATGTTTACATTTGTTTTCTCGGGATACATCCGTTTTATACTTATTGTTATATAAATTATAATAATCTCATAATTAAAGTTGGTATGCTCGTGGAATTAGTTTATTGTAGAACTATGTTTTCTTTATTAGCCGATAGGCTACATATAGTGGGAGCTTTCAGCCGGAAACAAGTCTCATGCCTGTAAACAGGCCTCAAGACGTTGGAAAACAAGTTTCTGTTGCTGAAAAACAGTTGGATAAGTACAAGCCTGGATAAATACGAGGCAGTTGAAACAGCTTTTTAAAAGATTTTTGCATGGAGAAATATGAGTGAGCTGGCATCTTTTCAGAAGCGAAATTGTGGAATGTAAATAGCTGTCTTTATTCACCTATCCTTTTAATCTTCTCATAGTAAAACCATGACAGTATTGTTGTTTTCTACATGCAACCGCAGCACAACTGTTTCATAGAGTTTAAGAGGTATTTATGATAGTAGTTGTGTTTATATTCTTTCTTATACGTAAGTTTTTATTTTTCTTCCTTTCTACCGTTGTTTGCATTGCCTTGTTTGAAGCTGTACTCTGCAGTTTTTTAGATTTGACGGACTTAATTTCTTTTAGCTTTGAAAAAATTCGTTCTCTTCAATTTTCTGCTTTCATTGAGGGCAGTGCTAGGATTCGATGCTCACAGTTTCTTTAATTTCTGTCTATGAATTGGTAAAGTGGCACTAAATATTAAGTCCATCTCTTTGGCCTTGGTGTTTCCAAGCATTTCTGTTCTGGTTCCATCTGTAGCTGCAAAGTACTGTCTGATAGAATAACTTCCTTTCGAATATTTTGAATTTCTAACTCCCTTATTTTTGTGGTAACTGCTTCAATAACTTTTCTTGCCTGCTTATTCTTTAGCATACAAAATATTTAGTCCTTATATCCCATGTATGATTGAATCTTCCTTTTTTTAATATACAACTTTTAGCTAGACAGGAGAACTGCTGTTCACTGAAGTTTTTAAAGTCTTGGTGAAATTTCATCTTATTTTTTTTAAGAACTATTTTTCTTAAACCAAGCCAATCTCGGCATACTCCCTCAGAAAAGATACAATATATGCACTAGCAGTTTTCTACCTCTATATATTATCCTTAGTCTCAAGTACAGCTCAGTCTTGAGATAGTTGATAGCTTCTCACTTTTTTTTTACTATTTGTATTTAAATCAATGTATGCTGATCATTTGCATTTAAGACTTGAGCTTTGTTCTTTTCTTTTTGACTATTTGTCTTTAAATTAATTGTATGCTGATTACGCTTATCCTTAGATTATGCTTGATCAACCTAATTAAGAACAAAGAAATGAGTGCATTTGATTAATCCCTTTGAGAATCCGATGATTCTCATAAATCTCCAACCTAATATATAAGTTATTGACAATTATAAGACACAAAGTAAAGATTGACAGGACAATCCAGGAAACAGAAGCCATATTTCTATAAACACAAACGGTGGATTCCATTTATAAAATCTCAAAAACACTCCAAGTGATTCCTAAAACAAGGCATTTCAGTGAATTTGTTTGAACGAGCACTTGAAAAAATAATACAGCAATTCTCCAGATAAGCCTAGGAGATATACCCATGTAACAAACCTTCAAATAAGCATAAGATTTATACACTATGCATTCCTTACATGGCATGCTCTCAGGGGAGATGTATGGGTATCCGCAGCTTTCCACATGGCCATCCTACAAGGGTTGGAAGTTGTAAACCTGTGTCCTAATTTCAAAATGGCTTATTATTTTCGGCTCTTTAATTTGGCACCCTTCTGTGGAAACTTCTTTCAAGTGACTTCGTTGAATGACAAGGCAATTGAGTTTGAGGGTGATGGTGACGAAAAGGAGGGGAAGAGGAGGCACGGGGAGAGGCAGTGTTGGTGATTTGCAAATTTGTTTGTGGGGTGATACATTTATCTTCCCTTTAGCTTCCAAAACTTGCATTACCCTGACCCTTCTCAAACGTTTAGTCATGCAGTGCAATAAATGCAAAAAAAGGAGGGGTCCTGCTGGTGATGCAGTTGTTAAAGCCTACTTGACTCATTAAATGTGAGCAAGGAAGAAATTCTTAAACCATACAGCTATGGCCAAAAGTATGTTTCCACACAATGCCTTCAAAATTCCGCATTAAAAACTTGCATCTGTTGATCCACATTTCACCTTTGATTTTAACCAATGGATTGGGACAGGCTTTGAACATATACCGCCCTTTCGAGCACAATATATGGGAGGTAAAAGAAGCATTCATGGATGTGGATTTATGCGAAGGTAATTGAGGGCTCTGCTTATAATATTTCATTTTAATAAGGAATTCAGGAGAGAATGAAGAGAGTTGTGTCCTCTTTTTAGAGACATGGCCTTTCTTGAACATGTTTTATTTACTTAAGAGTTTCAAAAATCTGGAATAAAATTATTTTGAAAAAGCAATAACATTAGCTGCTGAGAGATGTATTGTGAGAATTGAAGTCAATAGATCTGATTTACCAATGTACACAGGACTGCAAGTGACACAGAGGGAAAACATCTTGCTGAACATTTGGTAGCCTCATTTGCAGCATTAGCAGATCCTTTCAGCAATGCCTGGGAGTGTCTTATATCGGCAGCAGTATGGCTTCAAAATATGAGATTTAGAGGACAGAATGTAGAGTGCCAAATACCTACAACATCTGAGGCTACAGAATCTAACACAGTTCAAGATGTGAGGGGAATAATTAATATGCAATCATCTGCACAAATAGGTAATTTCATGCCCCCAAGAACTAGGAACATTAAACGATGGTATCAGATGCATGATCTTATTTCTCTCTGAAAATTAAAAATATTTAAATTCACACTACATTATTCTTTCTTGTGTCTTACCGTTCAACAGTAGAGACCCTGCATGATAGTTCCAAAAGGGAGAATGATTTAATTGGACGATGATAATTGCAACACCAATGTTTTAGTTGCTTACGATTATAACAAGATAAAAGAAGAGTATCTCGCAGGTATAAACTTCAACTTGAATGTGAGTGCGGATTCTGAGAAGGCCTTCCAGGTCACTATGACAAGAAAACAATTATGAGAGAGATTTTTCTGGGTTTGACTGTGTGTTGTTTTTTTGCATCAACGTTTCGAATCACACTCCGTGATTCATCATCAGGATGAAAGAGAGCAGTGAGAATAGAATGAAAGATTGCAGACCAAGACAGGATAAATATAGGGTGGGAAAGAAAAAGAAATTGAAATAAAATAAAATTATATACAATGCAAGAAGGGAGAAAGAAAAAGAAAATAAACAAAAACAAGAAAATCAAAAACCCGGCCAAGATCAATTTAATATTCTACGCATTCTAAAGACAAGAAGAAACTTATGAAACAAAGACAAAAGGAAATAAAAGATGCAAATGTTAAAAATAAATTCCAATTAACAATGATAGAAAAATGAACTTATGAAAATTATATGTATGTGTGTGTGTGTGTAAGAGTGAAAGTAATCAACATATATGTATAAAGATAAATAACATAAGTAGATGCATATATAAATGTAATAAAAAACAAAAGGTCACTGAGTTATGGGAGAAAGAGAAACAAAGATAGTAAGAATTGCTAAAGGAATGTAAGATACAAAAGTTAAAAAACAAAGCCCACCAATCAATGATATAATACAATGAAATATTATGAAAAAATAAATATGAATATAAAATGTATATTAAAGAAAATAATAATATGCATATGTATAAGTTAAAGTAAGAAACAAATAAGTATAAATATAAATGACATAAGTAAAAGTATATCCCTATGACATAATAAAAATCAACAGATAACTAGATTAGGAAAAAAATGAGAAACCAAGATTAATAATAAATGACAACACTAACAAACAATGAAATGATAAAAAGATTTATATGGAAAAAGTTAAAAAGAAAATATATATTTAGAAGAGAGTATATAAATATAAAAATATGTATATATGAAACAACAGATAAAAGAGGATATAAATATAAAATATGTATATATGAAACAAAGATTTCCAATTAAATTTATTAGTAAATTTTTTTTGAGAAACAAAGACTAATAGGAATGACAACGCTAACAAACAATGAAATGATAAATTGATTTATTGGAAAATGTTAAAAAGAAAATATATATTAAGAAAAGAGTAAATAAATATAAAAATATGTATATATGAATATGAAAGGAATATGTAAATATAAAATGATCAAGGTCATATATAATTATATAAGTATGTAAAAAATAATTAGCAAAATATAAGAGAGAGGAAATATGTATAAAAGGACAAAAAGAAAGATAAACTAAAACATAAATGGAAGGAAGCCTATTAGATGAGGAAGAAAGGAAAATAACGAGACAAAAATGCTAACAAATAAATAAATGAAGATATAAGGAAACCAAAAGGAACAATTGAAGTAAACAAAACAAACCTAAAGAAAGGTTAGAGAGAAAAGGCAACTTAAAAAGATAGAATAAAAACTTAAAAACAAAAAACAACCTAAAGAAAGAAATGCCAACAAAAAAGGAAAGAGGAAAATGAACATAAAGGGAGAGAAAGAAGACATGGAAGAAGCAAAATAAATAAAAAATATGAAAAGAACACAACAAATGCAAGAACATAACAAAAAGAAAAATTAAGACGATAATAAGACAAAGAAGAAAGGTTAGAGCGAGGAGCTAAGGAGAACAAAAAAGGGGACTAAGAAAACAATTTTTTCTCAAGAGGAAGTGCTAGTTGTTGAAATCAATTAACTGCAATAGAGTCCACCTCAATGCAGTTGTGACCCCACCACTACAGTCATGACTGAATTTATGACAGTGAACTGTTGTAGAAGCATTATTTTGGTTAGGCAATTGGAGTTTCATAATAGAGTCCTCTACATTATAGTAGCAACCAGGATAATTCAAATCGTGATAGTACCAATGCAGTCTGTTATTGCAAAATTTTGTAATCAATATTTTTAAATGTCATCCTTCAATTTATACCATCTTATTGTCAAGTGCCAATACTTTTAGTTTCAACATTAAGATTGGTGTGTAGGAACAAAATAAATGAATAGCCAAAAATATTTGTGCAGGCTCATTTCATCTATAAGCACGATTCATTGACAACAAAATCAACAATTGAAATTGTTACGAATCTTTCATTCAATTTGCTAGAAACAAATTTGTATTACAAACATTTTGTACATTTTGCAAACAAACTTGTCTATATTTCAAATTACACTTACCAAATTTACTAAAATATAATTCTCTATCGATGTAAACATTGTGCAAGTGCTGGTTTTTAAAAATTAAGATGCTTAAGAACTTATGTGGAGATTGCTTTTGATTTCAGCAGCACGTATTTAACATATTAGATTGGACTTTTCTATACGTCCAAGTAGTACACATTTTTTTAAAGATGTGCACAAAGTAAAACATCAAACTTACCACGGAACCCAAAGCAAAAGAATAAATTAAAAAAATCTCTATATATGTAGAATGTTTTTTGGAAGTTTCAATATTAAGCACTTATTGGTTGACCAATCTTAGAACATGTCTTCCCTATTAGCTTGACCGATCTTGAACATATAAGAACTCAAGAGGAAATTTCGCTAAAGTTTATTGAAATTAAGTTTTCAGGATGTGTCAAAAATATTTAATCACTCATATTTTTCATATAGTCATGTTTAATGTAAGAGATGTAACTGTTTATATCTTATCTATTTAAAGATATTTGGATCCATAAACTTTATATAGAACAAATCTTTTAAGAATGATAAATTTTATATAAACAAATCTATTAACAATTGGTATTAGAGCCATTATTAAGAATGATAAATTGAGGAGGAAATTTGATAGAAGGAAGATGTGATATATTTGTAAACTTGTATCTCAAAGTGGTTCATTATTTGTTGTTTGTTTGTCATTTAATATTGATGTTTTTTAACTTTGTTATATTATTTCTGTTTGTTAAGAAAAAGATTAATAAAGCATCAAACCATCATTTACTTGGTTGTATCATTCTTAGTAACTTGTGCTACTAAGTGAATTGGATCTAACTTATTGTCATTCAACTTTGCACTATATGTTCGAATTATAATATTCTTACCTCATCATTTGTGATTTGTAATGTAGCCCTCATAGAACTATAAGACATTTTCCCAAACCCTTTTGAAAATTTGAAGGAAGATCGACAAAATGACATCGATCTCATTTTTAGTCACACAATCTTCAGGAGCAATACTATAATTTTTCAACAAAGTAGAATTTGCAGTTTTAAACTCCAAATAGATATTTTGCTCGACATTGTTTTGATCACACACATCCATATTATTGCCACCACCCAAATCATTGAAATGTTAGATCTATGCCAAAGTCAAAGAAGTTCATTTGGTTTAGACTATAGAGAATTAAAATTCTTGACTGAAGTCACGGAAATTAAATCTCAATCAAAAAAAAAGAAAAGAAGGGGAACAAAAAATAGGATGTTGAGTCAAACAACAAATGATAAGGAATACAATAATCACAAAAGTTGCTTGTAGTTTTTTGAAGTTTTATGTTTTGCGAAAGCAAGCAAAAGGGATTGCAAAGTTAAATCACTGTTGTTCCAAAAGGGAAGTTAATTGCTAGTTTTTAAAACAATCACCACCTATATTTAGAATTCATTCTATTGCTGTATATGAAATCTGTTTATAATAAATCAAATGATAAACATTCCAAGGGATAATCGTCGAAGGCAAAAGAAATGATCTAATACAAAGGAATTACGTAAGTGGTTCTTTTGTGTGGTTAGATTTTAATTAAATTATATAAGGAAACCATTTGTTCCAATGTAAAAGATTGGTAAAAGAGTGCAAAAATAAATGTAAATTTAAGATGTGAAAATGATGTTTTGGAAGAACTTTTGAAAGTTAAAAGAAAAATGAGGAATTGGAAGAAAAGATGAAGTAGTTAGATAAACAATCTAAAATCTTTGCAAAGGAAAAATAATTTTTGAAGGGATGAAGTATCAAAATTGAAAGAACTAAATAATCAATTACTTACAACATACCTAAAAGGAAATATGTGTGTTAAGATATAAGCTTGCATCATGTAAGGTTTCATGTGATACAAATGGTTTGTGTTATTTATTTGATGAATCATTTGATATATGTGCTATGGCTAAAGCTTCAAAGATATGAGGTAACAATGTTTTTGAGTCTACAAATCTTGTTAATTGTGATAATAATAACAAATGATGTTTTGCAAAGATTGTTGGGTTTTAGGATTGTGAAAAGAATAAGTTATGATAGAAAATGTTTGGAAAAGTATGGGTAAGGAATTAGAGAGACCATTGAAGAAAGTGAGGTGAAAGAATGAAAGCTTTGGATATGTTAGAAGATAAAAATATACAAATGATGTTATAAATAATATAGGTACAAACACGTCAATTCAAAAAATGAAGTGTTCTTAGTGTTCTCATTGTAATAGATAAGGTCATTAAAGAAGCTGTGTTGGAATTTTCATCCTTGTACTATTTATGGATTGAAGAATTGTGTCAAAATAGACTATTGGTGGTTCCAATTGATGTCCACAATTCTCTAAAGAACAACCACTTCTAATACGGAAGAATTATGGGGAGTTGGCCAATGAAAAAAGACTTTCAACAATCCTTCTCTACTTCAAGCTCTAAAAAACATAGGCCGAAATGCCTTTAAACAATATCTAGAAAATAACATGTAATTCACAATGGATACTAGGATAACAAATAAATTCTCATATATTCAGACAAGGACTTGTGAAGTTTGATGCAATAATAGGCTAAATTCCTTGTAAGACTTTATTTCCTAGTCATAAAAACATCAAATAATTACCATAACTTAGACATGTATTGAGATTCTCCATTTTGAATGGTCATGGACTTACAATTAACTCGGATTGGTGCCTTAAACCATGGGTAACAAAGTCAAAAGATCATGCAAATGATCCTTGAACAACAATCTAAAATATAAACTCAATGGACATTCAATATTATTGCCTTGCAATAATATATCCTATATTGAGAATCAATTTTAATTTTTCTTAGCAATCCTTGAATAATTTAAAACTCTCAACATTCCAGTTACATCAAAATAATCTATTACTTTAATAGAAGCCCTAAAAAAACATTCAATGCACAATATTACAAAGATAAACTCAACAATCCTTGATCATTTTATTCATAAGAGAAATAAGCTATACATTGGAGACAATTCCCTTTGAATCATCTTTCAAAATGCATGTACCTTTTCAATTTGTATATTGATATACAAATAATTTACATTTGCATTCACCTTTTTCCTAAAACCTAGAGCATGACTTTGCCTCTCTAAACAAAACTTTCCTAATTGAAAACTTCCAAGATCTTCAAAAATGACTTGAAATTACTTTTTATAGGAAACAAGGTAGCAAACAAGCTTAGAGCCTTGAACAAATGTCACAAATTGATTTGACAACTTGTTCACGTGACCAAACAAAATGCAGGCACAAGTGCCTCATATAAGACAAAAGCTACATTATTTGGAGACAAAACAATTGAAGCTGTTGCAAGAGATATTTCTGTGCAGAATAAGACAAAAATGGGTAGCCACATGATTATGTCAGTTATACTTCTCAACCCAAGCTGTAAAAGTGTTATCTAAAGGCAAAGGAAATACAAGAATTTGGCTAGCAAAATTCAAATGAAAGAATATTCCTCATTTGTCCATTTCTTGGTTGCTTCAAAAAACTTTAAGCCTGCCTCAAGTTTTATTAACTGGTCCATACCAACATTACACTTATCCATATCCACCTTATTGTTGACACAAATGGAATTAACAAGGGGAGGTAAAATATTGTTGAACTCTATTCCCCATGATTTGTATACCTTGACCTCTCTTGTTAATATGTTGGGCATCATATCTCCTTCCATTTCCTCAAGAGAACTCAAAACTTTCTCCAAAGCGAATTGGAAACTCTCATGAATAATCAAGTTCTCCTCCAATGCATTAGATTTTTCTAGTTTTTGGCAATTCACCAGAAGTGTTTGCATCAAAATTGGCAATATCAATCATTTTGCCTATTATTTGCATCCTTAGATTTCACATATCCAAGATGCTTTTCAAGTTTTTTCTCATCTAGACATGGTTTGCATGAATATCCCTCAAGGCACAATAGCCATTCCATGTTCCTTCAAGGTGATGGAGAATGCATGATAACCTATGTACTAATAGGTTATCCACCATATCTGTCAAATTTTTATCTTCCTTCACTTGTGCTATTCTTTTTGCTTCTTGACTCTTTTTGAGAGCTTCTTCCAATTCCTTGATTTTTAAATTTAATTCCTTCTTTTCTTTAGATAATGTATAATTTGTAATGGCTTGAGGAGGTGGAAGAAGTCTTGAAACTTTATTGTACTCTTGCAACAATCTCATATTTCGATCATTGGCTTTCTTCAAATCAACCTCCAATTTTCCAACTATTGCATCAATGAGCATAACTATATTCATTCTTAAGAATGTTCTTTGTAGGCCACTTGTATCTCCAAGCCTTCTTACAATTAGATTACTAGTTAACTCATTAACATCTCTTATTATTTGTGGCTTGTTGGTTTTAGGGTATATAGACCATATTACTAAGGTCTCATGTTTGGGACTAAAACAAACCAAAAATCAAGGCCTTTGCTTGCTCCTCAGAGGTGAGGATTGGATCATCTCCCTTCTGTCTTCTCAAAGTACCAAAATTTATAGCTGAGGAGATGTCCCATCCGTCAACTAGCATAAAAACACGATTTCTCACAATCCCCCTTCCCTTTTCAGGGGCCATGTCTGATATATCAAAATTTACCTCAGCCAAAACCTCAACTACTACCTTTTCCTTGTCTTCTTTCATTTTTCTATTCTCTCCAAATTTTTATGATATTCTTCACCCCTTTTCTTGAGAACAAAATCCATAAACTCTTTTGTGGTGATGAACCTATCATTGACCATGAATTTAGTACAAGCTAGTGCCCTTATCATCCAACATTGCTCCTCCAGACTCAAAATTAATCATGTTCTATCACTAGAAGGAGCCTCAACCATAAACCTTGGTATTGGATTCATGACTTCCATTATCTCCGCAATTTTGGGCACATATTCATCATCACCCACATGATGATCTACCAAGGGTTGAGGCTCAAATTGTTATAATGGCACTGCTGATTCAGGGGGTTGTTGCACAATTAGTTGGGCTGATTATTCGGGCTTGTCAAAATGTACCTTAGGTACAATAGCCAACAATTTGGCATTGTCAATCATCATCCTTATTCTGAGTGCAAGGTCATCAATCTCTGTGTGGACTCCTTTATAAAAAGGATCTACCCCTTTCTCTTTTCTTTTGCAATTTGGAGCCTATCACATGCTTCTCTTTTTTGCTTCACCTCACTTTATGATGGGAAATTTCTTATTAAATCTTTAATTTTATCAAATTCATGCACATATCCTAATAATTTATATGCAACCATTATATAGTGGATGAATTATTTGGATACAAGTTTCTTATTTTGTCCACCTTTATTCGATATGACTACAATTTTGTGTAAAGCAACTCCAATCCTTTCTTAGAAGTGATTTGGAAATCGAAAAAGAATAAGGTGACAAGCAGGAGAGATCCCTTCTTCATATTTTTGAAACGAGTCTCATTAGACTCATTTAATTACCACATTATTTCTAAGAATGCAATCATGTATTGTACTAACCTAGGTAGTATATGAGGGGCTACTAGAGCACCATAGACCTTGATGACAATGGCATTTGAATAGAAAAACCAATCACCCCAATTATGCTTGATCCCAAGCTCTAGTTGTTGGTCTAATGGTGTTAAAAACCTTCTAACCTTTTCTATCAATCTCTAGTCCAGAGGTTAGCGCAAGTTGCTAAGAATTTCCTTGAAAAAGAACTCAAAGATGGCATAATTGACCTTCTCACAGTTGCTATCCCAAATATATGTCCATTCTTGGACATGTAGCACAAGTTTTTGTTCATCACAAGCCTAACTTGCAACGAAGGTGATTTATGTGTCTCCACATTCTTTGGAAAGTGTTCTAAGGGACATGAGGGAAAAATTATTTGTTATTTATTTTCCTATGAAAAACTGTAATTGCATTCAAAGAGGTGGACCCATCACGGTGGCGGTTACTAAGCATTCCAATAGAATATTCCTCTTGGGCGTCCACCTTTCTGGGTTGGGACCACTTTAGTGCACATGTCCTTGCATGTTTTGCATGCTCTTGCATGGTTGGGCACCCAAATATATATGTTGGTGCATGATCTTGCATGTAGCCGTCAAAGCTGTCGAAGAGTTATGGAGCACTCAGGCTTGACCAATTCATGTTGGTTGTGGGTTAGGCACCCATGTGAAGGCCATGTGATAATTTGATATTTTATTCCATTTTTATGGTCTGTCTACTAAGGGGGGCATGGGTTTTTACAGGTGTTTTTTCTTGTTGTTTTGGGATACCATTTATGGTATTCTCTCCCACAAGCTTCTGTATATTAGAGCCTTTGAATGGTGGTTTAGTATGAGTTCTTTACAGGTTGTTACGACGACGAAGTGCTATCAGATTGTAGAGAGGATTGTTGTATTGATGTACTTCCTTAAAGGTTAATGCAAGCATTGGATCTCTTTGGGTGTGGAGTTGTTTCTCACAAGGATTTCTCCATGTATCTTTTGTCACTTGTGGTATTGCAGATTTTTCTTTCATTGTTGAAATTGTCAATCACATAATCTTGTTATGGTAATCAAGTGTAAACATAATTTCAGATTTGCAACCACATATTTAAATTGATATTGTTGAAAGTTATACCTTTATTTCCAACATTTGATATCAGAGCTAACAGTTCTATTAAGAGAGGGATGCCTTTATTTTAAGAGTTGAAGGTTTTTTGGTTGTAGTGTGAGCTTGTGCATTGTGGGTTTTTTCAGATTTGTGAAGAAGATTGAAAATCATGGCCTCCACCTCTTGTTTAGATATTGAGAAGTTCAATCGCACTGGCTACAAGATGTGGAAGTTGAGGATGGAGGATCTCCTTAAAGAGAGAGATTAGTGGTTGGAAGTTTCAAATGAAAAGAAGCCAAAAACAACATCTAATGAAGATTGGAAGAAAATGGACAAGAAGGCATGGGGAACCATTTGGTTGTGTCTTGCATATTTCGTCCTCTTGAATGTTTCAAAAGAATCTACTACATATAATTTGTGGAAAAGGATAGGTAATATTTACCAAACCAAAAATTTAACTAATAAATTGTATCTCAAAAGACGTTTGTATTCTTTGAAAATGAAGGATAGTGATTCTATTGCAAAACATTTAAATGCCTTTGATATGATTATAAGTCAACTTGCATTTGTATATGTTAAGTTAGAAGAAGATAAATGTATTTTGTTGCTTTTCTCTTTACCCGTATCTTGGGAAAATCTAATTGTTGCCATAAGTGGTGGTGGTATAGAATTGAAAATGGATAGCCTCATTGCAATACTTCTCTCAGAAGAGATGAGGAGAAAGTCCATGAATGTGGGCTCCCAAGATGCCTTGCACGTGTGAGGAAGGTCCAAAGAAAAAGGAGGGCCTAAAGGGGAAAAGAAGAGTGACAAGTCTAAAGGACATTGTAAAACCCCTGGGAAGAGAAGAGTAAAGTGCTTGAATTGTGGTAAGAGAGGGCATGTGAAGGAGTGTAGGAAAAAGAAAAAGAGTTCAGATGCTTCCATGAAAAAGTCCTCAGAAGATGGTGATTCTAATGCTTTGTTTATTTATGCTAACACTGTTAGTGATGATACTTGGCTTATTGATTTAGGTTGCTCCTACCGAATGACTCCTCACAAGGAGTGGTTTACTTCATATTCAACTTATGATGGGAGAGAAGTTTTCCTTGGTGATAAAAACATGAAGAAGATTGTTGGTAAGGGAAAGGTAAAGTTGTGTTGAACAGTGATGGAATGGTTAAAACTCTTGATCATGTTTTACATATTCTAGGACTTGCGAGAAATTTACTTTCAGTATCCAAGTTGAATGATTCTGGAATGCATGACATGACATTTGACAAGTCTGGTTGTAGGTTGGTGAGAGGGAGTTTGGTGATTGCTAAGGGATATCAGATAGGGAGTTTATTTAGGCTTAATGCCTCCACTTTTTGTAATTCTTCCAATGTAACTGGCATTGAAAATGCATGTATGTTGTGGCACCATAGATTGGGTCACATAAGTGAAAAAATTCTTAAGACTATTTTGAATAAAAAGTTGGTTGAAAATATTTCTCATTATTTTGTTGGTAAAACTGATTTTTGTGAGCATCGTGTGTTTGGTAAACATAATAGATCATCATTTCCTAATGGGTGTAATAAATCTAAGAGATTATTAGAGATCATTCATTTATATCATGTGTTTGGACCAGTGGATGTTGACTCATTTGAAAAATATCATTATTGTGTTGCTTTCATTGATGATTTGTCAAGATACACCTGGATTTATTTTATGCATGCAAATATGAAGTTTTCACTAATTTTAAGGAATTTAAAGCCTTAGTTGAGAAGCAAATGAATTATAAGATAAGGGTGTTAAGATTTGACAATGTTGGTGAATAATGTTCTAGGGAATTTGATGAGTTTTGTAAGCATGTAGGTATTTTTTGGCAAAAGACTACACCTTATACACCTCAACAAAATGGGGTAGTAGAAAGAATGAACTGAACCTTGATGGAAAGAGCTAGGAGCATGTTGAGTGGTGCTAATCTTGATAGATGCTTTTGGGTAGAAGCTATAGGTACTGCATGTTATTTGGTTACTAGATCTCCTTGTTTAGCTCTTGTTGATAAAACTCCTTATGAAGTGTGGATAGGTAGAAAGCATTCTATTTCACATTTAAGGGTCTTTGGTTTTGAGGCTTTTGTTCATGTGACTCAAGAGAAGCGTTCTAAGTTGGACCCAAAAGCACATAAATGCATTTTTGTTGGTTACAATGAGAATATAAAAGGTTATCAGATTTGGAATCCACTAACCCAAAAAATGGTTTTCTCTAGAGATGTGATTTTTAGGGAGTTTAGAGCATACTCAGGTGAAGAATAAATAGAGGAGAAAGATAAGATAAAAATAGTGCACTTAGAGACAAAGATTGAAAATTAGGAAGATGCACATGTGGAATAAAAACCGGATGGATTTGAGGATGGAGAAGAAGAAGAGGGTTTAGATGATGTGTAGGATGAGCGAACAAAAGAAGAGTAGCAAGAGCCCCTTAATCCTACCTTGAGAAGATCCACAGGGCATTAGAATCCAGTTGATAGGTATATCCCATCCACTTTTTTTGTGTTTTTTTTTTCTTGAATACTGACGATGAACCTAGATCCTATAGGGAGGCTCTTTCTTCATAAGAAAGCGTGTCTTGGATGCAGGAAATGCAAGAGGAGATGATGGCTCTAGATAGTTGTCATACCTGGGATTTTGTGAGTTTTCCCAAAGGAAGGAATCCCATTGGATGCAAGTGGGAATTTAAAAATAAATTTGGAGTAGATGGTCAATTAGAGTGGTATAAGGCCAGATTGGTGGCCAAGGGCTATTCCTAGAGAGGGAGTTTATTTCGGTGAAATTTTCTCTCTTGTTGCTAAGTTAACTTCTATTAGATTCCTATTGTCTATTGCTAATACTTATGATTTTGAAATAGAGCAAATGGATGTTAATACTGCTTTCTTGCATGGGGATCTTGAGGAATAAATTTATATGCGACAACTTGATGGTTTTGTTGTGAAAGGAAAAGAACATTTGGTTTGCAGGTTAAAGAGATCTTTATATGGTTTGAAACAGTCACCCAGAATGTGGTACCAAAATTTTGATGCCTTTGCATTGAAGTTAGGTTTTGTTAGAAGTGAGGAGGATCATTGTATTTATATTAAGGTTATTGATGATCAAATTCTAATAATTATCTTTTATGTTGATGACATGTTGTTTATGGGTAACGACAAGGTGATGATTAAGTAGCTTAAGACTCAACTTTCTGGCACATTTGATATGAAGGATTTGGGTGCTACAATATATATTCTTGGGATGGAGATCAATAGAGAGCGAGATCACTGAAAGCTTTTGTTAAGTCAAAGTAAGTATGTTGATACTATTTTGTAGAGGTTTAATATGCATAACTGTAAACCAATTGTATAGGAGCGAGTTTGCACCCCCTAAGAAAATTCCCCTTTCACATACCCTCACCTTAGAAAATCAAATTCGAAGGCAAAATTCCACATCACGCACCTACCTTCTATCCACTTGGATTTTTTCTCATGCGTCAGTGAGAGAATATTTTTTGGGGAAAAACACGCGATGCGTGGATGTGTGAACGCTGCACTGCTGTCCTTGAAGGATTCTCGCGTCTGAAGTTGGAAGAGGCGTTATACATCCGATTGGGGCCGAATTGTAACATCCCTCTTTGACTAACTAACTTGAAAACACCTTATTCCTTCCCATCCCACCTTCAAAAACACTCATTCTCACTTCATTTTACTCTCTAGACATTCAATCACTCTCTCTTACCATTCTCCACTTCATTACTTCACTCTCAAGCAACATTCCAACATTCCATTGTGAGCATTGCAACAACTTTGAAGCTCCATCAACTCCACATTGCAAGTGTGAGGCTATCATAGAAGTGTGGGCTTGAAGTCTTGCGAGACCTCCCTTCATCAACGATACAACTATGGTGAATTTTCCAAGTCCATACCTTGCATTCTCCTCCATTGGCTAGTGAGATTTTGGGTGGAGGTGGTAACTTTTCACTCCTCTCCTTTGTGGTTTGATAGAGTAGCATAGTATTATTTTGTAGTGTTCATTGCAATATTTCTTTCTTTCTACTTTCTTTATCACATATTCTACTTTGTTGCTTTCTAGTTGTTTATGGAGGTGGAAACACCAAAATGAGGGTTTGAATGAGGTAGGCCCCTATACAACCCCAACAATTTTCCCTCTTTCTTGTGTGCAGGTGAATGTACACGTGGAGTTAGCTGGCGAACTGACACTTCTGTGAGGTTATCTTCGTCACCCTATCCTTTATTTATCTGCTCTATCATCTTCATCTTTACTTTTTGTACTTTCTTGTTCTGTTTTTTCCTTCTAGATCAACTAGCTAGGTTGTCAGTAGGTCTTTTGGAAATTTTTGCTATACTAGTGTTTTCTGGCCATACGAACGCCAACATGCTGCGTTGTCCTCCCAGAGTTGCATTGATGTTCTCAGACAAAGAGTTGTATGAGGTGTAGTACCAAATCCAAAAACTAGCTCGCCTAGCCTAAACCTAAAGTTTGGGTCTGTAGAGTGTCAAAAGTACTATATAGTGCTCTTCATTCTTGATCCTCACCCCAAGACATCCTTTAGAGTGAGGTAAGTTAGGGTAGCCCTCCAATCTCGGCTCTCCATGACTTGGAGCCTTGACGTTGTTGGTCCCCTCTCTTACATTTTTGGTGAACCCAACATGAACCATTTTGGTTTTGTTTCGTAGTATTGAAGGATCCTTTCCTTGTGTTCTAGGAGCATTGTAGGGTGTGATTGTTGTGAGGCCTTTTGCCTTACAACCCAACCTGTAACCCCTAGTAGGCGTAGTTGGAAGGTTTTGTAAGTATTGCGGAACAAAGCCTTAACTAGGTCACTGTCCTATCTCAAACCTTCGGGGGGCTTTGTGAGAGTATAGTTTAGTGTGTGTGATTGCCTCTTTTCTGCATCTACCTATCCCCTCTATGAAACTTGCAAGTAGTAGTACAGGTATAAACTTCACCTCATAGGACCTGCCGATGGGTTTTAATAGAGAACCATCTCCTCTTTATATCCCAGCGCGAATCAACAAAAACACTTTAGCCGGTGTTCTTGTTGACCCAATGTCTCAAGTGAATATCATAACCAAGGAGATTATGTTAATTAACTTCCTGCATAAAGATGGGTACAACGCACCTGTGAGCACCATCTGTACACATAACGAAATTTTTGTACCTCCCTTTGGTAGCATTGTTTTGTCAATCCTTGTTGGACCTAATTCCATAAACTTGCTATTTGACATAATCCTGGGGTCCAAACTCTTCAGAGTGAAGCTGGGTATTCCCTGGTTAGTAGCTATGAATGCAGTTCCCTCGATTGTGCATAAATGTTTGAAGTTTATTCATGAGGGTTTTGTGCATGTGATCCATGACACTAGTTATAAATCGCTAGTTGCACGTGATAGTTCTTCATTAGACCACTTTTGGCCTACACTCATTGGTCTGCTCCTGCCTAGAAAGGACCTCTTGTACTAAACATATAAGAAGTACAAGAAAGGGCGCTTAACGCCTAGAGTGAGATACCCTCCATCACCTTATGCTGCTTTGCATAGGGCTTGTTTAAAAGCTAACAATGATGCCGCCAAGGCCCGTAGAAGAGAAGAAGAGGAGCGCTCTTGAGGTTCCTCTTCTTCCTCTTCTATTGTCCATCTTGACACTTCCTCTTTCCATGTTGCGACATCATCTGATTCTGCTTCGCGTTTGCATGAGAATCCAATGGTACCTGCTTGGAAAAAGCCCAAGCATCCTACGTTTGAACTTCCTATTCTGCCCACGGAGCCTAGGCTCGTTTGATATGGTAGAAGGAAGGGCCCTTGAGGGGAATCCTCTATGTCTCAGCCTCCATGGCCTCCCATTGCTCCTGCTCCTAAACAGTGAATGGGAAGAGGCTCATCTTTGAGGCACTAGAGCCGACTCCCTCCGCTGTCTCTCAAACTCTTCCTCATGCTCTGATTTAGGAGTTTGTCCCTCTACCAGAAAGGACTATGATGGACACCCCTATGGATGAGTAAGAGCCTTCTGTCCCTTCGCAGCTCCGAGCCTCTAGCTCAAAGATTCGTAGAAACCACCTTGCATGTGAGCGCAAGCACCGACAAAAGGCTCTAGCAGCTGAGCATGCCAATTTGTAGAAGAAGGAAGAGGAGATTACCACCCCTACTTTAGGGCCTCCTACCGTGTCCTCCTCTCTCCTTCCCTCTACTTTTGTTCAATCGAGTCTAGTCTCACTTCTGATTGCTGCTGTGAGTGTGAATGTGTTTGACCCTAAAAAGGTATAAGTGTTTATCGCTCCTTTGGTTGAGCCACCCCTTTTGATGTCCCTTCCAAATGTCCTACCATTCCCTAAACCTATGGACATGCTGAATACCTTGGTGGTGTTTGCTGCAGTTTTCTCCTCCTTCATGTCTCTTGCATCATCTATGGGGAGTTCACATCCCCCAACAAATCAGAAGGTAGAGGTTGGCCCTTCTAGTAATGGAGGGCGTAAGAGGATCCCACCTTCTCCAAAGGGTGGTCATGCGCTAGCTTGTTCTATTTTGGTGACAGAACAAGTTTCGGCTTCCCTTGAATTTGTCACTGCTTTCAAGTCATTCAGTGAGCCAAGAGGTGAATCTCGGGTGCAATCCTCTTTGTTCATTGAGGTACGACATGGAACTCTTGTAAAGTACATATTCAACTCTCTGGATGAAGTTCCAGCCTTTTCGATGATCTTTGTGAAATCATTGATCATAGCTCCACAAGAGCCAAGCAAAAAAGACCTTGACGGGTCTTCTTCCTTAGCCCTTGTTGCAGGAGGGTTGGAAGCTCCTCCCCTCAATATTCCACCATTGCAGGCTCATCTTCCTTCCCCTTATAATGATCTAGATTGGGAAGCGGATGACCTATTGATCAATGAGTGTTAGGGGGAGGCCTCTTCTTTATCTTTATATTAGATGTGTGTGTGTTGTGATGTGTTCTCCCATGCTTGTGCTATGTGATCATGGATGACCCTTGTCACCCTTGCTGGTGCTCGGATACAAGAGTGATTTTGTGTTGTAAACCTTCTTCTATTTGTATCATCATTCTTCCTCTGTTATGTGTTTTGACTTTCAAAAAATTGAGGACAATGAAAAGCGTTGGGGGAATTTAGGCTTCCCTTCCATGTTGACCCAAATTTTTATTTTTACTTTGTTTTCTTATGCATTCTTCACATGGTCTGATATAGTAGGGGGTTGATGATAGTTCATTTATATACTATTATTATACTTATATATAGTTATGAGCAACTCTGACCCCAAAATATCAGATCACCCCTGTGTCTCTTGATTCGTTATATTGATTTCTCTCTTTCTCTCTTCTTTTCTTGAGTTTTCCCTTGTATGTGTGACAATGTTGTTTCTATAGTACTTTGATTTCCAGAAAAAACATTCGTTGACAACGAATATTTTCTAGAAAGTCCTTGTAACCTCTTTTCGAAAATCGCATTCTCGACTTGGACCCGTAATAGAACGTGTTTCCTTCATCATGGGTATGCAAAGAATGAAATTGAGAACTTTCCTCTAAGGTGGGATCAACTTTTTCTACGGGAAAAGCCTCGACCTTCCCCTCGCGAGGGGATATTTTCTTCCTTTCAAATTCCTTGATGAAGTGAACATATTTTGAAAGGATTCCTTGATGATGAATTGATTTGAGTAAAAATGTTTCTTTTTCACTTTCAAACAACGCGTCCCTTGAGTGGACCCCTCTTATTTTGAAGGGTTCCCAAGGGACCCCTTTTAAAGCCTTCCAATTTGTTGATTGTCTGCGTGACTGTCTACTTGTTTTCCTCTGTGGCTGCTTGTTGTTTTATGAAATGTTCTATTTGCGGATTAACATGTCTCTTTGTAGGTGCGCCTATAAAGCCGCTTTCTAGTTCGACTTTGTAGAGTCCCCTTACATTGGGCTTCATTCATGAGAGAGAACTTGGGGGTTGCCTTCTTGCAGGTCTGCGGGCCTATAAGGTGCTTACTTCACTGGGCTTCCTTCATGAGAGAGAACTTGGGGGTTGCCTTCTTGCAGGTTTGCAGGCCTATGAGACACTTTCATCCTGTGGGATTTTTCCATCGTTGGTTTGAGGGCCTTCAGTGTACTTGGTGCAACTTCATAGTTCTACGAGGCTATGGAGTCCTTTTTTCAAAGCTCCCCAAGGAGAGTACCTATGGAGTCCTTTTCCTACCATGTTATTTCGAGTTCATTGGATCATAGTCTTCTTTCTTAACAATTCAGGTATACATTTCTAACCCTACTAACTCTTCAATCTACTTTAACAAACACTCATTGATATTCGTACTTGCTAAAGTGGGCAAAAAATGTATAGGAGTGAATTTTCACCCCCTAAGCAAATTCCCCTTTCACATACCCTCACCTTAGAAAATCAAATTTGAAGGCAAAATTCTACATCACCCACTTGTCGTCCACCCACTTGGAATTTGTCCTATGCTTCATTGAGAAAATATTTTTTGGGGATGAACGCGCGACGTGTGGATGTCTACGTGCTGCGCTGTCATCCTTGATGAATTCCTACGTCTGAAGTTGGTAGAGACATTACACAGCTGATTGGGGCTGAATTGTAATGTCCCTCTTCGACTAACTAACCTAAAAAATGCCTTATTCCTTCCCATCCCACCTTCAAAAACACTCATTCCCACTTCATTTCACTCTCTAGACATTCAATCACTCTCTCTTAGCATTGTCCACTTCATTTGTTCACTCTCAATCAATATTCCAACATTTCATTGTGAGCATTGCAACAACTTCGAAGCTCCATCAACTCCACATTACAAGTGTGAGGCTATCATAGAAGTGTGGGCTTGGAGTCTTGCAAGACCTTTCTTCATCACCACTATGGCTGTGGTGACCTTTCCAAGTCCATACCTTGCATTCTCCTCCATTGGATATTGAGCTTTTGGGTGGAGGTGGTAACGCTTCACTCCTCTCCTCTGTGATTTGATAGAGTAGCATAGTATTGTTTTGTAGTGTTCATTGCAATCTTTCTTTCTTTCTACTTTCTTTATCACATATTCTACTCTTTTTCATTTTGGCTGTCCATGGAGGTGGAAACACCAAAATAGGGGTTTGACTGAGGAAGGCCCCTATACAACCCCAACAATTTTCCCTCTTTCTTGTGTGTAGGTGAACGCACACGTGGAGCTAGTTGGTGAATTAGCGCTTTTGTGAGTTTATCTTCATCACCCTAGCCTTTATTTATTTTCTCTATCATCTTCGTCTTTAATTTATGTACTTTCTTGTTCTATTTTTTCCATCTAGATCAACTAGCTAGGCTATCAGTAGGACTTTTGGTAGTTTCTGCTATACTTAGTGTTTTCTGACCACATGGATGTTGACGCACTAGAGAGATGCCAGCGTGCCAATCTATCGTCCTAGAATTGTGCTGTCATCCTCAGATAGATAACTGTCTGACATTTAGTATCAAATCCATAAACCAACTCATCTAGCCTAAACCTAAAGTTCGGGTCTGTAGAGTGACAAAAGTACTATATAGTGCTCTTCATTCTTGATCCTCACCCCAAGACATCCTTTAGAGTGAGGTAAGTTAGGGAAACTCGAGCTGCTCTCGGTTCTTCGTGACTTGGAGCCTTGACGTGGTCGGTCCCCCTCTCTTACACCAGTAAATATTCCATTTCTGGTTGGTACTAAGTTGAGTTTAGACATGTGTCCTAACTTTGATGATGATTTTGAAGAGATGTCTAGCGTTCCTTATGCTAGTGTTGTCGGTAGTCTGATGTATGCAATGGTTTGCATTAGACTAGATATAGCCCAAGCAATGGGAGTTTTGAGCAGGTTTATGTCTAACCCTGGTAGAGAGCATTGGAATTTTGTTAAGAGGGTATTTAGATATTTGCATGGTACTTCAAATTATTGTTTGGTTTATCATAGTACTGAAATAGGGTTTTGTTGATGCTAATTGGGAAGATGACTTGGATAGTCGAAGGGCCACTAGTGGCTATTTTTTTACTTTTTTTGGAGGTGCATTGAGTTGGATGAGTAAGAGGAATCATACCGTTGCATTATCCACCATTGAAGCAGAGTATATGGTAGCTACACATACTTCTAAGGAGGTAGTTTGGTTACAAAGACTTGGTAATGACATTGGTTTTGATTATAGGATTGTGAGGATTGGATGTGATAGTTAGAGTGCCATATGTTTAGCCAAAATGCTTATGTATCATGCTCGTACTAAGAATGTTGATGTTCAATAACACTTTGTGTGAGAAATGGTAGAGAATGGTAAGGTTTTGATTGAGAAGGTTGACACTTCGGATAATGCAGATTATTTCACAAAGCTAGTGACCACAGATAAGTTATCTTGGTGCAGGAAGGCCATGGGCCTTGATTATATGTTTTATTTGTATCTCATGGATGTAATTGTAATGTATAATGTCAAGTGGGAGAATGTTAGGATAGGTGACATTAAAATTTCTATCCTAAGTTGATTTATGTGTCTCCACATTCTTTGGAAAGTGTTTTAAGGGACATGAGGGACAAAATATTTATTATTTATTTTCCTATGATAAATTGTAATTACATTCAAAGAGGTGGACCCATCATGGTGGCAGTTACTAAGCATCCCAGGAGAATATTCCTCTTAGGAATCCAACTTTCTAGGTTGGGACCACTTGAGTGTGCATGTCGTTGAATGTTTTGCATGCTCTTGCATGGTTGGGTTCCCAGGTGTGCATGGTGGTGCATGATCTTACATGTAGCCGTCGAAGTTGTCAGAGAGTTATGGAGCACTCAGGTTTGACCAATTCCTATTGGGTATGGGTTAGGCGCCCATGTGAAGGCCATGTGATAATTTAATATTTTATTCAATGTTTATGGGTTGTCTACTAAGGGGGGCATGGGTTTTTACAGGTGGTTTTGCTTGTTGTTTTGGGATACCATTTGTGGTATTCTCTCCCACAAACTTCTATATATTGGAGCCTCTGAATGGTGGTTTAGTATGAGTTTTTGTAGGTTGTCAGGATGATGAATTGTTGCCAGATTGTAGAGAGGATTGTTGTATTGATGCACTTCCTTGAAGGTTAATACAAACATCAATTGGATCTCTTTGGGTGTGAAGTTTTTTCCTGCAAGGGTTACTCCACATATATCTTGTCACTTTTTTTGATGACTTGTGAGATTGTATATTTTTTGTTCATTATTGAAATTGTCAATCACATAATCTTGTAAACATGATTTTAGATTTGCAACCACATATTTAAGTTCATATTGCTGTAAGTTATACCTTTATTTCCAACAACTCTTCCAATAGTTTTGAGCAATATAATGTTTCCAAAAAGTGAATACCACTTGAAGTGAACCACATCACTATCTTTCTTCAATTTTGATAACTCTTATTTACACCATTTCAGATGACTATGACATAACCAAAAGGCCTATTGACATCTCTATTTTGGATGTCTGCTACTAACACCATTAGGTTTATAGGTACCTGTATTTTAATGTCCATACCCACAACTTGACATAGGGAAAAGTAAGTCTTGATAAGGAAGTTCTCAAATATATCATAGTTGAAGGGCTCCAATTCATCTCCTTTGAACCTGATTCTTTCCTTATTTGGTCCCTTCTTGAAATTTGGTAGCCACTTAACCCTATAACTATCACTTATTTTGTGATACTCTATACTAAGGGCTTCAACATCAATTGGGAGTTGATCATTCCTATCTAGGTTGAAAACTTCACAAATATAGTTTCTATATAGCTTAACCAAAGATGCAACCTCACTATTGCAAAAAACCTTCTTCTCAAGGACATAACATTTGGCTATTGCCCTAATTAAGTCAACATTTATGAAAATGTTTGGAACTACATGCCTACCCAAGCCCAACCTCCAAATATTGTTTATAGGTTTGACAACCATACATTTGTTAAACTCATATCTGAAGAGAGTCCACCTATGAATTGTGATCATTGCATCTATATAGGTTTCATTTTTATCAATAATTTTGTTTGATAGAATCAGTGTTCCTTGGGCATGGCTTGCCATTTCCAATGATCCTGGTAATTGAGAAATTATATCCTCATCCAAACCCGTTTTGAATCCCTTGGAAATTCTAGGCATGAGGGGTTTTAGGTTTTAATATAATTAGGGTTCTTGAGAAAATTTAAAAAGTTCTACACTTGTTCAACAAAATTCAGCCCACCCAAAGCCCTTATACAAATTACTTTATGATAACTAAACCATATGAAACTTAAATTATCACTTTTAGAAAGAAATTTAAACACTACGTTCAAAATTCCTTGCTTGTAGCGCACCTGAAAAAATGCTAAAATTCCCTTGTAAATGCTCAAACAAATTGAATTCTAAAAAATTCTTTGCGTAGAGCTCCTTCACGTTCTTCACCAAACTTAGATGAATGCAATTGTGCTGAGAATTAAAGAAAATTTGGTAGATAACAACAAACACTACAACAAATCCTTGTGATTTGATCCATTTTTTGCTTCCACCCACTATTTTAATGTAATTTTTGCCAATTTTTTGAAAACGTCGGTGCTATTTATCGGGATGGCACTTTTTTGGCATTTATTTGCGCCGATTAGGAAAATTCGGTGCTAATTAAGGCATTAATTGGCACTGAAAGCAGCGCCATAGTTAGCGCCAATATTAGCTCCGTGTGTGGCATTGCCGTTAGCACCGCCCCTTGGCTTCGAGTTTAGCTTCGAGTTTAGTGCCACTTTTAGCTCCAACTTTAGCTTTGAGTTTAGCTTCAGGTGTAGCACTAGTTTAGACACTCCTATGTTGAAGAGACTTATTTATATGTCTCATCGACAATGTAAAACAATGAAATGTCAACAAGATACAAGCATATCGAGGAGAGAATCACTTACGTCACATCAACAAGGTATATCTACAAGTGCTCAGTGAAACACAACTCTTGGATATAATGAAGTAATGTCGATGAGACATTGAGATATCGATAAGACAAGATCTTTAAGTAATGATCAAAATCATACACCGCTATACCACCAAGAAGGTGAGCAACATATGCGGTAGAGCGGTATACACCACAACCTCGTGGCAGGAAGCCTTGAGCAAGGAGGTGGTGTAGTAAATAACAAAAAGGAAGGGCAAAACCCCGCCATACTGCAGCTGGTATAATAAGAGATGACAATAGTACGGTAATCATGGCATCATTACAATTTACAACACTAAATGCAACAAATCATGTCAGTCACAATCCATTTGAATAAATCATTTAAGGAATCAAGAATATAGCCTGCCAAAATACTGTAAAACTCTAATAAACATACTCTAAATTTTTTGTCAAAATCTTATTTTTAGGCATAGCTCGCCAGAATGGAGTTTTCATTTTAATAAACATACAAGAAAACCTTTCTTGAAACCTTATTTTCAGGTGTAGCCCACCAAAATGGAGAAGTGTTTCAGTAAAGAATGACAGAGAATGATAAGGAGATGTGTGTGATAGGAGGCATAGGATTCATTGCTGTTTTCTCATTCCTGCTCTGATCAACAAGGGTTACAATGTTCGTGCTACTGTTTGTAATCCAAGTATTTAATTGACATATGTTTGCATAATCTCAAAGTCCTTCAGATGCTTTTGAAGTATCAATGTATCCTATATAGGGTTTAGAATGTCTTCTTTTAATTTTAAAAAATAAATCAGATGCTTTTGAAGTATCAATGTGGCCTATATAGGGTTTAGAATTGTTAGAAACCAAGATCTGAAATGCAAACCAAAAAATTCCTTCCACAGAAGAGAAAATCAGAAAAGGAAAAGCTTTGCAAAAAGATGTGCAAAATAATATTATTCAAGAATTCATAATTACATGAGAATGATTTGCTTTATAAAAGCAAAGTATGCATAACCCTAATCTTATCTTGAGCAACAAGGTAGCACAACAAGATAAGGATGAGAATAATTAACCTAGGAATTAAAATATTACCTAAGTAAAGTTATGCAAGTGCAATTAAATATTAATTACACTAACACCCCCCATAAGTGAAAATTAGGGAGACTAACAAAGCATGCACCTAAAAATAAGATGAATGCAAGAAAGCATGAATGGGTCTCGATAACAAGGCCTGATCAGGTACCCATGTACAAATGCAATAATGAGGTAGAGAAGGAAAACCCAGTGGGACAAAACCCCCTACAATGAGATGACTGCTACAAAGAAGCATTGGAAGAACACTATGGAGTAACATTGGAACCACAATCCGACAAGCAAGGAAAGATACTTCTGTCTACAAGAAACCAAATTAGAATCATAATAATGTGATAGCAGACCCAATTCCACGAAACACTCGAAAACTCACAAACTGGAACAACCTTGGAATCTGTGAAGCAACAGTAGATGAAATGATGAAAAAATCTAGAAACTGTGAATCTCGATGCTGATGCCAAATTGTGACTAAAAATATTCCATGGAAACAAGTACCATAAAGACTCTAGAACATTAACCATAAAAACATGGCCCTCAAATTGAGAAGGATCTGAACCAATGCAGATCAATAACCGTAAACTCTCAACTTGAAGTGTGAACTGATGTGAATCTGATGTGTGTCAAGCTAAGATAAGATGTGGCAAAAAAAAACTAAGAAACTAGATATAACCCATGCGAGTTGTCATCAAAACAAGATGGAGATGGAGATCAAAGTGCATGCACACTCTAATCAGATTATTATGCAAGAAACCCCCCTGATGGAACTTTATCTCAGTTCATTTATTACAATAACCCAACGATTGTAAAAAGAGAGAATGCAAACATGCATAAACATAAAATAAAAATAGACCTCAGATCTGTGTAGAGGAATGAACCAACTTTCCAACGTTGCAAGAATGGCGAAAAAAGGATAAGCGAGTCAAAAGATATGTCTCATGGAGTGAAAATAGCAACATGCGACTTACGAGGCTGAAAAAGGCATAAAAAAAGAAAAAAAAACTGAACTTTCACCATTGTGAAGTTCGTCGAACCAAATTTCCGATGATATCTTGTTTGCAAAAAAATGATGTCGTATGCAAAAGTTACACCAAAATGAAAAAAAGCCTTGTAAAAGGGCACTTCTAGCACTAAACAGGGGCAAAAAAATAAATGCCTTCACCTTTAGCTCCTGGTCGCTCATAAGACTGCTGCTGGCGGTTAGGGGCTAGAACATGTGCTCTCTGTCATAGATGTGACCACCAGCAATGTGATTGGGCCCGCGGGGGTGGAAGCTTAGCACTTGGGCGGCGGGGGTTGGAGCTTGGAGCTCCTGGTCATCAACAGGACTGAGGGATTTTGTAGGCGGTGTTGGAGTTCGGCGGTGCGTGGGCGGAGATCGCCGGTGGCAGTGGCAACTCGGTGGCGCGGGGGCGGCGTTGGGATTTTATACTGGCCATGGTGAATTTCACCAGAAAATTTAATTTTTTAAATATTTTTTTTATTGTTTTTCAATTTTTGAGCCTTGAAAAATGTGCATGGGGAGGCTGTACGACCTCCTTGGCAAAAAAATATTGCCTCCCCAGTCGACAATGTCCAAATTGGATAAATTTTATATGAAAATAGGGGTTTTTGGGTGCTGCAAATCCAACAGTGAGGTCCGTTTTGGCCCAAAATGCCCAAAAAAATAGGTGACCCCCAGATCTATCAAAAAAATCACCGAGCTTGAAACCCTCGCAGATCTAGCAAACGGTGACCAAAATGAATGAAATAAAAGCCATTTCTAACTTTTTCAAGTGCTCTGAATCCAATGGAAAACCTCGATCTGATCCAAGATGCTTCATAAATATGCTCATGGAATAAAACCCTCAAGGAACCTCAAGGAACCTCGAACATGCTCTGCATTGAAAATCTCCAAAAAAGCTGAGAAGAGGCTGCAAAATCAAGGCTCTGATACCATGTTAGAAACCAAGATCTGAAATGCAAACCAAAAAAGCCTTCCATAGAAGAGAAAATTAGAAAAGGCTAAGCTTTGCAAAAAGATGTGCAAAATAATATTATTTAAGAATTCATAATTACATGAGAATGATTTTCTTTATAAAAGCAAAGTATGCATAACCCTAATCTTATCTTGAGAAACAAGATAACTCAACAAGATAAGGATGAGAATAATTAACCTAGGAATTAAAATATTACCTAAGTAAAGTTATGCAAGTGCTATTAAATATTAATTACACTAACAAGAATAATTTATTTTAATTTTAAAAAATAAATAAATGATGCATTTTCCTGTGATTAGATAATGTGGAGATCTCCTAAATCTTCCCTAGCACACTGTCCTCTTTTGCACTGTGGTCATTACTCCAACTGCTAGGGTTTTGCATTTGACATCTTTAATATCTTTATGATAGTGGCTTTTAAATAGATCTCAGTATTTGCTTTAATATTTATCATGTAACCCTTGAGTTCCATAATCCACCTTCAATCTCTTCTACGAACGTTGTCTTAAGCTAGACTGCGTAGTATGCATATAAAGCAAGTCCTTCATACCTACCATTGTTCCAAACCACCACTCACCACCTTGCTTAAAATGCTACCTCCATAAGCACAATAACATCTTTTAAAATCATGGTTTCCAGTGATTGACCATTAAGGTCACTACTTTCATCAAGATACAATGAGATTTTTTTCTTCAAACTTAAGGCATTATGCAAGATAACATTGTGAATTGTTTGTTGTGTACAATTTGATTTTCTTGCACATTACTAGTTTGCTAACTGCCTTTAAGACTAGATATTGCACCATCAGTTGCAATCTCAAACAATTCACTCATTGTCACTTGAAGATTCCTTTCATGAGCATCCTTGTATAAAATAAAACTATGCCCTATAGACTGCCTACTTACTAATATAGGGGACTCATTGTTTCATGGTATTTTGAGTTTTATTTAGAAGGGGTTAATATGTGGCATTTTTATGTGCAGGAAGAATAGATTGTGATGCAACGTTTCGGTATTGACGGTTCAGGAAAAATTGGATTGCTATCGGTGTCATAACCAGGTTGGATTGTACCTTGAGTTGGTGTGAACCACTTCTAGGTGTTTTTGCTTAGAAGCAAAACTTGTGTGTAGAAATTTTCAAATATCCGACAAAGGAAGTTCCTACATTGTAAAGATAAAATCATAAATCTACTTATCTAGTTTTTTATCCAACCTTACATCTTTAATATCCGATAGAGAAAGTTTGTACATTCTAAACATAAAATCACAAATCTGCTTATCCAGCTTCTAATCTAATTTGAGGTCTTGAATATCGAACAAAGAAAGTTCCTATATTCTAAAGATAAAATCATAAATTTTATTGGTCCAATTGGAGATCCAATTTTAGGTCATGAAGCTCCGATAGAGAAAGTTCCTACATTCTAAAGATAAAATCATAAATCTGTTTGGTCCAATTTGAGGTTCAATTGTAAGTATTTTTCTTGATACAAATTGTCACTTTAGAATTATGGTATTTATTTTCTTCTAATGTTTTCAACCCTCATTTCAAGGAAGAGCTTTGAAGATGGTTCCTTCAGATGGAGACTACACTTTTTTGCTATAGGTTCGATCTAGAAACACCAGAAGCTCAGGTACAACAGAGTTTGAGGCTACCTTGTTTTCCTTCAATCCCTCTTAAGCAACATTCACTATTATGGATTTCATCATTGTACCTTTCATGCATTCGATTTAATTTGCTATGTGGAAACATGTTATCTTTTTCTTTGCAAGTGATTACTATTGTGTAAGCTTTTAATCTACATGACTACCCCTCATATTCAATTCTTGTGACTGTTAGGATGCTTGGGGCTGCTTACTTTTAACCAAACTGTTAATGAGAACTATCTTGGAATCCTTGATGATCAGTTTTGTCAGAATCATGGCTATGTTGATAGTGGAATGTTCTTATTAATAAGGATAAATCTTTATCAATAAGGAGATTACCCCTTACCAACATACTCCACTATCCTTGCAAAGATTGATCTTTAATGCTTCATGGATGGTTTACTTGTGATTATCCTTCTCAAATGAAACAATAGGGCAGCAGGCTGGGCTCAACCCTTGTGGGAGCCGCATTTCACCGCACATGTTGTAACCAGATAAACAAAATAACCTAATTTTATCTATACCTACACAATGAGAAAACATGTTAGATAAAACCGAGCATATGATAGATATGTTTGATAACTTTCTTTTTTTCCTAGACATCTATGGTATGCAAGTTATTTGAATGCACATGATGATCAAATTATATGTTTATAGATGTATGCACATATTTTGACTGGTGATCCTTCATTGCTCTAACAACACTCTTCTCACTCAAATGCAGGGAACATAGGAGCAACAAGGAAGACATCAACTTGGAGGCTTATACAAGCAAGAAGACTAAAGATGATGCAGAACAAAGCAACTGGGATTCGTCATTGAGGAAATGACGGGTCCCCTTTCTCTTTATGTGCATTTTTCTCTTTTGTATCTATAAATGTATATTTTTTTGATTATATCCATTCAAATAGTCAGTTCCATGACTTTGTGTGGAACAACATACATTTACATTATCAATAAAGACTACATTTTTGAAAGGATTGTGCAATCTTTCCTATATTATATGCATCTACATAAGTGCAATCTAGTAATTTAATCTTCTGATTTTGTTTATGCACATGAATGTAATGTAGCAGAAATAAAAATGTACCTTACTCTTCATTTTAAAATCACAAAAAATCTACCTGATTGAGCTATTAAATTTTGTCTTCACAAACATATGTTGATACAAAATGAATGGAAGAAGCATCCAAGCAATCCTAATTTTTTCTGCCAACCAAAGAGTGAACAATTTAAGGATATTGCAATAGGTAATTTGTATCAACACAAATAACATTACTGAAGCATTTCAAAGTTTAGGCCATAAGAATCATACTTTTTAAAACATGGATTGTCTTGTAGCCAAAATTCTATCCTAATTATTTTTGCATACTTCCATTTTCACTCATCTCTTACATCCACCATATGCATAGAATTCTTGTCATAATAACTTAAATTTAATAAAATCCCTCACGTGAGCTTCCAAATAAAACCCTTGATCACAACATAAAAGTGTATTCCTCCTTTGAAATACTCCTATGATTGCTCATAGCATATTGCCAAGACAACACCATGTCAATGAAAGTCCCTCCAAAGTCTCCCTGACATTAGCACAAAGCACAAATTAGAAATGTAGATGAGACACCCCTATGTCGAAGAGACTTATTTATATGTCTCATCGACGATGTAAAACAATGAATGTCAACAAGATATGGGCATATCGAGGAGATAATCACTTATGTCACATCGATAAGGTATATCTACAAGTGCTCGATGAAACACAACTCTTGGATATAACAAAGTGATTGTTGATGAGAAAGTGGCATATCGACAAGAGACATTAACTTGTCTCATCGACACTGGAAACCAACATTGGAGAACATAAGATCTAATGTTGATGAGACATTAAGATATCGGTAAGACAAATAAGATTGTCTCATCAACTATCTTCAAGTAATGATCAAAAGCATACACTGCTATACCGTTGGGAAGGTGAGCAACATATGCGGTAGAGCGGTATACACCAGAAGGGAAGGGAAAAATGCCACCATACCGGCATATCGAAGAAACAACGAGCATTTTAATTAAAAGTCTCTTCGACAGTTATGAAATGATGATTAGTCTGATTAATGTGACTAACAAAAATATCGATGAGACTACTGCTATTAATGAAGAACTTGATCATAAAGGTGGTGCAAGTGCTATTTATGAACCAGGGCTGGATGAAGTGTCCTAAAATTTGATAAATACAGCCTCAAAGAAGTTGAAATCACTTTGAATTGTAATTGAAGGATTTGGAGAACCAAGTTGGATGACGGTAGGCAGCTGGAAATTTGTAGCATTTATCCAAGTAAGTGGTCTAGACTGAGCTCAAAGTATTTTCTCAGTAAGTAGATGAAAGCATTGCATGAGTAGTGTTGAGATGGAAAAAACCCCAGGAAAACAGAAAGCAAAAAGATAGAAAACTAAATCTAGGCAATTGAATCAAGACTTAATCGATCAGTGTCTTGGGTCTGGGCCAAAATCTAGAAGAATAACACAGCTTAACCCATCGTGTGTGAAATTAGTAGATAAACAGAAAAATATGGGAGATGTATGGACTCCGTGTAGGGGTTACGACCTCTTTATTTATCATTATAGGAAGAAATTCTGGCATAGCCCAGTGTCAAACACATGGAATTTGAATTTGGGTAAACTTGTAGTACCCAACGTCTTTGTGAACGTAGATTTAATCAAGGTGTTGGTAAAGAATTACAATCCGAAGATGAGAGAAATTCATTTTCCCTATGGGTCACAGTTCATGGTCATAAAGCTAGATTATATTTCCATGATTTTTCAACTAGACACTTCCCTAAAAACAAAATTACGAATCAGAGACTTGTTGGAGGAATACTGCACCATGGACACAAGTTACAAGAGGTGGAAATTGCCTCTACATAGGGTTAAAGGTGCAGGTAACCAAACTATGAGGTTCTCTAGTGAAGATAAGCTCCCATTCTCTGTGGATTTGTTTGAAGAATACTTTCAATACACTTATTACTCAGCTGGTCAAGTACTGGGAATTGATGTTCCTGAGAACATGAAAAATACTCCCATGGTTTTAGCCATAGACATCTAGAGCCATAATTCCCGACCCTATGTTTATGCAGAGTATTTATCGGAGGCCATCAACAATGCCCTCAATATCATCAAGAATGATAGTGAAGCCATTAATTTCAAGCACTATTCTCTTTTCATGCACCTGATATTATACAAAGGGTAGGTGATGGGGATATGGGGTGAGGAATTAAGAATAAAATACTTAAATAATGATGGGAATTCAAGGCCTATACAAATGTGGACATCTGTGTGGGACAACAGGTGTGGGAGGTCTCAATACCTATATTTTGAGGAATATTTTGTCAAACCACTATACAAGATGCTAGGCCACAAATGTGACTACAACCTCTTCCCAGAGATCTTAAGATTTCTCCGACCAAAAGATATGGGTCATGAAGCAGGGATAAATTACAATTGGGGGGACTGGTACATGTTTGGGGATTGTACTGTTATCAGGGTTTATGGATTTGAAGTTGCACCTTATTTGCTGCCTAAGACTGTGCCAGACATAGTTGCTTATTTTGAGATCATAAGGCAATTGTCATTTTCAACTTTCATGCATTTAAAGAGCTATGGGAGGCAAAATTTCATACCTTCCACTTTATGCTTTGGTGATTTCACTATTATCTCTGATTCAGGCTATGACTTGGTTAGTGGTTAACTAGATTATTATGGCTTGCCAATTGGCAACAAAAGGGAAAAGTTTAATCTTGAACACTTCATTTGTGATGCCAAAAGTTTTTAGAAATTGAAAGAGTATGAGCATAGTTTCCTTTTAGAAGATGTCATCAAAAATTGTAAAGAAAAACTAAACATGATGAGAATGAATTCCTATAATAGGGTTATGATGGTTGAGGCTTGGAAGGTGAATAATAACCTAGGCTATGTAGGGGCTTTCCTTGAGGTACATGATCCCATAGAAATAATTGAATAGTTAATCCTCCATGAAGAAGAACTGATAAGAGATGTACCACTTGTGGCATTTGAAAGAGGAAGGGGCATCGATCCTAGGAGGCAAGTAGAAAATATCACACCACTAGATCACTTATCACCTCAACCTACTCCTGAAGTGAGCTTTTCAGTTGGTTCCCCATCCATGGAAGAAGATAACACTGAGGAGGAAGGGGTCTCACAGTTTAATTCTCCTGTTATACCCCAATATGAGATGCCATTGGAAAGAAGTGTGATCACCTTTGAAGCCTCTGATGAGCTATAAGATGATGTGAGGCATCGTGCAAGTCAAGAATTTTTTGCAGATGATACTTTTGTGCAAACCCCTGAATTTAAGTACTTTATATATGAGTATAAAGGAAGACTAATAAGAGAAAGGTTAAAGGACATTGACCCTTAGAAAGAGGCTTATGCCTTGAAAGAGTTGCAACATGAAGTTGATAGGGAAATGAGAAACATGACTGTTGAGAGAGGAAGAGCATTATTGCAAGAAGCTGGAGTTATGCTCCTTCCTGGGTGGGATATTAGTTCAACCATTGTGTTTGACATCTTTTTGAAGAGAAATAATAAAACTTTTCAAATAATGGATGAAGCAAGTAACAGGGTCTATATAGGGTCAGGGTACAATCCTAATAAAACCACTTTGCAAATTTGGGCTCTTTACCCCCTAGGAAAGAAGCCTTCTCTCATTGACCATGATCACATTTTTGGACATCTCCTGGTGCAAAGAGTTGGGGAGACAGATCCCTTGGAGATTGCTGACTTGAATGTGAATGTAGCCAAATTCACCAAAGCCCAGATCCAAAAGATAGTAAGAGATAACTAGTGGCTGATAGAGGAAAATGACAGGTTGAAACAAGAATTAACCAACTACAAAGATAGGCTGCTTGCTTCTCCAAGGCTTTACTCTCCTTTAATTGAACATGAAATAAATGTTTTAGAGGCCATGTTTGAGATTGCTCAATGGAAGCATAAATTTGAAAAGGCTCAAAGGGAACAGGAAGAACTAAAAATAAAATTGAAGGCTACTACTTTTGAAGTAGCATCAAGGATAATTTGTATGAAATTCAAAGATAGGTGCCAACATGCAAATGGTGTCTGGTGTGCTCACAGTGTAACATACAAGGCCCTCATGGAGCATGGACGTTTGCTTGATAGGATGAAGGAAATGGAATCCCATATCAAGGGAAAAGATGGAGATAATAATTATTTGATCCAAGAATGTCAGAGCCTCATGAATACACATGAAAACTTCCAGAATATCTTGATACAGAAATTGAGTGACTTCAACCAACCACTATGTATGGCCATGCCAGATTTCTTTGAAGGAACAAATTTGAAGGATCAGGAAACTTGGAAAAATTGGATATCAAAATATTTGCCAGGAATCCTTAATGACATCAATGATGAGGATGAGGTACTTAGGAAAGCACATAAGCAACTCGAGAGGATTGCTAGATTGGAGAATGTAATGACATACACTCTACAAAACACAAACACTTATGCCTAGGAGAAATACATTGATCACATGTCAAAGGTTAATTTGTTCCTTGCACGAGCTATATGAGGAGGTAGTCAGAGTTTGGTTGTTGTGGACACATTAACATGGTGCTTGAGCCTTGAACAGATCTTAGGTGGTCACGGGAGCTTGCTGATGATTAACAGATTGTGGTGCATCCAACACTAAACTCTTTTTAAGTTTCTATGTTATGTTAATCATGCTTTAGTTAAGAAACAATGTAACTTTTGTGAACAAACCTAAAGCTTGTTGCTTCCCGTACAAATAGGGAAACCAAGGTCCGATTTTTATCATCATATCGTCATCATTTCAATCCATTAGAATAGATACTAGACCATCTCATCCACTTATTCATATCAAAAGAACTCATGTTATGTATGTTTATATTTTGAGCAATATAATGGAGTAGATACATTATAACTCGTAATCCATTTTCAGTGTTCAATTGTTGTGTCAATTTTTCATGCTTATTTATTGCTTTGTTGTCTCCAAAGTGGTCTTTTCAAGTTTTTTAAATCTGCAAGATTTATTAGGGCACATTTGTTGTTACTATGTGGATGCTTTGATTGGTTTCTGGTTAGGTGTGAATTAAACTCATTTCAACTAATTTACTTTAATTGGTTCGTATTAAGGATTAAATTCCTCTTAGAGATTGGCACCCTCTTATGGTCTAAAAACATGCATTTTTGAGACCAAACAGATTGCAAATAACTCTGAAAATTTAGAAGTCTATGAAACAGTGTATATATTCTTGTACTTGTAAATATTCTTTTACTGTTATGTCTATTAAAGAAAACAAAGTTTGAATAAAAAATGCTTCACCCTTTTTTGTAAGTATGTGAATTATTGTTTAAGAAAAAATCTTACAGTGTTTACATTTTCAGTTTACTAGTTTCAAATCTTCATTTGCTATGTATATAAAATTGTATGTGCTCTTTATCTCTAATGACATAAAATAGTAACGTCATCACAATCAAGGTTTTCAATTTCAGCACCATCATTGTCCACACTTTTCATATCCTCTTCACTTTTAAGTACAATCATCAAAATTTTATTTTTATTTCTTGTCCTAGTTAATCTTGATTCCTTTCAGCACAACACAGTAGGTTGCATGTTAAATTTCAAACATTTTCTTTGCATTTTTTTGTATATATTATTTTCTCAGTGCATCATTATGTAACAACAATTTCACTTTTGAGATATACAATAAAAATAAATGAAAGCACATGTTTGATTTTTCAAGGGAAATGTATGGTGAATACCCCATGTCTTTCAGATAAGTGTGCAAGCGAAATAAGACATAATTGATTGAATATGATTTTCTACTGTACAATTGTTTTTTTATGTGCTTTTTACTTTTTGCATGTGGATTACCCTTAGAAAGAGACTTATACTTATCTTTTCTTAAATGAAGCCTTTACATTTCCTGTCTACGAAAGGAATTTACTGCTTGACAATAGGTTCTTGAACTTCATACAAATTAAGATTGGTGTAAAAGGCCATCCCCACAAATGTTGTTTGGTCTAGAATTATAATGGAAAATAAAAAAACTTGCTAGGAGAATAAAACAGGTTTTCAATTGTCCAAGTACAACATAATATTACTGAAGCATTTCAAAGTTTAGGCCATAAGAATCATCCTTTTTTAAACATGGATTGCAAATAATTTTGAAAATTTAGAAGTCTTGGTCATTAACATTATTGTCTGCTACAATGTCATCCAATGTATCATTTTCAATGTTCATATGTTCTTTCAAGTATTTAATATTATCATCATTCTCATCTTGACCTGCATCATCTTCATCATCATTGAAATTTGACTGAAGACCATCTATATTGTTACCAGATGTATTTGGAGCATCATTTTCTATACTCCATATTGTTGTCTTCCATAACATCATCTAACTTTGGATTGTTGTCTTCTTGTGCCTGAACATAACCATCTTCAACATCATCATGGATGTCAATTTCTTCAATGTTCTCTAATCCGTCTCTCTCATTTTGTTGGCCATCATTGTTTTGCTTAGTATCCACTAATGCATCGTCAAATACATGCCTTAATCTTGGATCATAATGTGTAAAAAATATCCATTTTGGGTCCAAAATATCTTCATATAAAAATACATGCGCATGAACGACATACATATATTAGACATATGTTATAACAATTTTATTGATTAATAAACACATGTATATATTCACAATAAGCTATGAATTAATAGATTAATGATCACTACCGCTTCTTGTTTGAGTTAAAGAAATACCTGCTCACAATGAATTGGTAGAACATAAGGCTCCTTATCCTCCAGTAGGAACGATGAGGAATCTATAGAAAACAATCCACTATGGGTATCATGTCTTCGTGTCCTCTCAAATGCTTCATACCATCTACACTTAAAAATACAACATTTAAAAGAGCGGTAATCCAACTCAATAATTTCTTGTATTTTCCCAACATATTGTAGATTCCCTTCAATTATATTCTTATCTTTTGAGCTTGATCGACTAGATTTCTCGAAGTCAACCATGATGCCACAATCAAAGGATCGTCTCTTTACGTCTACACTTTCTACATGATAATTTTGACCATATGCCCACATTGTTGGATATTTCCTCACATGTGAAAGACCATTTATTTTAGTGATAAAAAATATAATGACGAATATTAAAATAGTTAATACTGTCAAAACTGTAAGGAAACAACATTTTGTAAAATTCCAACTGTACCTTTCTTTCACATCCTCTAGACATGTTGATTTCATCTTCTGTTATGTTTGAATCTGTACCTGCATCTTCTATTTGATTTTGAATTTGTTCAGTAACCCATTCTAGTGTGCAATCTTTGCCCCATTCCCCAAGTAGATGAGTGGGAAGTGAAGTATTCCTTGGGTTCAATCTCTTAAACTATCTCCTTGCTTCTAACACTTCTCTCTTTTTATCATACAGATCAATCCATTTGTTCATAAAGTCCATGTGGTACATAATAAACTTGTTGAGTATAGAACTTTTGTCTACACCTATTACATGTCAACATATTTATTTCAAACTCCAAATGCCATGTTGTTAATTTGACAAATAAATTATAGAGTAAATTAATGATTGTAAGAAAAACAACCACACTAATCATGAATTTACTTACTAATTTGTACTTCAACACCATTAGATTGTGGTTTTTCTCCATCAATAATATCTAATGCCCGTTCTTCATCCCAAACACGTGGGCCATCTTCAAAATCCTTACCAAGGAATTCACACAGGAAGAAAAATGCTTCATTCAATACATACCCTTTAGCCATGCAACCCTCTGGATGTGCCTTTTGTTAGACATATCTTTTAAGAGTTTTCATATACCTCTCAAAGAAAAAAATCCACCTCATTGATACGACACCTGCCAATTCAATGTCATCGACTACATGTATAAGTAAATGGACTTGTAGATCCATGAAACTTGTAGGGAACTCCTTCTCAAATACAAGAAATTTCTGCAATTTCTTTCTTCCACTTTGGCACTTCAAATTCATGGATCTCCTTGGAGGTCACCCACCTAATATAAGAATAGTAAATTAGTATGAACCTTTAGTCATAAATTAAAATTCAATATAATATCTCTATGTCTCTCACACATGAACATTTCATATAACCACATACCTTGTAAATGTTGACAATCGACTTATGGCATTCCTTAAGTCAACTGTAAGACATGAATCCCCCTCTGATTGACAATGGCATAATATGCTATCAAACACATTTATGAAAAGGTCATTAGTAATTTTTTCTCACACAACAAAATATCAAAATAAATTTAGTGCTTAATCAATGTTACCAGTAAATGTTAAATGCTGATATATAATACCTTCATTAAAATATGAAAATCATGTATTTTAAATCCTATGATATTTCCATCAACTGTAAAACCTTTAGCCAATGATGACCCATAGCCAGTAGGTGTCCTTATTGAACGAATGAAATATTTAGTCTGTTTAGCTCTTTCTTTTTTTTCAAAATCCATGGAGCTTTTGCATATGTTTCATTTTCCCTATTTGGCCACAAATGTTTTCTATCAAATTTGGTATGCGAAAGAGCAATATCTCTCCTCGAAGACAAGGTGTCCTTCTCTTTGCCTGATAGGTGTCAAAATATAGAATCTGGGACATTTTTGAAGATGTGCATAGGATCTAATAGGTGAGATATTAATAGATCCTTCTAGTAAGGGAGCTCATAAAATATGGATTTCCTTTTCATTCCTTCAGGCATATTAACTACAACTTGATCTGGTTCTTCAATTAAATCACCCCGATCAAAAAAATCCTCCCAAGATTTCAATTCAACATCTTCATACTTCTTAAGCCAATCACTTAGACCCATAATCATGGGAGGGCCTCTATTTTCAACTTTTCCATCAAATTGATTCTTTAGTCAATTTCTAAACCTATGATCTAGTGGTAGAAAAACCCTGTTGTTTGCGTAAATAAATTTATGTAGATCTTTAGAATACCACCCTTGAAATTGTTCTGCACATCTTGGACATGCAAATATCCCCTTTTTTTGAAGCCCTGCAATTCAATAAGTAATGTTAATAACATTAAAAAAAAGAAGTATAAAACTAAGTATGAAAGTTGGGATGAAAATAAATTATGAGTGTAAATACGTAAATATTTTATCTTACCAGAACAAACACCAAGTCCTGGGAAATCATGAATAGTCCAGCATAGCACACCATACAACATGAAGGACCTATTTGATGGAGGACATGATATGTCATACATTCTTATGCCTTTCCATAGTAGTTGGATCTCATCAATAAAAGGCGCAAGATAAACATCCATGTTTTGAACTTGATGTTTTCCTGGAATAATGAGAGTCAGCATAAGGTGCTCCTTTCTAACACTCATCCATGGGGGAATATTGTATACTATCAATCCGACTGGCCAAACACTATAATTTGAGCTCAGAATGGGAACACTCCAGCAATTGCAAGAACAAACCTGATACTACGGGGTTCATCCTTGAATTTTGTTGGCCATTTTTCCTCTATGTGTTTCATTGCTTTTGAGTCGGTCAGAATTCGCATGAATCGAACTTTACTCCTATTTTTTGCATGCCAATCCATCAATTGTGCTAGTGAATTGCAACGAAACATTCGTTGAAGTCTAGGTATAATTGGCATGTGACGTAAAACCTTCTTTGGAACTATAGGATCTTGTACATCTATACGATATCTCTTCTCTTTGCATACAGGACATTCTACCTTGTTTTGATATTCATCTCTGTATAAAATGCAATTATTTTTACATGAATGAATTTGCTTATATTCAATTGATTTGTAATTAGAGGTTTACAAAATAACTTACAAATTAATCCTAATTACAGTTTTTCCCCGATCGCAATAGAATTGCGTGACTATGTTTAACTGTTGAAATTACAAAAATAAGTTCACGTTTGTATAACTAATTACTGAAATGTTGTAATTAGAAATCAAATACTGAATAAACTGAAATGAAATTAGAGAGAATGTAAGACCCCTTTTTATACAAATTTATTTGCTAATATGGCTTTAACCATATTATTTTGCAAATATTGCATATCTCCTATATACAAGTAAAAATTCCAACCATTTCCCCCTTTTACAATAAAAATCACTAATATCCCGTTTACAAATCTTCAAAAATAAATCCCCCTTTGGCTTTTATAATTCTAAGCCATACAATAAAAAAATGAACCCCTTTAATTATGAGCTGTTATAATTTTGGATAATAAAGTCCCTTTTAAAAGAATGACTTATAATTCAAGCCTTTAATCCTTTCAGGATTTATTCCTTTAATAATCTTTATGAATTATTTTAGTTCTTATTTAAGCCCCTTATAATTTGGGCTTAAAGGGGTAATTTTTGAAATATGAGTTTACGGATTTTTTTCTTTCCTTGTTTTATGGGCAAGGCAAGAGGATTTTAAGGGATAAAATCCCATCAAATCCTCCCCTTTTCTTTTAATTTTTAAGCTATATATGTTTTCTGTAATAATATGATTTAATCCATTTTTTTTTTCCACCATGTCAATGCCAACTCACTACTCCTGCCACATCACCACCTACCACATCACATGCTGACGTCATCATTTTGACTAAGTTTGACCAAAAATTTGACTGGCTCTATCTTGCTCATACAGACTCCGTTTGATGTGATTCAAAAGGCATCAAAATCATATTGATGAGCCCTTCGACATGACGATGTTTTCACTTGGATTTGAGGAGATCAATTTTTCACCCCTTTTGACCACTTGATTCGCCTATTTGACCAAACCTTTGACTACACATAACTTCTGCATTCAAACTCCTTTTGAGCCCGTTCAAGTTGCGTCAGGATCGTGTCAGCGAGCTTTGTGTGATGATGCTAGTTCTATGAGATTTTGAGATTGTGAAATTTTCAAGTTTTCTGGATCCACCTGGATCATCAATCCCCAACTCAACCAACAATAGACGTGCCTCTCTGCAAGTTGATGGCAACACATTCTCTTTAGGGAATATTTTAGTTTTTAGTGCCCTATAGGATTGCCAAAGATTAAATCAATTGAATGTTTGACTTATGATGAACATGTTTGATATGCCAATCTATACTAGGACTGTTTATATACAATATATGGTTTTAAAATTCCCTTAAAGAAATATAAATGAAGTTGATGAATGCTTATGAATTATATACACCAATTGACAATGCAAAGTAAGAAATAGATTTCAACGCACTTTAGTAGGGTAGTGAATCCTTTGTCTGACCAACCAAATAGTGACTTGATTTATAATAATATTAATGTGCATGCCAATTTTGAGGTTCTACTTGCACTCAATTTGAACACGGGTGTCTTCGCTACTTGCTTGATGGAGTCTTTGATGTTGTCATCATCAACATTACGTTGGTGGTAATTACCCCTACTATCATCATTACTTTCAACCATATCATCATTATTCTCATCATTGTTTTCATCCCCAAAGAAACCTATAAGCATTTCATTCAACCCTTCTTTACGCACTACATTTTCACTATCATGATCATCATCATTAAGGCTAGGTGGCATGTCATCAGTGTATGCGATTCTCATCAGCTCTTCAAATTTCTTAGGTGGTAGTTTTCTCTTCAATCTTGATCTTCTCACCCTGGTATGGTTTAAAGGCTGGTTTGGATCATCCAATCCAAATCTTAATAACCCAGTTGGATCTTGCGTATTAGTATGTGGTTCATCAAAATATTTTACCTATCAACAAACCCAAGCATTATTTAATGTTTGGAAACAATTGGATAAATCATAAATGTATCAATTTCAAAGAAATATAATCAAATATGGCTTAAAAAATAAAAATATAAATTGTATGAACATATATACAATAATTTAAATAAAACACAATTTTGAAAACATAATTTATAAAACATCAGTCCACACTCATTTATTATTCTTTGGTTTTAATCGATTGTAGGAGGCATACTACCAACTGGAAGCTCATCATATATGCAATGTCTTTGTATAATCGGTTGTTTGAATTATTTATTTCCATAACATACAAAACATCCACAAACAACAATTTTCTCAAAGTATCCATCCCATGTACTATAGTCCTGACCTACCTCTTCTTCAGTGCAATCATTTGTTGTGTTTGCAGTATCCATTGTCATATCCTCTTCCACCCACTGTCATCTACGTGATTTAACAGTTTTAGGTCCACGTCCACACATATATCTTCTTCTTTTGCAAGTTGAACTCTCAGGCTCTACATTTGCTCCAATCTCCATCTAAAATAATCAACAACATGCATTAATTTATGTCAAGATTGGATAATACATTATAAATTTCAATAATACTGTGAAAAAAGATGGATGTATCACAAAATTCCATTAGATCATTTTTTCCTAAGTTAAGTCAAAATTTGAGTACCTGATGTCCCGCTTCATCCGTTGTGTCCTTATTTGATATGACATGATTTGTTTCCATGGCCTTGTCTCGCCCCTATAATACACAACATAGTAAATAATGTTTAGTACACCAATTATATCATTTCAACGAGTATGCTATCCAACACAAAACCTCACTTTAGTCATATATTTGACATATTGATATCTCCTCTATGTTGTAGAATTTGTGAATTCATAAACACCTTCCTCATTTGGTTAAGGTTGCTTTCTCTTCTTACCTCTATTGTATCTGCAGATTCCATTGTCTCATCTATTTCCACCCACTTTCCTCTCAAAAAATTAGTATTTCTATGTCATCCACGTCCTCTCTCCATGGCCTCCTCTGTGAATAAAATTTTTTCCATAGAAGCTTTCACTACATTACCGCCGAGAAGGAAGAAGCAACTTGTGGGATAGTAGTAAAACCACTCTACCGCATCGAGCTAATGAAGAAGCCACAAGACAGCGGTGGTCACTGCACTACCGCACGACAATGGTAGAAGACTTGTGAGAGTCACCGCAACACCGCTAGGAATAGAAGGAAGACTCACGTGCCACCACAAAAGCTTTCACTGCAATATCATCAAGAAGGATGAAGCACCTTGCTGATGAAGGAGCCATGAGACAATAGTGGTCACAAAAACAAGGCAAGAATTGGAATTATTTCCAACACTCTGGATCCTGTGATACACAACAATGAAAATAGTCACTATACAACAATGATAGGTGTTGAATTAGGTGCACTTGGCACTACCTTAGGCACCCCAAATAGATTACATTAACAGCCAAAATTCAGTGCAAAAGTTGGCATTAACTAACGCCGACTACTGAATCAAAATTGAAAATTTAAAAAATTTCCCCTGTGAAGGAAGAAATCAAATGACAAAAAAGGGAAAAATGACGTGCAAAGGAAGAAATCAGACGACAAAAAAGGGAAAAATGCCGCGCGAAGGAAGAGAGCAGGGTGTTACCAGCAATTGATGAGAAATTTGATTTAGTTTGCGACACCATAGGTAAGGTTACAATTTTTTTTTCTTGGTTGAATTCGTGATTGTTTATTGCTCTTTGTATTGCATTTGAATTCATGGTTGTTTACCGGTTCGTGGCCTAACTTGTCCAACCAACCTCTAAATTGTCTCATCATTATAAATTGTAAAACCTTTGAGAAACCAACAAAAAATTTTACCCTACCCATTTGAGGTTTAGCTCAAACTATTATAGCACGAAGCCAGGATGCCTCCGTATTCTTTCCCTAACCTGGGTATCAAGGAAATAGTGAACTACTTGGAAAATCTAGGAATTGGGTCGGTCATTGCTGAGCAATTGCTGAAAATAAATGTAAAAACTGGTTGGTTTTTCCCAGTTGCGCCATAGTCACTTATGCCATGAAAAATTTGTGCAATATTGCATTATGAAAGAGTTTTCATGATAAGGTTATCAACACTAAGAAAACCTAGCAAACATATTTTCCCTAGGTTATCAACACTAAGCAAACCCAACGAACATATTTGCCCACAAAAACAAAACTTTCACACCACAAACTGGACAAAAACTTTCATACCTGACAGTGTGTACTTCATTTGCCTCCAGAGACTGGACAAAAATAAATTTCCCTAGGTTGCCTAAAAATGCCAAACAATAGAAGGAAGCAAGCATTGTCAGCAATCTTTGTCCACAATGACGTAATTCATTGTCAATTTATAGAATTGTAAATGTTTCCATTGTTTCTTTGAATTTTACTTTTAAGATTTTTATTTCAGAATTTCAAAGAAGAAATATAATTTAAAATATATATATATAGGGACATGAGACTAACAAAGATAAAGAGGAATTGTAGTTTTTATTTTTTTATTTCTAAATTTAAAAGAAGAAATATAATTTAATATATATATATAGGGACATGAGATTGACAAAGATAAAGAGGAATTAGCTTCCATATTGGGGGTAGAGGCAGTGAAAAAATTGGTTAATGTAGACTAGACAACGCTTGCTAGATACATAGAAAAAAAATCTGGTAATGCCCCTCAAACATTGCAAACAAATCAATTGTGTCAAAGGGAATCAATTGATTCCCCAATCAATCCTAGATTGAACAAAAGATCCAGGAGGAAATCAGCAACAATAAACTCTAAGAATGTGGAACAAGGAGCAAAGACTTCCAATGTCCCAACCATTCCTAGGACACAGACTTCTTCCACCATGCCATGTTATCAATATTGCATTGGTAGCTACAATACAAAGATAGAATATGAGGTGGTTTAAGGAGAAGTACAAATGATAGATGCTGAGAAAACATTTGTGAATAGGTTGAAGGAATCATGCCTTCAACGGTTTAAAGACCATCTACATTTACTGTTCTCATAGATACCCATGCAACTGAAAAATGTAGTTATCCATGACATGGAGATTGATTTTGGCATAGGTTGGTTTGTAAAGAAGATAAAGCTACAAATGTCTCAAAACTGTAAGAGATTTCGGTGCAACCAAACAAAGAAGATAAAAAAAATCCCTCCTGAGCTAAGGCAGAAAAGAAGGCCAATTGATGTAAGTGTGAAATTATGGAAAGAGCTTGTAAAATAATATGATAAGTCTGATGCACAGAGGAAGTCCAGTGAGGAGAGTATGCTGGTATTTGAATTTTCTCATAAGATTATATCAAATTTATTAAACAATATTTAAATTTTATTTATGCATAGTTAAATTGAATTAGTATATGTTTCAGGTTAAGGCCTCCAAGGCTAGGCTTGAGAAACTTCGTGCCACGCATCACAATGGCCATAAAGGTTTACAGGCCTTGATTGGTACATTTGTAAGTATATTTAATATGTTAAATGATATATATTTTTTATTTCCTTGGAAAAAGTAAATGATTGCATACTAATTAGTTTCACTAGTCCATTTGCCATGTTTTGACAGGAGGAGAAATATAGCCTCCATCCAAAGCAATTTGAAAAGAATATGTTACAAAACAAAAAGTGGAACGATTTTGTAATCTAGATGGAGAATGAGGTATCAATAGTTGAGTTTCAATAACTTAGTTGGATATTGTTGTGTTAATATGTCAATTTGCATCTCTTGTGTTGAGTTGTTTATTGATGCATAGGATGAGTAAATAGAGCTCAAATCTTGTGATTACAAGATGACCATTTATGTGCATGAATAAATAGTAGAAGGATTTAGATGAACTCAATTCATCTACTTTATGCCTCTTGGTAGACATTCCTCTTGAATCTCTAATATCAGGTGCCCAAGACTTCCCTATAGCTTTTACCTTTCATTGCTGCCTTTCCTCTTCACTGTCAGACTCGTCTCCTTTTTCCTTATCTGCATTTCTGGCTTTGGCTTCTAATTCATCCCATGTTTTACCTTCCTCCTCTTTAGAATCTTCTTCTTCTTCTTCGTCCTCCTCTGACTCCACAAGAGATTCATCTTCTGAACCTTCCTCATTTGATTCTAATTCCTCTTGTACATCAGAGGGTTTGTATCCTTGGTCTGACTCTTCCAAATTATTAGAATCATAATCACTAGCTTCCATATTCAAGAATTCCCAACCACCATCTTCAATAAATTTATCTGGATCATCAGTAATAGTCTTCAAAATTGGCCGCTAGTTCAAGTTCATTTTGCTTTCATAATACTTTATATCCATGGAGTTCAACAATTCCTTGATGCCATCAAGCGAAGATTGAAGAATGGCGTACATGCGGAGTACATCCCGCTTGAAGTCTTTGAAAACAATAGCCATATTAAATGCCTTTTTCCCAAGTCATACTCTCTCAAGGTTAACAATTCTCAATCTCACTAATAGTGATTACTAAGAAGGGTAATTCCACCAACTCTACCAAACAGTTTACCGCAGGAACAATAAAAGTAGAGGCTTTGAAAGGAACTCCATGAAAACCAAGCTCTCTAAATGGTATATCAAACTCTAGTTCAAAATATTTTAGATGAGGCTGCTCCCATAGCTCTCTTACTCGCTTGAAAAATCCTTGAAACTCTGACTTCATAACATTCAAAAGATAAATGGAATGTCCTCAACACCCAATAGAGCTATCCAAAAAAGCTAACTAAAAACACAAATGTGCTCCCGCACACAATGGCCTAATGGTTGGTTGTCATAGAAGTCAAACTACTGAAGTAACAAAACTGATCAAGTTAACATATATGCATCATTTGCATAAACAACTGAAATGCGTAACAAATGTTAATCAATACATTGAATTTTGAGATGCATTGAAATAATTAAAAAAAACATGTTTTGGGGAAAATATTAGCAGCATGGGGGAAGAAAGCATTAACCCTAATAAAAGCATTTTATGTTGTTCTTGATACACCGTTTGTAATTTTTCCTTGGATGATAGTACTGAATTTCTATATGTTGTACCCCTTAAATGTCCTACATGTTACAAATATGGAATAACAATGCACATATTTGTATCAAGTCCAAAGGCCAAGGCATTCTAAATAAGGGTAGCCAAACTTGATAAGGATGCAGTCACTATTACACGTATTGACAATCCAGAATAGTCATGTAAAGACAACTACCTGTGAAAACCATAATCAATCAAATTATGCACATTCAAATCTAAGTTTGAAAGCTTGCATTTCAGTCCATGCATCTAAGTCCTTGTTGAAGATTGAGGGTGTCAACAACAAAGCTAGAATAGCTCTCCTTAAACCATAGCTAGTTTTAAAGTGCAATATTTCCAAATTCAAATCCACTTCTTAGCTAAGGAAAGGAGGTAGGATTGTTAGGTGCTACCTCAAATAGAGAAGGCCATAGAAAACATTGAAATAGAAGATCCAATAAATGAGACGACATAGCTGTAGACCATAAATAATCAAAATTATTGCAATGCACAGATGCTTGTGATACAAACAAAAGGTGCTTACACATTGGCTGAATACATCCTCATCAAAATGACCAGAAATAAATTTCAAATTTGTAAGTAAACTCTAATAGTCAAGAAAAATAGTCATAAAAATTGGAAGTAAACTTTGGCAGACATGTAGGTGAACTTAATTCATTTGACTTTATGCCTCTTGACAGACATCAGGATCTCCCCTCCTAAAGTTTGGACCACATCCATTACCTCCACATAAACCTGGACATCCTTGGTCTTCTTGGTTCCCATGCCATGATATGGTTATGCAAATGAAAATGAAGCAAAGTAATCATCTCCTTCTCCGCTAGTTGGAAGAATGCATGCTTAATGTTTTGATACATGATATCAACTCTCTCTTCTGCTCTCATGGTTGAATACCAAAATCCATTATGGTGGGCCTCCAGAGTTCCAGTATCTTTCATCCTCTTCCACCAAATGTTGGCTTGATCCACATGTCTCGCTAGCCTAATTGGCTTTGTTTTTGAAAAGTCAAGTTTCTCTTGAGTCACTAGTGTAGCTCTCTCAGCCTTTTTAGACTCTTTCATTGCTGTGATCATCTCTGGATTTACTCATTTGTACCACATGGTTGATGTGCTTTGAATCCTTGCATCTAAAGGAAATTTCCTTAACATAAATACTGCTAGGGAATTTCAATGTTGCCATTGTAGTTGGCATTAAAGCCGATACCGCAACATTAAAAATTATCCTTATATAAGAATTCCCTCCATCTTGTTGGCTTGTAACACTCTTGATGGTGGCTACATGAAATCTGATTTTGATTCCTCTTCTACATTAGAGGGTTCATATCCTTGATCTGACTCTTCTGAATTATTAGAATCATAATCATTAGCTTCCATATTCAAAAATTCCCAACCACCATCTTCAATAAATTTATCTAGATCAACTGTCTTCAAAATTGGCCACCAGTTCAAGTTCATTCTTCTTTCATAATACTTTATATCCATGGAGTTCAGCCATTCCTTGATGCCATCAAGTGAAGATTGAGGAATGACGTCAATGCGGAGTACATCCCACTTGAATTCTTTGAAAACAATAGCCATATCAAATTCCTTTTTCCCAAGTCCTACTCTCTCAAGGTTAACAATTCAATCTCACTAATAGTGATTACTAAGAAAGGTAATTCCACCAACTCTACCAAACATTTTACCATAGGAACAATAAAAGTAGAGGCTTTGAAAGGAACTCCATGAAAACCAAGCTCTCTAAATGGTATATCAAACTCTAGTTCAAAATATTTTAGATGAGGCTGCTCCCATAGCTCTCTTACTCGCTTGACAAATCCTTGAAACTCTATATTGATTTTATTTTTCCTGTCCCTGTCTTGTTGTTCTTCCTCAATTTCATTAGGATCATACATTGAACTTCTTTCCCCTCCTAAAGTTTGGACCACATCCATTACCTCCACATAAAACTGAACATCCTTGGTCTTCTTGGTTCCCATGTCGTGATATGGTTATGCAAATGAAAATGAAGCAAAGTAATCATCTCCTTCTCCGCTGGCTGGAAGAATGCATGCTTAATGTTTTGATACATGATATCAACTCTTTGTTATGCTCTCATGGTTGAATACTGAAATCCATTATTGTGGGCCTCCAGAGTTCCAGTCATCTTTCTTCCTCTTCCACCAAATGTTGGCCTGATCCACAAGTCTGCCAGCCTTATTGACTTTATTTTTGAAAGCTGAAGTTTGTCCTGACTCACCAGTATTAGCTGTAGCTTTTTTGAAATTTTATTATGGTATGTGTACTTTGATATGATGTAATATGATTATGGTTTCATCTCATATGTTGTAATATTAGATACATAATAGAAAAATAAATTATTGCATGAAATAAATAATAACTTTTCATTTTAAATGTTTTTTTTTTGCAGAACATGGGTCTTTTGGAAGATCAAGATGATCCTCAACGTGATATAGATCCACAAAATATTAGTTATGCCAGTATAGATCACATGGCAGAGGATGATGATGACGCAGATACGAAAGACACCAAGGCCGATGACAATGATGATGATGACGACGACGATGATGATGATCAGGATGGTGATGATGATGATGAGATAGTTGGTGATAGTAACTAGTGACATTCATGATCATATAGACTACATCTTGGATCATTATTGATATATCGTTATGATGACTCTTTTCATGATTACTATCATATGTATCATTTTCACGGTCTGCTGTACTATATTGTTGAGTTGTATCATATTGAAATGTATCATTTTCACTATATCATTTGGACATGTATCATCTTGACTTGTATCAATTTGAGTTACATAATTTATCAATTTTATTTATATCATTTGTACATGTATCATTTTCACTTATGTCGACTGTTGGACTGCATGTATCATTTTGACATGTTTTTGATGTATTGGCATATTTGACTTTCACTTGTTTTAGTTATATATGATGATGATCTTATCAGTATTGACTTGTCAATTTATATATATTAAAAGTGGTTGATGATTTTTGGATGGATATTTATTAAGTATGATGATTTTAATTTACTGCTCAAGATGGATGTTGTCAAATTCAATTAAATTATAGATATTTGACTCACTTGTTTTAATTATAGATGATGATCATGTTACAATAATTATATTGTTATTTAAACATATGAGTTAAATAATTAAATTACTTACTCTATAATCATATGAGTTATTTAAGAGGCATGATACATTTAACTAATGAAATTGAAATAAAACATATTTAATTATTAAATGGAAGAAAAACAAGAATCATTTTTAGAAGCAAAAAAGGAAGCAACAATGGAAGCCAAAATAGAAGCAATCTTGGAAGCAAATTTGGAAGCAAAACTAGAAGCAAAACCGGAAGCAAAATTGGAAGCAAGACTCGAAGCAAGGCTGGAAGCAAAACTAGAAGCAAAACCGGAAGCAAAATCGGAAGCTAAACTGGAAGCAAAACTAGAAGCAAACCTAGAAGCAAAACCAGATGTAAACTTGGAAGCAAAACCAAAGGAAAAACTAGAAGCAAAACTAGAAGAAAAACTAGAAGAAAATGTTGGAGAAAAACCAGAAGCAAAAGTGGAAGCAAAAGTGGAAGAAAAACCAGAAGCAAAAGTGGAAGCAAAAGTGGAAGGAAAACCATAAGCAAAACTAGAAGCAAAATTGGAAGCAAAACTAGAGGCAAAAATGGGAGTAGACATGGAAGCAAAACCAGAAGCCAACTTGGGTACCAATTTTGGCGCCATTTCCATCGCAACTTCAAGGCGCTATTTTAGGCGCTAACGGAGGTGCCATGATTTCCCGACGCTAACCCCGACGCTAATTCTGGTACAAATGTCGGTGCAAAATTTGGCGCCAAACAGGCCATGCCTATTTATGTCGAATTTAACGCCAACCAAATTGTTTAATTCATGGCTCAAAATACACTAAAATTTGGCACAAAATTCAGTGCTAATTTCCTATTGTGTTGTGAAATTTCACCATTAAATCTCATACGTGTGAATAGGGTGGTCATAGGTAGTTGTTTTCAGATTTTGAATGCTAGCACTTGATTTTGATTTGACTTGGAAAAATCTACAACTATTGCAATGTCTAAATATTTGAAAATATTTTTTCTTTATTTTCTATGAAAAATCCTTTAACAATTTACTTTGGTGGCCACACAAAATCTTTCCAAAATTGGATGGATATGTTGATATGGTATGAGAAAGGATACGTGTCATCATTTCACATCATCACTACTTGAAATTGTGTTGTCTGTTAAATTCTCCAACGTGAAACAAGCTTGGAAAAAAATGACATGTGTAACCTGGGACCCATCGTGTATACTCACTTTAGCTCCTGGTAAGAAAACTTGGTACATGCTAACTAGACTCTATGTGGTGAATGATCACTTCATCATGAGCTTAATAGAAAGCCTCATTTAAAACCCACAATAAGATTGAATTGCATGATCCAAAATAATTGTTCCATTTGTTGATGATGGTTGCACTAAACTTTTCAAAAGAGTCACAGTGCACTTTACACATGCTAAAGAAATTCGTCTTCTTTGAGTTTGCACAATGAAACTTGAGCGTGATCCAAAATATGTCACCTAATTTCCACTAGGGAAGAGCTTATGAAAGCTGAAAGAGGTCTTGTATCAACACTTGGGTGGTATTTCACATCACAGTGACTTGAAGATTGGGCCCACCTTATAATCTTGCGATAAACTTGAGGAGAGTGATCCAATAGATTTTTTTTGTCTTGAATGATGTGTAAATATATTTACATGTGTCACATGTTCACATCATCATGAATCTTAGATATGTAATCTTTTGAGATATGTGAAATAGTGAATTGGTAAAAATAGTCTTTAGAGGAGACAAAGTGGTACTACATTATGCAGTGTAAAGCTTACAAGGACATTCGGTATAGTTACTCAGATTTGTTAAAAGTAAAATCTTTCTAGTGGCTTTGTTTGAAGAGGAGAAGATTAATAAAACAAGTTACCTAATCAAAATACATAGAAAAATTAGGAAAGAGATTGAAAACAACAGGAGGTAGTGTGTTGGGGTGAGCAGTGGTTTTTTTGTGTTAGAAAAGACAATTTTCCGATTTCATCTCTTGGGTCCCATAGACTAGCAGGTCTCATGGACGTAATTAAAATCATTCATTCATTCATTAGAACTAAGAATAAAATAAAGAGATTTTACCAATGAATGGTTAATAAGAGGAATAGTTGTCAAGATTTCATAGCATCACGCCCTAGAACTCGTGCCCATCACAAAGATGCGATATAAGAATATATTGTGACAAGGATAAGCACCGAAACACAAGTACACATACCAATATATCAGGATGTCATGAGCTCTAATGTGATCTCGTGATAATTTTTGTGAGTGCAATGTTATCGTAATTGAACATCTATTTAATGGTGGGGCCAATCTTTCAAGGGGTACTTAAGTGATTTTATAGAGCACATGCAATAAATAAAGGCTTGCTAGACTGAAATGGGCCGATTTTCAACAAGATAAAAGACATAAGGTTAGAACAAACAACCGAAAATTGGGTACATCAATTTTAAAATTAAAATAAAAAACATCTATGCACACAAGGTTTAGGGTTTTTGAACCAATACAAAAATAAACCCATAAAAATGCATTAAAAATTTTGAATTTTGCAAAAATACTACTATAGGTAATGGAAGAATCAACTTATGAAAGGTTGTATATAGATAAATTATGGATGGATTGATGTATTTAATTTGTAAAATATTAGTAATATGTTTAAAATGTTGTACAAACCTAAATATTCACATATCAAATAAAATAGTTTTTGAACCCTTTGACATTGCAATTTTGGCATTGATGTCAAAACGACAGACATCCTCATGCATACTTGGAAAGTATAATATATTGTTGTTTTGGTTTTCTTTGATATCAAGGTTGGCATTCACCTTTTTGCATGGTTAAGAGGCATGAGATGGTATTGGTCTTTGGTTGACATTTGAATGACAATAATAATTATGTTGTTCTTGGATTTCACTTTGCTCTTGGTTCACTTGAGCCTTAGGCCGACACATGGTCTTGAGTATTGGTCATTATGATATTTATTACATTCATGCCCTAAATGTTATCATTTTTCAAAATACAAGGCATTGTTTCATGACCGAGTTAGGGCTCGAAGGAGATATGGAGAATGGTGGTTTGGTAGCTGGTTATTGTAGAAAATGGTTTCAAGGTTTTCCAGGAAGTTGGTTTTCAAAGTTTACAAGGTGCATTCAAATTCACTCTTGCAAGATGAAATGATTTTAAAGTGGTAATGTGTTCTTGAACCCTATTGCTAGGATGGGACATGAAAGGGTTATTTTGTTGCATTTGGTATTTGTTAGGGCACAACCCTGTGTTAAATATGTTGTTGTTTACAAGGTGTAAACTAAGTTTTTGTGTTGCATTAGAGTTAGTTTGTATACCCGGTTTTTGTGGTATAATGTCAATCATGTCTAAGTGGATGTTACATATGTTTATAATGCACAATGTCTATTTACCAACAACAATTTTAAATGGATGGAAATGCCATTCCACAGTGATTTTGTGAAAACAGTTATGAATGGTTGTACAAGCAATTTTTGAAGGTAGTTACATTCACAGGTTCTTTTGATGAAGGCATATGTAATTTTGAATGATATAAAAAAGTGAATTTGTCACTTGATATTGGTTCGATGCATTACACAGTGGTATTATACTCTGATAAGAGTCATTATTGTTGAGCAGAATACTGAAATATGTTTTTGTAAAAGTTGTATGCAAAAACAGTGAAAACTAAAATGATATGTTTTATGTTTTATAGGTTCCAATATCAATGAACCTTTAGGACATGAAATGTATTAGTTCTAAAAGTTGAAATGTATTGTAGTGAAATAGAGAAACCCTCTTTCATTTATGTCTTCATGTTTTACAGAATGTTGTAAGGTCATGTCAGTGAGATGTAAAGGTTGACCTTTTGCCAGTAAGGCAAAATTTGCTAGTGCGGAAGTTGTATTTTCCAATTAGGAATGTTTTGTAGCCATTGAGGCATAAAAAGTAGCCAGTGAGGCACAAAAAGTATCTAATGAGGCTCTGTAATCAGTGAGATTTTATTAAGCTAGTGAGGCAATTTTCTCAAGTGGTTTTTTATCCCTATGAGGGTTTTCCACTCATAAGAATATTGTGTTATGATTCTTTTGTGGTACATGTGATTATCATGATTCGTGCTATTTAGTCTTGCTGCTTTCTTTATCTACTTTGCAACATTTGAGTTTTCATGTTGTTTAAGGATCTGCTATTAGATATCACATTTGGTTACAATCTTGAAATTGAACATTCAATGATAACAAAGAGATTATTTGTTTTGAAAAAATGTTGAATTGAAGTTGATTATTGAAACACTGATTCACCCCCTCTCTTAGTGTTTCCTGTACTCCAACAAGTGGTATCAGAGCCATACCCTTGCATAAGTCTAACCAACTTAAGGGGTTCCTGGTAGCGGAGTACTCATTATGGAAAAAAGTAAAAGAAATAGAGAAAAAAGAAATACCTAGTAGAATGCTAAACAACAAACACCACTTAAGCCTAGTACAAAAGATGATTTTGTAGTGAAGAGTGTAGACAAAGAAGGAGATCACTTAGTGAGTGATTTTGAACAAGAGTTTGATGAAAATGAATGTGAGATTGATATGGAAGGTGAACTCATCTATGCTCTTGATGAGATTAAGAAACTTAGAATGGAGAAGCAAAGGTTAAAATTGTAGCTACAAGAGGAAAAAGAATCTAAGACCAAAATTATTTCAGCCCTTCAAAATGTAGAAAAACAAATAATAGATAATGTAGAGATGTGTAAAAAGCTAGAGAGTGAGATTGCATCATTGAAAAAGAGTGTAGAGGAAAATCCTCTGTTAAAAGAACACACTGTAAAAGATGATGTGATTGTCAATTTGAAATTAGAGATTGAAGAAAAAAAAAGGATAGTTAATGTGACAAGGTCTGATTTGGAAGTCAAAACAGTTGAATGCCAAAAACTTGAAGAAGAAATAGTCTGTCTAAGGAAAGATCTTGAGAATGTCAGGAAATAATTGGAAGAGAATCATAAATTTGATGAGAGCACCAACAAATTGTATGAGATGTTAATTAAGCATAAACATCACAAGGACTCTACTAGTTTGGGTTAAGAAGAAGGACAGAGTTATGGAGTCAGAAAAACTCCAAGAAAGAAGATGGATCTAAGCTATCACATAGCTACCCCTAAGACTAAAGAAAAGAAGAAATAAAAAATTAAGGCTGTTGATAGTAGAAAGTTCAAGGAATTCAACAGAGGAAGAAGAGGTAGAGCCAACCGGTTCACAAGATCTCCACCTACTTGGAAAGATCAATCCGTGAGGTACACTTATTCATTTCCTAGTTATTGTTATTTATGTAATGGTTATGGGAATAAAGCAAGCTATTATAGAAGAAGGTCTAAAAGGAGTCAATATGCATTCTATGAGAATATGAATGTAACATGTTATAAATGTCATAACCATGGTCATGTTGCAAAGCACTGTAGAACTAGCTTTGAGAAACTAGAGAAGAAAATTTGGAGAAGGAAACATCCCAAGAAGACAATCATTCAGAAGGTTTGGAGAAGAAAAGAAAAAAAAGGAGAAGGATGAGTCTAAGCTTGTGCATACGACACAAGTGACATCTATAAGTGCATAATAGGAGCTTTAGTTGAGGGAGAGATGCTTTTAGAGGTATTATTCAAACCCCTTAGATAACAATAAAAAGGTTGTGTCTCTATAGTAAATTGGTGTTTTTTGGTTCAAAAGTTGGTGATAGTCCTTGTTTGATCTTTGAAGTCAATATAAAGCTCATACTTCTTCATGAAAAAGGAGAAAAGGGCAGATTAGTCAAAGAGAGTAGGAGTCACAAACCTTAAAGGCTTGAGGGACAAATTTGATCTTTGATTTCTTCATACACTTGCTTGACATAATGTAATGATCCATTTGTGTGCCTTTGCCTTGATAATCATATGAGATAGAACTTCAAAGAAGAATGAAATCCACATGTGCAAAGGTGTTAAGAACAAGATCATGCATCATAGTGAAATTGGTTGCTAGTTCCTGCATAGTAACCTTTTCTTTACCATTTGGATAGTGATTTGGAGAAGTGCTTTAGCACTTTAACTTTACCTTGCTGCCTTGAAAATGGATTTAGTTTAAAAGTCACTACTCTTGACAGTGCTTCTATATTTGCAAGTTCATCTTTCTAATTGCACTTTGACTGTGACAATGGATGTTTTTGAGGTGACAATTTTTTATTTGCTCAGTTTTGAATGAAAGGATAGCAAGGAACTAGCATTTGTGAGAAGTGGTATGTTGAAAGAGACGGTGGATTCTTAATGATCATAAGTTCCTTTGAGATGACCTTTGTGACAGTGCAGTACCAGTGTCATGACTGAATTGATAACATTGCTAATACCATGCTTTCAATTGTAGATAAGTTAGTGACAGTCTATGTTTGGTCTTTGCAGTATGAGTCTTGAAATTGATATGATGCTTACATGTGAAGATGACTATTTGAAATTATTGTTTTTCAATGAACTTAGTCAGTGTGTAGATGCTACAAGATGATAGTGTGAAGATAAACGACTAATACAATATTATGTGCATATTATTGGCCTCCTACAATGATTTAACAACTAAGCTCTTACAACTGTGATTCAGAGATTGGACATCTAAACTAAATATCCATTCAATCATCATGAAGGTGCATTTAACTTGTCAACCTAGGGACATGAACTTGAAATGGGTCAGCACAGTATGTGCACTAGGAACTCAAAGTAGCCATTTTCATTCTACAACTAAGAAAGATGCAATGCTAAAAGTAAATTGCTTGTAAAGGAATAACATAAATGTTGAGCATCAACCAACAACCATACTAATCTTGAAATGCATGACAAAAATGAAAATCTGAACAACAAATAGAAAACTACTCTGTCTGCTTTGGCTACAGGAACAGTCACATAATGGAATTATAGTGGCTGCAAGAACAGTTAGCATCAGATTCTTAACTAATTATTGAACAAAAAGTAAAAACTAGGCTAAACTAAGCTAAGGACGGATTGCTCACCAAGTGGGTCCCCTTGGATGAGTATCCTCTACTACTAATGAAAACTCAAATGCTTGAACTTAGAACTTCACTTTATTCATCAGAAAACATGATTACAATAGAGCAGTGTATCAATGAAAGCTAAGAATGCAAGTACAATATCAGATCACACAACCTTTTGAAAAGGAGCATCCGATCATTATTTATACTACCAAATAAGCAAGGCAGTCAACTCCATGAATTGGGAGGATGCTAATTTAGGGAAAGCAGAGAAAATGGAGAGGTGGTTACGCGTGCATGGAATCTGGTCAGACATGTCCATAGATTTAGCACATCAGTAATGCCAATACTTTCTCAACAACATTAAAGTTCACTACAAGGTGGTTACATTTGATTTGTATGGGGAATCTCCTACTATCATCCTCCTTTGACCTTTGAACATTTCCCTTGCTGGAAGTTATGGTGCATGCCCAACTAGCGGTGTCTTTCTCAATTTAGTATCTTCAAATTATATCTGCATGGCAATGTTAGCACACACAATAATTGCAAGAACATTCATTAACCACATGCAAAATTAATATAGATAGTCCATATAACATGCCAATGTCATTAAAGATTTGCAGAAATAAGATTAAGCCCAATGTCTATAGTTTTGAGGAAATATCGTAAAAATATCAACACTTAATGTTAAGGTTCATGATAACTTCAACAAAAAATCATAAATTCTACCCAAAAATTAGACCATAAACTAGGCTCATCACTCCCCCCAACCTAAGGTCTTGTTGGTCCTCCAGTAGGGGAAGGGTTGTTCTTCTACTTGGTCAATGCTCTAAAATTTGAAACTGATAACTACCCTACATCAGTGTTTGTTGTTCATGAATCAAGGCCCGAGTAGAATCCTTCCAATCTGTCTAATCTGCTCCATCTTTGTCTCTCTGCAACAATATCATAGTTGTAAAACCTGAAGTTTGGTACGAGCCACATCAGGAGGGGTGGTTGAAAATTTAGGGGAAGCCAAAATCATCCCTTTGTTCTTCCAACTTGTATATATCTGTCAATTCTCTTAAGTGTTGCAGCATAGTTCTAGATGGAATGAGGCTTAGCCTATTTTAGCTCATCAGTTAGGTTGTTCTATCTTTGTGAGAGGTATCTCTTCATGGTTTCCTCTTTTTTTTTGCCTTTACCTCATACTCACCATAGACTGCTTCCATCCAAGGCATAATCCTATTACCATAGCTAGGTCTGAAAAGCATTCTATGCCAATCCCTATAAATGTCCCTTGGATTCCTTGATTCAGTCCTGATGGGTAGAGGGATGTTGGACTCCAATTGCTTATAAGCCCCATATTGTTGTCCCCAACTAATCTAATTTTGTACCCAAGACATAAATGCCCTTAATTGGACATCTCCAACATACAATAGTGGATTCCAATCATGGTCTTGTGTCACAACATAATTATGCAAATAAAACTCACACAACACATTCTTCATTTCAGGGGAAATAATTCGATAAGCATTGAAAAATTCAACAGGGGTCTCAATAGAAGGGTTCAAACCTGAGAAAATTCTTCCTAGCTTAAAATAAAGATACTTCTCCTTCAAATGTAGAGCATAAACCCTTGGAGGGGCCCTACACTCTAAAATTTGTGGTACTAAGGTTGCCATATCATCCACATTCTTCTTTAAGGTGACAATCTTTGCATCCTTGTCTTCAATCTCCTTATCTTTCTTTTGAATTTCGTTCTTCAATCTATGCTTCTCCTCCTTCCATTCTTCTTCTCTTCTTTACATTTATTTCCATAAATGCATAGCTACCATGTGCATTGATAAATCAGAGGGTTTATGCATTCCTACCAACATTTTCCTTGGCATTGATGCTTGCTCTTTATATAGTACCAACTGCAAGGATTCAAGTTGTCCCGTCAGTTTAGGCTATAGGAGTACTGATTGTTCTTGTTTTTGTTGTTGCTATAGGAACTCTTGCTGGAAGATCTCTTGTTGTAGGATCTCTTGCTGTAGGATCTCTTGATGCAGGAAATCATGATTTTCCTCATACCCTTGATTCTCCAGTTGTTTTGCAATGTCAACAAGATCTGCCAATGTTATGTTTGCTTCCGTCTTAAATACATCCTCTTCCTCAATATTCACTTGCCTTATTGGAGCTTTTGTGTCCCCCTATGATATTTATCTAGACTTAGGGCTTTCCTGTGGAGGTGTATCAAAAGTTGGCTCGACAAGTCTTGATTTTCTAGGAGGGCTCTCATGTTTTTCTTTGGCTGTAGGATGAATAGTGTCAACCTTAAACTTCCTAGAGCTTGGTACTTCTTTTTCTATCGACTATTTTTTGGCTTTTCCTTTTCTCATTTTTTCCTCCCTTTTCTGTGCCCTAGTTTTGATTAGGATGCCAAGTGCAACATCATCATCAAAATCTGGGGGAGAACTTTCTTGTATGAGTGCTCTGTCCCAGAAGATCTATTTTCGATGGTTTCTTCTGTTGTAGGAGGGTTTGTACTAGGGCCTGCGCTAGTGGTTGAAGCACCAAGAGTGGCTTCAACTAAGCTCAATCTCCTACTAGACCTACAGGGTCGAGGTAAAACCCTAGATTACAAGTGCTCAGGTCTAATTTGATCAATTTTTATGAATTCTTCCCAGGTCATTCTAGATACATCATGCAGAGACTTCTCAACTAGCAATTTAATCAAGCAATGGTGGGAAATGGAATTGTGGGAAACGGAATTGTCCCTACCTTTCTGAGTCTCGGCCGCCATAATTGAAAGAAGGTTGCATAACACATTCGACACATTCATCCTCCTCCCGTGCCTCATGTGATTCAAAAGCTTAAAGTGCACAAAATACAGATTTGACTAGCATCCTTCACAAGTGATATATTTTATGACATAAACAACTATCTACTTCCATGGCTCGGGAATAGACATTCTCTTCACCCCTTGTTTATCTATGCTCAATGGAGGGTTGCTTGGTTCTGTAAATTCAGCCCTGGCTGATATGATATCTTTGGAAATAGAGTAATCTTCACCGTTGGTAGGTAACCCTATAACTTCTGCAATTATTTCTTCAGTAGCCAATACTTACAACCATTTGATCGTGGTTTTCCCTTTAGACAATGTCTAGGCAAATTCTAGTGCAATGTATTCATCAAAACCATCCAACTTCATGAAATAATTCTAGCCAGCCACAGTTTATGAATTCAGCTAGGCAGGGTGCATCTTGCAGCAATACATTGTGCACCATGGGTTCATTTCGAATTAACCCACCTCCCATTGTCTGCAAACAACAATCACTTTGCAGTTTCCTCCCCGCAATTCTTGTCTGAAAACAAAATTCACCTTCTTGCAACACTTGCTAAATTTCCAATGCCAATGTCGACTGAATTTTCCCATTTTACCTTTTGTTTGCAACTTGAGATTATGATAAGGTCAATAATGGCAAGGAAGGAATAATAAAGGAAAGCTATGATGGAGAGAAATGGCGGTGATAGTTGGTGTCATTTCACACATGCAAGTTGTCCTCTCACTCAGATTTCAAATCGGCTCAATTTAAATTTTGCTGACGTAGACCAGCATGGACTAACACGTGGGAAAAATATTCACATCTTTTTCCTCCTCCCCCTAACCTAAATTTCAGCATGTGTCCTCACAAGCGAAATGATGATTTGACAGGGGTAGGGAATAATGGCATGTTATGGTGAATGTCCATATTAACGTACAACAGTTAAATAAATGCACTAAAAGACAATTAAGATATAGCAACTAATGTGAACATACCTGAATGTGTGGAAGATTCATTGCAAAGATTGTGGAGAAAGTATTGTTCACCTTTTTAGAAAATAAGTTGAGAAATTAATGAAAATGAGGTGGAATGAGGTGGAGTGGAATGAAGTGATTTGATGGAAGAGAAAGAAAGGTGGAAATGGATGGGTGGATGGGAGAAGAAATGGACTCCCACGGAAGTGGAAGTCTTTATTATGACAAGTGCATACCTTAATTACCTAGGAGGGACACTAGGTCCACTTCCTTCGGCTGCAGGAAGCTCAAGTGCAACATGTTGAGTGAATTATTGCAGGAACTCCTCCTTGGAAGTTGGCTTGTGATAGAATCTGAGGTGATGACCATTGACAAGCAACTTGAATCTGACTGGGTCAATAGTAGTGAGCTGAACAACACCATTAGGGAATACTTCAGCAACATCATATGGTCCTAGTCACCTTGTTCACAATTTTCCAGTATTGTCCTAATATATGGAATCATAAAGAAATGCCCAGTCTCCTGGTTGGAATTTCTTGTCCCTAATAAATTTATTATGCCACCTAATTCTCTGATTCTACACTACCTTAGTGTGATGCAAGGATGCTCTCCTCATCTTGTCCAAAGCATTCAGTTGCATGATTCTTTCTCTTTGTGCCTCAGAGATATCCATCCCCAAATCTACTGCAATCCTAAGAGTCTTATGTTCAAATTCAATGGGTATCATGGTTGTATTTCCATACAACAACTTAAATGGAGTGAAGCCTATAGTTGTTTTCCAAGTAGTTTGTAGGACCAAACAAATTCTGGTAATCTATTTTCCCAGTCCTTTATGTGGATAGCTATGGTTTTGGTTAGAATAGCTTCAATTTCTCTATTGGTCACCTCAACTTGACCATTGGCTTGGGGGTGATAAGGAGTAGACTTCCCGTGTCTTATGTTTTACTCATTGACTAGTGCTGCAACAAGGGTTGATGTGAATTGAGTCCCTTGATTAGTCACTATCTCTCATGGAACTCCATACCTTGTGAAAATATCCTCATAAAGAAATTATGCAACCTTGTTGTCTCTTGCATGCTTCATGGCCTTAACTTCTACCCATTTAGTTACATAATTAGTGCATACCAGGATATAAGACTTACCATTTGATCGAGGTTCAATGGGTCCTACAAAATCCAATCCCCACTTGTCAAAGTGAGTGATTACTACCTGAGGGAAAAGTGACATCTCATCAGATATGGTTGGTCTTCCCATTCTTTGACATCTATCACATTTTCTGGTATAGCTTCCTACATCCTTGTGGGGTGTTGGCCAGTAATATCATGTGTTCAAAATCTTCATTGCTGTCCTCTTGGATGCAAAATTTCCTCCACATGGTTCATCGTGGCATGCATGCAAAATGTCATATGTCTCATCTTCTCTCACACATCTCCTCATGACATGGTCTGGTCTAGTATAAAACAAACATCCAACAATCCATGAGAAAGGAAAATATTTTTCAATGAGTTCCCTTCTCTCTTTTGGAGAGAAGTGAGGTGGAACTCTACCTGTGACCAGATAGTTAGCTACGTCAGCATACCAGGGTGTTTGTACATTGATGGAGAATAGATGCTAGTCAGGAAAAGAGTCATCTATGGCTTGATTATCTTCTGATGTAGTCAGCCTTGAGAGAAAATATGCAACATTGGCCTTGGTTTATCCACAATGATTATGTCAAACTCTTGCATCAACAATAACCATCTTGCTATTCTACATGTGATCAGAGGTTTATTCATGAGATATCTAATGGTTGCATGATCAGTGTGCACAAATATTTGATAACCTGTTATGTAGTCCTAAATTTGTTCAGGGCATAGATCACTACCAACATTTCTTTCTTTGTCACTGTATAGTTGAATTCAACTCGCAAATTTATGCTAACAAAATAAATGGAATTTTCAATAGCTCCTTCTTTCTATCCTAGGACAACTCCTATGGCATAATCTGATGCATGTGTATGGATGTGGAAAGGAAGCTCCCAATTAGGTCCTTTGAGTATAGGAGTATGAGTCAAGACTACCTTCAAATTAGAAAATGCCTTGTCACAATCTTCAGTCCACTAGAATTTAGCATCTTTAGTGAGGAGGGTATACAATGGTGCTGCTATTTTGATAAAATCCTTGATGAACCACCTATAATAGTTGGCATGGCCCAAGAAACTCCTAACATCCTTTTGTTTTGCAGGTGTGGGCAGATTTGTGATCACCTCAATCTTTGCAGGATCTACTTGAATTCCTTTGTGAGAGATGTAGTGTCCAAGAACTACACCCTCCTACATCATCATGAAGCACTTTTCACTACTTAAAGAGAAATTGTGATCTTCACATCTCTGTAGGACTTTCCTGATATTCTCCAATGCTTCATTGAAATCAACACCATAGGTGGTGAAATCATCCATATAAATTTCCATGCAATCATGAGAAATGTCTGAAAATATGCTAATGACTTCCCTCTGAAAAGTTGCAGGTGCATTGCATAAGCCAAATGGGAGTACTAAGTAGGAATAGGTCCCCCATGGACAGGTAAAGATGGTCTTTTTCTAGTCATTTGGTGCAATTTGGATATGGTTGTAGCCACTAAATCCATCTAGAAAAGAAAAGTATTGTTTTCCTGCAAGTGAGTCCAAAACTTGTTCTATGAAAGGTAAGGGAAAATGGTCCTTTTTGGTGGCAGCATTAAGTTCCTTGTAATCAGCACGAACTCACCATTTCCCTCCTTTTTTAGGCACAATCACTAATGGAGACACCCACTGGCTATCTGAAATGGGGTAGATAAATCCTGCATCTAGCAACTTCTATAGTTCTCCTTTTACAATTTCTCTCAGTGCAAGGTTAATTCTTCTTTATGGCTACCTGATCCGGTGGACATTTTTCAGTGAAAATTGAAGTGCCTCATTTCTCTCCAAAATTTGCACCATCAGAAAGAACTCAGTGTCCGATTCCAGCAACTCAGCAGCGAAAAGGAGTCCGTTCGCGCAAGTTATGGCCAGTCAAACCTTCGGTCAAACTGGAATCAGAGGGCGTCCAGGAAGCGAAAAAAATGATGTCGTCAAAATTTGTCGAAGTTGGCACCATCGGGAAGATCTCATCGCAAGCTTTCCAATGCAACTCATTTTGTCGAAATTCGACATCGTATGCTCAACTTATCAGCGGTCAAAGTTTGCAGTTGACTTGTGAAGGTGGACCGTACGGATGCTGACGTCAGCAGTCAGTCCGTACTGTACGGAATACAATAGGTGAATTTGGGCGTGACACATGGCGGTACAGTCACCGTACGAAACCAATCAAAATCTGCCACGTGTCCATCCGTACGGATGACGTGGCATCCCCGTATTCATCAGTATAGTCAGCGTCTACGTGGCAGAACAGTTGGCAGGCCAGTTAGCGTACACGTCATCAGCTCGATTGGCATACACGTCAGCTATCTCGGCGTATTGGAGCTTGCCACATGGCACCCTCCTGGTGCGACATGTGGCAACTACATAACCTCTGTGTCCGCGGTGGATGCTGGTTGTTTGTATAACCAAAATTGCAACTGTTGTCAGGGAGACTCGAACCGACAACCTCCCACATCCGTGATAACCGCGCGGCCGTTGGACCAAGCAGAGTCCGCATTACCATATATAAGCGGCGGTTATTTTTGTTATGGAAAAATTGGCTAATAGCTATTTAAAAGCCAGCCGGCGGGTTTGGAACCCCAAACCGGCCGGCTAGAAAAAGGTAAGGCTACCGGTAAGCCATGCGACGGGTTCAAAATAGAATTGGCATCGATTCGTTTTATCAACAGTCCTAAACCGAATGCCTTATCAAAATGAAAACAAACTCCCTAATATAAAAAGTAAACAAACAAAGATCCTTTTTAGAGGATTTAAAAACAACCTCCCAAACAATAAGCCCGGGAGTGAATAATTAAAAGGGGCTTAAATTGATTTAAGAGATTATTAGGGATATTTTTTTAAGATTTTTATGTGTAAATGGGAGATGTAGTTGTTTTTTTTGGGGAATATGGAAGTTTTCAAATATTTGATTTGTATTTTGGAGAGATAAGGTGAATATCTCCAAATCAATTGGTTAGTAACCAATTTGAGCAAATTTTATGTATTTAAAGGGGGCTTGAGGTGAGAGTTGGATACAAGTTTTTTTCAGGTGATGAAGTCCTAATGCTGAGGCGTCAAAAGAGAGATCTTGTTGGAGAATTCTTCAGATCATTCTTGCATATCAGAGTGTCGTTACGCTGCCGAAATGCTTGGAGAATGATTGTGGTGCATTGTAATCGATTTTGGAGTTAATCGGATCGGTCTCTCTATTGGAGTGGACCCGAAGACGTAGTCACATTCTGTGACGAACTCCGTTATCAACTGTTTGCATTTCTCTTCTTCTCTCTCTTTTTGTCTCTCATTTCCTTTCTTCTGTTATAATCACTTTGTTATTACTTTCATTCTGTTATTTCCTTAAGTTAATTTCGTTTTAATTAACTTGAAATAATCATTGTAAAGCATTGTAAAAGTTTAAGCATTTAAACTGCAATCTAGTCTAGATCCTATACAGATCAAGTTGGTATCAGAGCTTTAGGGTGACTTTTATTGCAGTTATTTGTTTTTGAATGCTAACGAGATCCAGGATTCAGAAGGGTGAAGGCAAGCTTGAAGACTTTAATCCTGAGATTGGGAAGCGTAGAACATTTCCAAAGATGTCAGTTTCTGGAATGGAAGGTCCTGAAGAGATCAGTGAGCAGGAGTTTCGAAAAGCATTCCTCGAGATGAAGGCAAAGGTGGATATTCTTTTTCAGGAGAGACAAGAGCGGAAGGAACGTGAAGAAGGTTCGTCGAAGCAAGAAGATCGTAAAGACAAGAAAGAGGAGCAACATGGAGATGGTGGCAAGAAACCAGATCATCCCTTTTCTTCTTCTCCTCCCTCTTCTCCTTCTCCTTCTTCTCCATCTTCTCCTCATTCTTTTTCTTCTAATCCTTTCAAGAGTGGATATAAACCTAAGATCAAACTGGATGTAAAATTTGATTTGCCTAAATATTGTGGTGAACTTAATGCTGAGAAATTGGATGATTGGATTCAACAAATAGAGGTCTACTGTAGAGTCCAAAACCTAATAGATGATGTTGATAGGATCCAATTAGCTACTCTTTGTTTAGGAGGTACAGCCTTAACCTGGTGGGAGAGTAAGTCTAAGGCAGAAGTTTCACAACATGGTAGAGTCAGTTTAACTTGGGCAGAATTTATTAATGCACTTAAGAAGCAGTTTTATCCCTTAGGACATATGCAGCAATTAATGATGGATTGGCAAATGTTTAGGCAAGGGAAAGGTCAAACTGTCCAAGAGTACACCCATGAATTCAGGAAAAGGGCTATTGCTTTGAATGTTCCTTTGTACACCCAAGACACGTTGTTGAAGTACATAGGAGGTTTACATTCCTATCTTAGGCATTCCATTTTGGTTTTGAACCCTTGTAACTTGGATGAAGTGTCTGTTCAGGCAACACACTTAGAGTCAAGGGGTAAAGGATCTTTTATTGATAATGATGTAAAGAAATCTTCTAAGAATGCAGAGACAGGGAAAGGAAAGAAGGCAGCCACAGTTAAGAAGGATGAGAAACTTTCTTGCACTCATTGTGACAAGGAAGGTCATGATGAAAATCACTGCTGGAAGTTACATCCCGAATTGAGGCCTAAGTGGGCTCAAAGACATAATCAGAAACAGAAGGGTAAGGACAAATCCACAAATGTTGTTATGGATCTTGGTTCAAATTTAGATGATGAGACTAAGATAACAGCGATGGGTCTAAAAGGTAAAACCCCTATTTCTGGTGTTTCTGTTGGTAGTTGTGATTCTACTTCTAAAGTTAATGATTTCTCCGAAGATGTGAAAAGGAATGAGCTATTTCATTTAAGGGTTGTTGTTAAGAACAGTAAAATTGATGCACTCATAGATAGTGGATCTCAGGTGAATTTAATTTCAGAAAGTGTTGTAAATAACTTGGGATTAAGAACTACACCACATAAGAAACCTTATCCACTAGGTTGGATTTGTGAAAACGATAAGTTGCAAGTAACAAAACAATGCACCTTAAGATTCACAATCACTAGTAAATTTGCGGATGAAATTCAGTTTGATGTAGTTCCACTGGATATCTGTGGGATAGTGCTTGGTAGCCCTTACTTATATGACAGGAAAGCTATATTCTACAGGGAACAGAATCATTATCACTTGTTTAAAGATGGCATTCAGTATATTGTACATTCTCACTGTGATTAAGATCATTCTTTTTGTAAACACAGGCGCTTAAGAGGGTAATTAATGCAAGTAAAGAGTTAACTCTTATGTCTGTCAGTACAGGTGGTTCTACACTTGAACTTGGAGTAGCTAACCAGGGTCAGATGTTGCAGGATGCACCCACAGTACAGCATGAGAAAATGATGCTTGAAAGCATTGATGAATCCTTGGGTAAAAATGTTCCTGTTGTAAAGGATCGTATTGTTGTTGACTTATTCTCCTTCATTTCTGCATTGGTTTTCAGCTTGATGCTAGTCAATTTTTGTTGGTTAGCGGCTATGGCAATTGATGTAGATGTTTATGGAAGTGATAACATTATGTTTATGTTCAACAATCTTGTTGCAGTCTTGATTATGCTTGTGAGCCAGGTTTTCAAATGTACAGAAGATACAGGACAAGTGGGGAGGCCAAGTCCTCACATATTGTCAGAGTAAATGCCACTTTTGGAGGTCCAAAAGGTCTTCAGTGGGGAGGCCTAATCCGGTGGACATTTTTTAGTGAAAATTGAAGTGCCTCATTTCTCTCCAAAATCTGCACCATCAGAAAGAACTCAGTGTCCTGATTCCAACGCAACTCAAACGGAGCGAAAAGGAGTCCGTTCGCGCAAGTTATGGCCAGTCAAACCTTCGGTCAAACTGGAATCAGAGGGCGTCCAGGAAGCGAAAAAAATGATGTCATCAAAAGTTGTCAAATTCAGCACCATCGGGAAGATCTCGTCGCAAGCTTTCCAACGCAACTCATTTTGTCGAAATCTGACATCGTATGCTCAACTTATCAGCGGTCAAAGTTTGCAGTTGACTTGTGAAGGTGGACCGTACGGATGCTGACGTCAGCAGTCAGTCCGTTCTGTACGGAATACAATAGGCGAATTTGGGCGTGACACATGGTGGTACAGTCACCGTATGGAACCAATCCAAATCTGCCACGTGTCCATCTGTACGGATGACGTGGCATCCCCGTATTCATCAGTACAGTCAGCGTCTACGTGGCGGAACAGTTGGCAGGCCAGTTAGCGTACACGTCATCAGCTCGATTGGCATACACGTCAGCTGTCTCGGCATATTGGAGCTTGCCACATGGCACCCTCCTGGTGTGACATGTGGCAACTACATTACCTCTGTGTCCGCGGTGGATGCTGGTTGTTTGTATAACCAAAATTGCAACTGTTGTCGGGGAGACTCGAACTGACGACCTCCCACATCCGTGATAACCGCGCGGCCGTTGGACCAAGCAGAGTCCGCATTACCATATATAAGCGGCGGTTATTTTTGTTATGGAAAAATTGGCTAATAGCTATTTAAAAGCCAGCCGACGGGTTTGGAACCCCGAACCGGCCGGCTAGAAAAAGGTAAGGCTACCGGTAAGCCATGCGACGGGTTCAAAATAGAATTGGCATCGATTCGTTTTATCAACAGACCTAAACCGAATGCCTTATCAAAATGAAAACAAACTCCCTAATATAAAAAGTAAACAAACAAAGATCCTTTTTAGAGGATTTAAAAACAACCTCCCAAACAATAAGCTCGAGAGTGAATAATTAAAAGGGGCTTAAATTGATTTAAGAGATTATTAGGGATATTTTTTTAAGATTTTTATGTGTAAATGGGAGATGTAGTTGTTTTTTTTGGGGAATATGGAAGTTTTCAAATATTTGATTTGTATTTTGGAGAGATAAGGTGAATATCTCCAAATCAATTGGTTAGTAACCAATTTGAGCAAATTTTATGTATTTAAAGGGGGCTTGAGGTGAGAGTTGGATACAAGTTTTTTTCAGGTGATGAAGTCCTAATGCTGAGGCGTCAAAAGAGAGATCTTGTTGGAGAATTCTTCAGATCATTCTTACATATCAGAGTGTCGTTACGCTGCCAAAATGCTTGGAGAATGATTGTGGTGCATTGTAATCGATTTTGGAGTTAATCGGATCGGTCTCTCTATTGGAGTGGACCCGGAGACGTAGTCACATTCTGTGACGAACTCCGTTATCAACTGTTTGCATTTCTCTTCTTCTCTCTCTTTTTGTCTCTCATTTCCTTTCTTCTGTTATAATCACTTTGTTATTACTTTCATTCTGTTATTTCCTTAAGTTAATTTCATTTTAATTAACTTGAAATAATCATTGTAAAGCATTGTAAAAGTTTAAGCATTTAAACTGCAATCTAGTCTAGATCCTATACAGATCACTACCTCACTCGGGTGCAATCATCTCTGATATAAATTATGTGAGTGCAAAGCTTAGGTTCCAATCCCTTCATCTCATGATATTCCCATGCAAATGCATGTTGGTGGGTCCTCAATAAGTTTTCCAATAACAATTGTTATTCTTTACTCAGTTTGTTGTTAACATTCAAATACTTTCCTTTTGAAACCTGTACTTGTGTAGTTGACTCCATCATAGTTGCTTCATTAACACATGGTACCTTAAGTTCATATGGAAAAAATGTATGAGACATACCTGTTGCTATAGGAAGTATTTTTGTAGGAAGAGTGGTTGCAGGAAGAGCAAGAAGAAGTGTCTTGACTGGAGTAGTAGAATGAGAAGATGATGCTTCCTCCACTTCAAAATGGTTCTGAATGATGTTAACCAATACTTCATCTTCATCTTAAAGCTGCATGAAGGAGCTTCTTCCTAACGTCATAAGTTGTGCCATAGAATTAACTTCCTTGGCCTCTTCACCAACATGTGGCCACACGAGATTATCCTCATCATGGGATGGATGAGCAGGAGGATAAAGAACAAAATTTTTAGTACTCTTCCCATCATAAATGGTCATGTCACCTAATCGACATCCAATATATGCATCGATAGTTGCTAACCATGGCCTTCCAAGAATAATGGGATACCTGCCTAGTGTAGCTTTATGAGAAAGAATCATGAAGTTGGCTAGGTACTCCCAGGAATCTAGAATCACCACAAGATCCTCCACTATACCATCAGGCTTAACAGTAGAACTATCAACAAGCTGTAGGACAGTAGGAGCAGATCTCATGCTTGCAACATTTAGTTGTTGCAGGATGTCCTTGGTCATTACATTCATTACTGCCCCTAAATCAATCAGAGCATTCTTTATGTGAATCCCATTTATAACAACTGCTACCACAAGAATACTTGGGTCAATGTATTTAGGGATGGTCACTTTTCCAAGCTTGATGCCAGCTAGTTGTCCCATCACATGAACCATAGTGGGGTATTTCTTCTTCCTTCCTGGCTTCTTGAGGCATGCTTCTTTGATTGCCTTGCCATAGATTGAGACATCCTTTATAGCCTAAAATAGAGGTATCTTGACACATATATGCTTTAGTTGATCCAAGATATCAAAGGTTGTGTCCTCCTTTTCTTCCTTCTTCTTGGCAACTTCCAATCTCTGAGGAAATGGTGGTTCTTGTTTAGTCTGCTTGACTTGGACTGGTTTAGGATTTTTAGGTGCACTTGGTTGAATGAGATCATTCAGAGGTTCCTCTTCCTCTTCCATAGGAAGCTCAATGATAATGGGATTGAAAGGGGCTGGTAAAGTAGTTCCTAAACGTAAGTGGATGTCACTTACACTCACAACATATGCAGGGAATTGATTTAAATCGGTAGAGTATACAGGCTGTTGTTGTGGTTTGTTATTTGGATTGGGTGTGGGCTGAGCTGGTAGCTAAGTAGGTTTAGGTGCATTTGACCTTGAATTAGCAGGTGGAGGCATTATAGCAGGTTGTTGGGGCTGAGAAGGTGGTTGTATGTAACTGGTTGTTTGGGTAGGCCATTGTTGTCCTCCCTTCCATTGATTTGTTTGTTGCCAATTTCCTGGAGGTGGTTGCCAATGCTCTTGAAATTGTTGCCAATTCCCTTGAGGTTTCTGCCATTGGGGTGGATATTTTTGATGATTGGGCCAAGAATTTGGAGGGTTACCCCAAGGATATGGTGAATATCATCCATAGCTAGATGGATATGGGGGCTATCATTGGTTACCAGATGAATAGGAATTAAAATATGGCCCAACATAAGAGAGGATCTAGTTGCATACCTTGTCTTGGAGCCCAAGGACTCCTTTGTGCAACATAGTAAACTTGATCTTCTTCAATCTGAATTGGCTTGAACTCAAGTGCAATCTACTTTCCTTCAACATTAGCTACCATCTTGCATCTCCAATCCTTCTTTTGTCTGCAATGGGGGCAATACTCTACCAACATTTCCTCTGCCTCCTCTTGCTTCTTCTTGGCCTGAAGTGTATCCAACTGAGTAGCTAGATTGTTTATAATGTCTTGCTTAAATTCTACCTGCAAATGAGTAATCTCCATTCTTGAAACTCCACCGGTAGATGACTTACCCATGGAATATTGGTAAGCTCTCCCTTTCTTTGAAGCTGCCCTAAAGTAGTTCTGACATATTTTCTCAATATCCTCCCAAGGAACTTGGGAGATATCTCCTCCTCCCATCAGGTCCAAGGCATTAGTGTAACTGTCATTGATTCCTCTCAGGAAAAGCAATTTTTGTGAGTCTTCATTGAGTGTATGGTGTGGAGATTTTTGTAGGAAAAATAGAAACCTTGCAATATAATCCTCCAAGCTCTCATCTTCCTTTTCCTGCATCCTAAAAATGTCACCTCCTCTCATGTCATTGCCCCTACAATACTCCTTGTATTTCTCAAGGAATTTTATCTTCATGTCCTCCCAAGTTTCCATGGTATCTTTTCCTAGGATCATGAACCATCTTACTGCAACTTTTTTTAGAGTGGTAGGAAATAGCTTAAGCCTATGGACATCGGTGGTATAGTCACAACTCCTGCAGAGTATGTCAAACTCAAACAAGAAGGTATCAGGATCTTTTGTGACAAGTTCATAAAACTTGGGGAGTGTTGAAGCAGGGATATTTTTTATGTTTCAACTTTATTTTGATGGGCAATGGGGAAAGGAAAAGTTGGTTGGTTAGGTTTGTTCCTATTTGCATCACCCATGTCTGCTTGATGTATTTCCAAAGCAAAAGGGTTCTCAAGTTGATTTTAGTCTTCAGAGGAAACTTCAAAGCTGGTTAGATCAAGAAATGCATAAGCAAAGGGGTGTGGATCTTCTTTTTCTTCACTTGGTAGGCTCTGATATTCAACTTGCTGGAATGGATTAGGATTGTTAGGAAGGAATCTCCCATAAGCATCCCTTCTCCTTTCTCTATACATGCGGTATCAACTCACTATCAACCAACTCACACAAATAATTGGTAAAGAATAAGGGGGGTCATTACTTCCTAAATGAGGGTATACTAAGAACAACTTTCAAAAACATTACAACAAGAAAAACTACCAATGACTCCAAAGAACTCCCTAGTTTGACACCATCCCCGACAATGGCGCAAAAAATGGTGGCCTCCTACAATGATTTAACAACTAAGCTCTTACAACTGTGATTTAGAGATTGGACATCTAAATTGAATAGCCATTCAATCACCATGAAGGTGCATTTAACTTGTCAACCTAGGGATGTGACCTTGAAATGGGTCAACACAGTATGTGCACTAGGAACTCAAAGTAGCCATTTTCATTCTACAACTACGAAAGATGCAATGCTAAAATTAAATTGCTTGGAAAGGAATAACATAAATGTTGAATATCAACCAACAACCATAGTAATGTTGAAATGCATGACAGAAATGAAAATCTGAACAACAATCAGAAAACTACTCTGTCTGCTTTGGCTGTAGGAATAGTCACATAATGGAATTCTAGTGGTTGCAGGAACAGTCAGCGCCAGATTCTTAACTAATTACCGAACAAAAAGTAACTAGGCTAAAGTAAGCTAAGGACGGATTTCTCACCAAGTGGGCCCCCTTGGATGAGTATCCTCTACTACTAAAGAAAACTCAAATGCTCAAACTTAGAACTTCACTTTATTCATTAGAAAACATGAGTACAATAGAGCAGCATATCACTGAAAGCTAAGAATGTAAGTACAATATCAGATCGCGCAACCTTTTGAAAAGGAGCATCTGATCCTTATTTATACTACCAACTAAGCAAGGCGGTCAACTCCACGAACTGGGAGTACACCAATTTAGGGAAAGCAAATAAAATGGAGAGGCAATTACGCGTGCATGGAATCTGGTCAGATATGTCCGCAGATTTAGCACAACAGTAATGCCAATACTTGCTCAACAACATTAAATTCCACTACAAGGCGGTTACATTTGATTTGCATGGGGAATCTCCTGTCATCATCCTCCTTTGACCTTTGAACAATTCCCTTGTTGGATGTTATGGTGCATGCCTAGCTGGTGGTGTCTTTCTCAATTTAGTATCTTCAAATTATATCTGCATGGCAATGTTAGCACGCACAATAATTGCATATTTATAACTACCTTAAAGAACATTCATTAACCACATGCAAAATTAATATAGATAGTCCATATAACATGCCAATGTCATTAAAGATTTGCAGAAATAAGATTAAGCCCAATGTCTATAGTTTTGAGGAAATATCGTAAAAATATCAACACTTTACGTCAAGGTTCATGATAACTTCAGCAAACAAATCATAAATTGTACCCAAAAAATAGACCATAAACTAGGTTCATCACATATCTTGAACAATTATATGAAGAATGAAGGTTTCTTGAAGATGTGCACGTAGTTATCAATGAAGGAGAGGGAGTATCCTATCGAAAGAAACAAAGATTATGTCATTTGGCTGAGTATGGAGGGAGATTTTCATGACAGTCTTGTAACTGGATGTTTGTGAGAAACCAATGGATGGTTGTGTTTGATTATAGGGATATAGTGAGAAACTAGTGGATATAGTTTGATTGATGACAAGATCTCTTAGCAATAAGAAAGAGAATTGTTATATTATCAAGTTTTTCAAGGAACTTTATCACAAATTTTATGTGTTTGAAGTGCAATCTATCTACCAGTAAGGTTTGCAAAAGGCTTTAAAGTTCAAAATAAAACCTTGAAGGGATTCTTGTAAGGGAACATATCCAAACTATGGATATTCATCTACAAAGATGATCTAAGGTTCATGAGAGAAATTTTTTGTCTAGTCAGATTTTACCAGCATAAGTTTGTTTTATGAAGTAGAACATTGTACACATTGAAGACATATTCAGATATTTATATCACTGATTTGATTAAGGTTTGAAATGGTGCAAGTGCAAGGTCATGCAAGTTGTGTGTGTGCTGATTTGGTAGTATGAAAGTGAAGATGTTATGCTACAAGTTTGGTTAGTAATTCTTCCTTGCTTATACAGTGCAGGTATACTCATAGCAAATACAGTGATATTGAAACAAGCATTGATGGTTCTTTGAGGAAGTTCTTGCTAGGTGATCCTGAATAGTAGTTTGATGCTCTTGATCTTTGATAATCTTGATACTTAGATGCTTTGATAGTGACCTCATGAACAATTCCTTTATTGACATGTGATGGACAGAGTTTTGATAAGGGCATGGTTTCAGGGAGATCAAGGTTTCATAGTGTTTATTATTCAGTGAATGCATGACAATCACTTCTTTAAAACAGGTTTCATATTGTTTCAATAGTGCATTCAGGGGGAGTTTTGTGATGAGATTTGTCTTGATGACATGATAGTCATTTTGGCCTTCTTATCCTTTGCACATAAGCCTTGATAGTTGGTACTTTGGTTCATGGTTATTTATGGTTTTGATGATAATTGCTTTGTTGACTTGGTATTTTCTATTGCATAGTTGGTGAATTGCTTTAACATATGCATACAGTGATAGGGAATTTAGATATCCTTTGGTTATGTTTAATCTGGAAAGTGATATTTTTTGGGAAATGATCTTTCTTAGTTGCAGAGTTTTGGTAACATCACACATCAATCAAGGGTACAGTGCTCTAGTGTTTTTGACAGAGCTTACATTGTTGGTAATGCAGTGATTTTATAGTTTTTTTTTTATCTTCTTCAGATTGTACCCCTTTGACCTTTGGCATTGTTGTCAAAAGGGGGAGAATGATTCAATTATCACAGCTTGCATTCATAGCTTGTATTCAATCAATTTGCATTTAATGCTTGGTTCACTTGGTTATCAGAAGTGCATTACATTCAATGCCTTGTTTACTTGGTTATCAAATGGTTATTACATTTCTTGGTTCTAACATTCAACACACTTGGTACAATATTCTTTCAGGCAGACATTTGGTAGTTTTAGTGCTTACCATGTTTATTCTTTCAGGCATTTGGCAGGTTTGACATCAATGCCAAAGGGGGAGTTTGTTGACCCCTTTAACATTGCAATTTTGGCATTGATGTCAAAATGAAAAACATCCTCATGCATGCTTGGAAGGTATAAGATATTTTTGTTTTGGTTTGCATTGATATCAAGGTTGGCATTCACCTTGTTGCATGGTTAAAATGCATGAGATGGTATTGGTCTTTGGTTGACATTTGAATGGAAGCAATAATTATGTTGGTCTTGGATTTCACTTTGCTCTTGGTTCACTTGAGCCTTAGGCTGACACATGGTCTTGAGCATTGGTCATTATGATTTTTATTACATTCATGCAAATAAAGGCTATGATTTTAATCACTGACACAATGATATGTGTTTTGTTTTGCAATGTGAAAGGTTATGATGAAAATGTTGACACAATGTTTTTGACATCACTTTTCAAAATACAAGGCATTGTTTCATGGTTGAGTTAGGGCTCAAAGGAGATATGGAGAATGGTGGTTTGGTGGCTGGTTATTGCAAAAAATGGTTTCAAGGTTTTCCAGGCAGTTGGTTTTCAAAGTTTACAAGGTGCATTCGACTTCACTCTTGCAAGATGAAAAAAATTTAAAGTGGTAATGTGTTCTTGAACCCTATTGCTAGGGCATGGCATGAAAGGGTTATTTTGTTGCATTTGGTATTTGTTAGGGCATGACCCTGTGTCAAATATGTTGTTGTTTACAAGGTGTAAACTAAGGTTTGTGTTGCATTGGAGTTAGTTTGTATACCCTATTTTTGTGATATAATGTCGATTATGTCTAAGTGGTTGTTACATATGTTTATAATGCACAATGTCTATTTACTAGCAACAGTTTTAAATGGCTGGAAATGTCATTACATAGTGATTTTGTGAAAATAGTTAAATGGTTGTACACACAATTTTTGAAGGTAGTTACATTCACAAGTTCTTTTGATGAAGGCATATGTAATTTTGAATGATATAAAAAAGAGACTTTGTCACTTGATATTGGTTCGATGCATTACACAATGGTATTATACTCTGGTAAGAGTCATTATTGTTGAGTAAAATACTAAAATATGTTTTTGTAAAATTTGTTTGCAAAAACAGTGAAAATTAAATTGATATGTTTTATGTTTTATAGGTTCCAATCTCAATGAACCTTTAGGACATGAAATATATTAGTTCTGAAAGTTGAAATGTATTGCAGTGAAACATAGAAACCCTCTGTCATTTATTTCGTGTTTTACAGAATGTTGTAAGGTCATGTTAGTGAGATGTAAAGATTGACCTTTTGCTAGTGAGGCAATTGTGTTTTCCAGTGAGGCATAAAAAGTAGCCAGTGAGAAGCCAATGAGGCAATTTTTCCAAGTGGTTTTTTATCCCAATGAGGATTTTCCACTCATAAAAATACTATGTTATGATTATTTTGTGGTCCATGTGACTGTCATGATTTATGCTATTTAGTCTTGCTGCTTTCTTTATCTACTTTGCAACATTTGAGTTTTCATGTTATTTAAGGATCTACTATTGGCTATCACATTTGGTTACACTCTTGAAACTAAACATTCAATGATAACAAAGAGATTATGTGTTTTGAAAAACCGTTGAAGTGAAGTTGATCTTATTGAAAGACTGATTTTCCCCCCCTCTCAGTGTTTCCCATACTCCAACAATAGCAATCAAGCAAGATTTGAATGTTTGAGTTGGGTGATAGATAATTGTTTGTTATGACTAAAAGGAAGTCATTGTCTTGTTATATGTTACAAGTAAAGCAAGTATATTGATGCTAGGGACCATTTCTTTAGAGAACTAGTAAACAATGTAGAAATCTACTTGGAACTTTTGTAGATCAAAGATAAATTGTCAAACATATTCACAAAGACATTAATAAAAGAGAAATTTGAACATTGATTACATGTGGCTTTCACCACACTTTCCTATGATTCAGAGTTTGAACCAGAGGTGGCTTCTTCAATCTCCCTCTCATGTCTGGCGTAAAAGATTTGCTACTACTTGGTCTGCAAGTGTTGAGCCAAAACTTTCCCACTTTGCTTGGTGTATTATTTTCCAAGGTTTTTCTGTGGATTCTCGACTTGTTCACCTAGGGGTCCAAGGCCCTCGTTGCCCTTTTTGTGGGCAAGCTAAGAGTTTAAGCATCTTTTTTGGTTTTGTCCCAAAGCCTAGCAGCTTTGGACTTGGATTCATGACTTTTTTCAGCCCTTTAGGCTAGAGCCTTTCTCCTGGCATATGGTGTTGCTGAGAGATTCTCCGAGATTTCCTACAAAATTCACCCAACTTTAGCACACTTTCAAGGTGGAAATTCTCTTCAATATTTGGAAAGACAAAAATGTTTGCATATTTTCACATACTCAAATAGATATTCATGTATCTTTGTATGCTAAAGCTATTATTTTTTTTAATGTGCTTCTACAGGTTCAAGTGCAAGCTAACAAAGTTGCACCTGAAGTTGTTCACCTTTAGATTCTTCTGGATCACTGGGGTAATGCCCCTTGTACTATTGCTTGGGTCCCCGCTTTGCCCACCTCTTCCCGTGGTCGGTCGCCCTTGAGGGGCCGACAACAAAATGGCTTTGCGCATCCCCGCTCCTAGCCTCCGCTTCAGCGGGATTCTTGCACTCCTCGGCGAAACCATTTTCCTCTGTCGCTGGCTAGCCAGGGGTGGCCTTTTGGTTGTGCTTCAGGGAGCGGCGGTGGTGGTTCCGGGTGGCCCTCTGATGACCCTCCTGCTTCTAGCTCTGGTTGGCCAGCTACTGGTAAAAGTTTTCCATGTCCGGTGCTTACAATCTCACCCCAGTGCGAGGAAGAAGATAAAAAGAAAAAAAATGTTGATGATGGTTGGGGTCCTCCTCCTAACGTCACTCCAGACCTTGCTGATGTATGGGGGAAGAATATGGATGACAGAGACCCTCCTGGCTCTGTTGGCACTACTCTGGCCGCTTAATGGCTTTTTTAATTGTTTTGTAATCTTGGACTTCCGAGCTTGGCCCATATGATCTTTTGGTTTTTCTGGGCGCTGCCCATATGACTCTCGGGGTGTGCCTTTTTACCACCCATCTTTTTTTGTGAATATGTATCTTTATCTTTAATTAATATAAATAGATGTCTGTTCATCAAAAAAAAATGGTAGATATTAAGAAAAAATATTGAAATAAATTATTAATTTCTTTTATCAACAATCAAATAATTATCACCGTAATTAAATAAAGAAATAAACAAAGCTTGAATTACTATACTATACAGTTGTAAGAATTTGAAAAGTTTTTGATATGAGGGAGCTTGAATCGTTAAACGTTCATGATTGACTCTATTTCACCTTGTAGGGCCAATGAAGATTTTGAACATGAAACACTTAGAGCCATTCTTTCCAATTCAAAGGAATGGTAAGTAGTGCACATTCGTCTAAAGTGAATGGTGAGTTCATGTTTTAAACGGGACCAGGTTGACAACCATTTATGCACTATGTTCGAGGACTCCAAAAAAAAACGAAAATGCATATTCAAATCACAATAATAAATACACCACACAAAGACTTATTTGATGCGTTAGTTGGTGTGGAACTCAAATATTTTGTTACCTCAATGCTATAGTGATGTTATTTTAATTGCAACAATTGTAAGCATGAGGAATACAAAATTCCTTGGATTTCCATCCGTCAAACAATCATTTTGCCCACAATGTTGTAGAGGAGCATTGCATGTTAATAAATTAGTACAAATTAGATGCATTATCTAATATTAATTACTTTTATTTGAAAACCGAGCCATTATTTATTAGAAATACAAATATAGTACATGGATCATACAAAATAAAGGATGAACAAATTTCCAAACCTTAAAAAGTACGTATCATACAGTTCGTGGCGCGAGACAAATAAAATGAAGACAAAACCAGTAATAATATGTTTTGAAATCCATCGTCAGAAGTGATGAAAACTAATGCCAAGTTTCTAAAATCCAATAGACATAATAATAATTTTTATCTTGAAAGGCAGGCGGGTGAGAAAACAAAATAAATATGATGAGAGGTAGTGAGGGATATCGTAACTTATCTCAATCACTAGCGACATAGCATATTTGTATTTGTTAATTCTCCCAATTTGTTGGTGAAATGGCCAAAGAACACAAAAAATTTATCATATGACGGCTTAGCCCGAAAATAAGGGTCATTGCAATCTAAACCTCTAGCTGCATGCTGCGGAGACAAATATTCATGATGTACCGAAAAAGTAAAATGATTGTAACAGTGCCCATAAGTGCCCATAAATGGTCGATTTACGCTTTTCTATTGTAAAAATTGCACATAAATGGCCATTGTGTTTTGTTGGGGGTTTACAATTATAACATTAAAATTTTTTAGAGGAGTGTAAGATATGATTTAAGTGCCCATTATCTTTTCTCTATGTGTTTGTTACTATCATGATAGAGACTAGTCCACTATTAACCTCACACAATTGACATGTAGAAATAAAAAATATGACAACTACTATAATCAAAAGATTATGGAAAATGTTAGGTGAAAAGTCTCGTTTAAAAAATTTGTATATAAAAATAATTTAGATGAATCTATGGGGTTAATTGGATTGTATGTATCAAATAATTTGTTGTTCATCATATAGAGTGCACAACACTTGTATAGTTATTCCTCAAAATAATGGTGTGGCTAGACAAAAGAACATAAATTTATGGGAGATGACCAAAAATATGATTCAATCCAAAAATATGGCACCCAAATTTTGGGTTGAAGTAGGTGCTATCTAGATTAAGAACTGTGTACCCCCACAAGGTAATGTAAAATGACTCCTAAGGAGGCTTGGATCCATGTCAATCCTAACATTTATTTCTATAGAATATTTAGTAGTGAATCTTAGGAATTTATTTTGGATGGTCAATGTAAGGCTATCGAGAAGAAGAGCCTTTAATTTTGTTTGGCTATTGTGAGGATGTGAAGGATTATAGGTCTTTGATTCTATTAATCAAGATAATTTCTTTTGGTGAGGTGTCTAGTTTGATTAACACTTCACATAAATGGATACACTATCACCTACTTCTCCAACACTTCTTACTTCCTTGAGTCCAACTTTTGGCCAAAAAGTGGAAGTGTTTTTCTTGATTTTCAAAATTTGTCACATTTGACCTAAAAATTTGAAGCAGTTAAAGTTTGAATTTTTAAAAAATAGTAATTTGAAATGTAGTACTCAGTGTATACACCTAAAAACGGTCATCACCTTTAATTAATTAAATACTAGCTATTTAATTGATATTTTGACTACGTATAAATAAATTCTCAATTTATTTATATTGTTCACCCTTCTCTAATTCTCCAAATCTAAAACACATTCTTCTAAATTAATTAAATAAACAAGGTTCCCTAAACTTGTTTTATTTAATTAATCTTCACTAAATCCAATTAGGAATTACAACACATTTCTACAACTTTGTGTGCCACCTCACCAAGGTCACATGAAAATAAATAACTCTAATTTTTAATTAGAAGTATCTTCAACTCATTTTAAAAAGCACGTGACTTATTCCTCCCACACTTCCACCAATTTTGGAGCACATGACTTATTCCTCCCACACTTCCATCAATTTTGGAAGCACATGGTCTTCTCTTCCCACACTTGAATCTTCCATCCAAATGGCATGTTGTCTTTGGTCAAGGGGACAACATCTTGATTCTCTTAATCTTCACCATTCATTCTTCTTATTTGAATATGGATCGTTGATTATTGTCACCTCACTATATGCTTGGAAAAGGCTATAAATACAACCCTTGGGCATTGTATTTTGCATCCACATTTGAAGTAAAGTTATCATGCAGGTTTATCATTGGAGCTTGGAACATTTTGGAGTCTTATAGCTAGTTTTTACACCATGTTTTGCTTTGCATCTACATATTAGCTTTAAATCTTGCATCATAGTTGCATTTTATGTCCCATCTTGCATCATAGTTGCATTTTAGATTAATTCATTTTAAGTTTGCATTTGAGCATATGTAGAATCATGCATAGAATCATATAGATCACTACCATAGTATCCACCTCCACGTGTTCATTTATCATAAACATCATCCTCCACTCATCATAGCATTCATCATCATTGTTTGCATATATTTTCATGTAGGCATTAAATTGGCTTGCATGTTGAATGTTATCTTGTTTCCTACATAATCATTTTAACAACCATTGTGCTCATAGAAATCTGAGGGCCAAACGGTTTAATAAATCCTTAGAAATAGAGGACAATGAGACATTCTTGAAAGATTCGTTAAAATGCAACTTAGAATAGTTTACTTTGCTTTGAATCTTTAATGTAAATCATTTCATTAAGGCTTGTGTTGATACTAACTTTACACATTTAACATACATGCAAAATGGTGCCCATTCACTTTTTGTGTGCGAGTGTGAGTTGATGAACACCATATTTTTTGTGTTTGATGGATGGTAGGCATATGCTCTCCCCTTAACTGGGTAACCAAAAAGCTAGACCCATTCACTTTCTGTGTGCGAGTGTGAGTTGAGTATATTGCATGTGTTCTCTCTTTATTCATGTGGAATAAAGATTGATCGAACTATGGGTATACTTGCTTGCTTTTATTTATCTTAGAGGGTCTGCCTTGTGGGAAAAAGTACTCACCCAAGGGAATGACCCAACCGGTAACATGCTAAAGCCAAGCGAATTTCAACCGATATATAAATGTGGATACTGGAACAAAGGCCCGTATCACAAGGAAAGTTCTAACGAGAAGGGCAGCAATGGTTTCTCGCCGCATGGATTATCCCCCACGAACGAAATGTCCGCATTAAAAACCCTTGTTATAGTTTGTCCAAAAACCTTTATCTATTCTTTAGTGCAGCAATGGTCATTGCGAGGGCATCCACATTCTCACAATTTTTAGTAGAGATGAAAAATATACCATGGGAGATTCATGGGTATTAATGCTTGGCTGCCCCAAGAAGTGAGTGTCATGGAGGGGGGCAGTGGGGTCAAGCATCTAGTCATCCGCTAAGAATAAGTGTGGTTGGGGTAAAACTCGCGTGGAATCCAAAAGAATATAGTCTTTCACAACCTTAGGAGTGTACATTGCTTGATGTGTCTTTATCAAAGTGTTTCCAAAACAAACAAAACATCACATGTCAAAAGTGAAAACCCTGATTCGGAATTGCATTTAGTGAAACAACCAAGTCTCCCATTGAAAAAGTAGGAAAACCAAAGAAACTTTCAAAAAACCAAGTCTGAACCTATTTAGCACCTTTTGTCTCTGTTTTGGAGCCTTTTGTAGAACACAAAATAGTGACCTAGGTTCATCTCCTATCCGACAATCACTCTCATCTAGGGAATCCTCAGCAGTGTTCAACCAATCCTTAGGCAAAACAGAGTCTGAACATGTGTGTTACCAAATGATGTCACGAAAGATTAAAATTTGAAAACCAAAGTCCAAACCTCTTAGTCCTAAAGAACACCAAAAATGTCTATCAACACTTTACAAATTTAGAGAGAGGTTGACCTTCAATTTCTACAAAAGAGCTTGCAAGAACAATCTCGAATTATACATCTTTTACTATTGTCAAAATCCACAACTTTTCCAAATATTTGAGTACCTCGTTTAGGAAGAAAATTTACCCCCAGTTTCATAGTTTGAACCAAAATTTTGAAACTTTCTCAAAGTCCAAAATCATTCCTTAGGTACCTTAGAATCTAAACTTGTTAAAACTGACTTCTACAAGTGGAATTTTCCAACCTAAACCAAGATCTAACATCACAAAGTACCAACATCATCAAATTTATCACACCTGTGATTATTAAGCCTAGTTTCATCATCGGGATTTATCATCCTCTCATCACAAAATGAAGCTATATAATCAAATCAAACTTAGTTTCATTAGAATTTATCATTCTAATTGACTTAGTTGTAATCCTTGGTACTTTTTCAAAACCTAGATCAAAGTTTAGTCTAAACTATAACACTTGTATGCCCGTTCAAACAAGGTTACAAAAATAAAAACTTAAGGAAAAAGGACTTGAAAATCACAACATTGAAACCCCAACCATTTAAAATTCAAACATTGAAATCCCAACCATTGAAACTCCAATCATTGAGACTCAAAACACCAAAACTAAAAATAGTGAAACACAAAACACCATGGCGGAGGCTGAAGAGAATCCTTTTCATGGACTCAAGAACACTGATGGGGAAGAAATAACCAAAGAATATATCCAAGATGTTGAACAAGACCCCAATTTCCATAAGTGTTTAGAAAATATTTTTGAAATAAATGGGGAAAAATACCTCCTTATGCTAGCCAAACAAGGTGCCAAATTACTAGAAGACTTTCATGTGAATCAATTGAAAGCACCTCCTAAAAATCCTGAAATAGAACACGTGGTTTCCCTAACTCAACAAATGATAAATCTCCAACAACAAATTCTTGGTATGCAAAGAGGAACCTCAAAATGATACTTGCTACAAGACATTTTTCCTTATCCATTTGATCAAAGTATCCACATGATACCTTTTCCCAAACATTTTGAATTCCCCAAGTACGACAAATACAATGGAAAAACCGATCCGATAGACCATGTAAGGGAATTTAGGACCATGAGTCTTGAATTTGCATATGAGGAAACATATTTGATGAGATTATTCCCAAGAAGATTAGGTGGACATGGTCTTGAATGGTTCTCCAAACTCACCCCACCAATTAACACTTTTGAGGAATTAGTCAACAAGTTCATCTCCTAATATTCATACAACATCCAACATGACATCACCAAGAAAGATCTTTGTAACCTAAAACAAAAGAAGGGTGAATTGTTCCTTATGTTCTTACAAAAATGGAGAAGGTTATTTGCACAATATTCTCATCCTGTACCCAAAAAGGAAAAGATAGAAATCTTTATTGACAACCTCAATGACGAGATGAGTTATAGATTGGAATTGCAATGTCCCCCAACCTTCGAAAAATTGATTGAAAATGGGATTAAAATTGAAGAGGCTTTAGTCAAGAGAGGAGTCTTCAAAATATACAACGAAAACAACTCATCAAACTCCTCCAACAATTACAATAGTGGTGAAAAACCCAAGTTTTGGCAACGCAACAAGAATGTTGGTAACAATGATGCTTCAACTGAAACACAAAATGCAAAACCTGTATTCAATTTGACAGCCGCTGCCACCAAAACCAATCAAAATAGCAGCCCAAACAATAACGAATCTAAACTAGCTTCAACCTCATACAAAATACCATCATCAAATCGAAGAAGGTTCACACCTTTGGGACAATCCTTAGAATCAACACTGAAAGAGCTTCTTGAAGCCAAGGTTATAACATTGCTAGAGGCACGAGATTATAACCCACAAGTTAAACCACCATGGTGGAATGAGGTGCATTTCTGTGACTTTCATAGGAACAAAGGACATAAAACCAATGATTGCATACAGCTGAAACATTTAGTGCAAGATTTGATTGATAACAAGACAATATTTGTAGAGGGACCTCAAACAAACAGTGATCATGGAGCGTTTAAGAACCCTCTACCAAACTATGAAAAGGGGGAATCCTCGTCAGCGAACACCAAAGGAAAGAATGTAAACTATTTCTACGATACTACTCTTCTTAACATTTATGTTGTTGGTAATCCAATCAACAATGATGTATCACTCACCCATCTGCATAATGCTCCACTTCATATTGAGGTTTTGATCCATAAATGTTTGGTCAAACATGTTCTAATAGATGGAGGAGTTGGTTTAAATATATGCTCTTTAAATTTTATACATGCCTTGGGATATTCAAAAAATGTAATAGACTTCAGTAAAAAGATTACCACGAAGGGATATGATGCAGAAGAGCGCTTATCTAAAGGATCGGTTACTCTACCAATCATAATCGGCCCTATGGTGAAATATGTGGTTTTCCAAGTCCTTGATCTCCCCTTGACCTATAATATACTCCTTGGAAGACCGTGGATACATGAAATGCAAGCAGTTTCCTCTACATACCATCAATGCTTGAAATTTTCTCATGATGGAGTCGAAATCACAATACAAGGAGATCCTAATTCTTTCATGTCTAGCCATAATCAATGTCCTAAAGCTAAAATCACCATCCCTAGCAATTGTGAAGCATCCTCCCCTCAAATAAGTGTTGATCATGAAACCATCAAAACATCCACTCTAGTCACTGCACTATCAAACCCTAAAGTCCAAATTCATGATCTAGGATGTGGAGAATACCATCTAGATAAGTTTCTAATAAATGACATTGCTATTGTTGTCGAGAAAGGTCAGACTTCCAACAATGATGTTGAGACTGCTACAGAAGAAATGCAGAAAGATGACCGTGTTGGGATTGAAACATTTTGGGATCCTGATGATACACCTACCCTTTCCATATTTTGTTGCACACAAGCTTTTGATACCTATGAGAACCCCCTATTTGGCTAGGATATCTATGATAACCCACTTTTTGACCATGATCCTTCTAAGGATATCCAACCATCCTTCCATCACACTTTCCCTGGGCTAGGGTATGAATCTCCTAATGTTCCCTCTATCAAGTCATCTTGCCAAGTCACTAAGGGCGTGCAAGCCTTCGTTGATGTTAGCAGTACCAAAAAGGATAGTATCAAAGACTCCATTGATGGCATCACCACTCCCACTTCATTCATCTCACCCACATCCATCCACCTAGTAGACATGGATCAACAAGTATCATCTAAAAAATATATAAAGGAGGAAAATTAGAAATCAAAGGTAAAATTCCATTTCAAAAGGAGATTCAAAATCAAGAGAAGTCCCTTAGCCAAAATTAAAAGCTATTGGACAAATCAAAAGCAAAAAAGGATCAAGCAAAGTCCCTTAGCCAATACAAAAAGCTATTAGACCAATCAAAAAGAAAGAAAGATCCAAACAAGTGCCCTAGCCAAAATAAAAAGCTACCAGACAAATAAAAAATCAAAGTCAAAAATCAAAGCGAGAAAAAGTTGATCTCCAAACATTCCTCTCCCTCAAAACTCATTGGGGGAATCTATCAAAGAAGAAAATCAAAGAAATAACTTGTTGATTCACGGTCTACATCCATGTCACTCATACCACATATTCCCTTCCACCCATCCATGTTCACATACCCGTCATATCATTACACTTCCATTGGTGATGTCTTTCAATGCGTCTTTGATGGCGACCCCTTCACGTACTCTAACTCATTGATTGCCCGAGCTCCTTTTTGTCTAAAGCCTGATGGCCCATATAGCATGTACATTAGTGATCCTATCATAACCTCTTTCATCCATCACCTCTATCATCTGTCATATTTTCCACTCATGTTATTCATTCTGATCGGGTCCTTTCATCCAACATGGTCATTCACACAAGATCGAGGCATCGTCATGTATAAGAGAAAAATTGCACCTTTGTAGTTTCTCCTACATTCTTGCTTCCACTTTAGTGTCCACTCCCTTAGCATCTTGAGTAGGCCCATTTTGGCCATTGCATTAGATTTTTCCTTCTCAAGATGCTCTAGCACCCCTTTTTAGCAGCCACTCTTATGTGTCAACTTTTCATTAGACTTTGTGTTTTCCTCGTTCGCATCATTTTGTAGCATGATGTGTCCAGACATTAGCGCATCGTGCAGATGTCTACACGCTACGCTATCGTCCTATGATGTGTAAATGCTCAAACAACCGTTTTCGAGCATGCTTTCCACTTGGCAGCTAAGTTTGTCGATGGAAATGGCTTAGGATTCTCTATAACCGCCTGGGAAGCTTCTTCTCTTCCTTTTTAATTCATTCTTTCCATCCATTTGGAGGTTGGAATTCCTTCTAAGTCTTGCTAGTATTTTTCTAACTTCATTCCAACTTTTAGTCTCACTCCATCACTTGCTTACAGCTTGTTGTAGCAACTTCAAGCTCTCTCAAGCTCTCTTAGCAACACTCTTTGTAGCCTCCTTGACCCTTGCAACTCCAATTTATGGTTGTGAGCATCTTGGGATTCCATATCCCCTACTATTTGCATACTTACTTGGTGATACGGGTTCTCCTCCTCGAGCGGGTTTTTCTTTTATCACATGCTTATTCGTGGTGCGGGTTCTACTCCTGAGCGGGTTTTGCTTTCACCACACACTTTGTTCATCACACTCTTTATCTTCTTGGTTTTCTGTGGAGGAGGGAACACCAAAATGGGGGTTTCACTAAGGCAAACCCCTATACAACCCCAACATTCTCTTCATACATCATGCTTGAATGTTTTGAAGGAATTTTTTCAGTGGAGGCCTCATCACCCGCACGGTTGTAAGTATTTCTTTCGCTTCCCTTCTTCTTTATCACTTCTATTTTATTTCATTTAAGTCCTATTTTGTTTCTTTATCACATTCTGCAAGTTCTCAACAAACTGGTTGTTAACAATCACCTAGTTATTTTCTATGATAAACTTGTTCTTGGGTCCGTATGAGATGTCGGTGCACCTCTGAGATGCCAGTGTGTCAGGTTGTCATCTGCTTTCTGGGCTAACGTCCTCTGGCCAAGAGCTTGTCAGTTTGTCCAAAAAACCTCTATGACCTCTTTCGGAATCTAAAACTTTCGCGTTGTTCCATTGAAGTAATATAGGGCAGTTCACCCCATGAGGATCTCTGATTGAAGAGAACTCATGAGTAGCGAATCCCCCTATATCACATTTTGGTGAACTCGACGTGAAGAACAGTGTTCTTCAAAAAACTAGGAATTTTTTTACCCCTACTTGGTGGGGTCATAACTTTTGACTCAGTGCTCAGAACTCAGAACCGTTTGCACCGTTGGAAAGGTCTCGTAGAGAACTAGTTCAATCCCTAAAATACAAGTGCCTTTGGTAGCCAAATTTTAGGGACCGACACAAGTTCCGACCTCAAATTCCACTCTGGAGACCTTCGAAAATGAGATTTACGAGAACATAGAAAATATCAAAAAAAATTATAATGGATTTAATATCTTCTTTTATTAGTTCAGTATCTGATTTCGTTCAAAATGTTAATGATACTCCATTTAATGCATGTGATAGTGACTTGGCTTTACCCATGTCACTTGGTATCTTTGATCCTTCTCATGATATTCCTCTTTCTTTGGAGGAAATCTTATTGCAAGAAGACAAAATCATTGATACATTTCTCAATGTTACTCTACCTACTCTCCATTCCAATGCACTCTCTTTTAGAGATGATTCATTTGTGAATAATGAATCTCCTCCTTCCAATGCACTCCCTTCTAGAGATGATGCATTTGTGAAGGATGAATCTCACCTTCATTCCAATGCACTCTCTTCTAGAGATGATGTGTTAGCGAATGACGAATCTCCCTCCACATCTGATTCTCCCTAGATCAATGTTGAGAATGTTTATTCAAATAATTATTCCACATTTGATCCTATTTGGATCGAGGTTGAGAATATGTATTCAAATAATTGCTCTACTAGTTGTGATGATTCATTAAATGTGATCTATGTCTCTGCTGCCCCTCAAAGGCCTAAGAGAGCGATCATTTACGTGACTCCAGCTAGTCCTTCTCCTAAAAGGGTTTGTTCTATTGATGGTGATCCATTTAATAGTAACTCTCCTACTATTCCTATGGCTCCCTCTTATAGAGCAGTAGCCCATACTTATGAGAATAGTATGAATAAACAACCAAGTCTTCTTCAAGCTCCTAAACCTATGACTAAAGTGCCTAGTGATTATGATCTTGTTGTGCAACCTCGGGTTACTCTGGCTAAGATCTCGTTGTGGGACTTGCTTCAATCTGCTCTAGTTTATCACGGTATGCTTCAAGAAGCCTTGCAAAAGATCCTCTTTCCTTCTTCCGCTAGGCCGACGGATGTTAATGCGTTGATGGTGTATATTTGTGCGGATTCGCCGAATATTACGTTCTATCTGCAGGAGCTCCCACCTCCGAAAGTACATAAGCAAGCAGACCCTCTAATGAACATAGTTAATATTAATAAGATAGCCATTAGACGTACTCTCAATGATGTTGGTTCGGTGCTCAATGTGTGTAGTATTTATCTACTACCTAAGATTAATAATAGCCCATCCTCTCTTAATACTTCTTCTATTGTCCTCCATGGGTTCGATAATGTTAGTTGACAATCCCTAGCCACGATAGTCTTTCCTTTGAGGTTGGGACCTATTATTATTCCTACCCTTGTATATGTTATGGTAGAAAAGCTACCGTGTAACCTTCTTCTTGGTAGACCATGGATTCATGCTATGGGCGCAGTCCCATCTACCTTGCATAAATCTATTAAGTTTATTTCTAACAATTGAGTAGTCATAGTTAAGGCTGACCCTAACGCTATGCAACTATGTGAGATGGTGGCTATTGGTCGAGCTTCATTTGTGCCTACTCTTATTCCTTCAGTATCTTCTAATGTGTCGATGTTTACTCCAGCAGTGCCTACTACAGAGGGTACTCCCAAGATAAATGTCCCTAAAGAAGATCCTTCTAAAGCAAGGAGTCCTAAGTGTGCTCCTTCTACCTCTTCTCAAAGGAATGCAGGTCTTGGTGATGATCGGGGTCCTTTAAACTTTACAGAATCCTTTATTGGAAAATATAAAGTCGACCTAATCCACTTAGACCTTCTGACAACACCATCCACACCTGCTATAAAAAATTATTATTCTTTTGTCTTGTGAGGTAGTGTGGGAAATAATTGTAATATCCTTAGTATTGATCCTCCTTCTGAGGAAGAGGATTATGCTTCAGCTAAAGAGGATAGTGTTGGTAGTCTTGTTAATAAGAATGATGGTGATCCCATAGAGGAGTGTGATCCCTATTTTTGGGACAATGCTATTTATGAGGATCCTCCTTTTCAAGACTTGCAAACACGTTATGGCCCTAGCTTTAGGCTCATCTCTAAATGTGGCTATGAGTGTAAAGGTTGTGGGCACAATGAACAAGGCATTCAGGTCCCTATAGAATTTGTGCCTCATAAGTGTAACTTAGGGCTTGGTTGCTTGGATGAACAATCTAAAAGGGAACCACGGTTGAATGGTGACATGAATGCCACTCAACTTTGTTCCAGTAGATTGACTTATCCTCCTTTGTCTTCTATCTTTGTGCCTTCTTCTTCTTCTTGTGAGAAGTCAAACCTTTCTCCACAAGAGGAAGGGTTACTTCCTGCTCCTCGTCCTTTATCTAAGCAAGAGTGTATTTTTTTGCGGCTTCTAAAAGCTCACTTAATCACCCTTCCTTCTACACGTAATAAATTCCACAAACATGATGAAGGAAAGCATCCTTTCTATGCATACCATCGAGAGCTTGGTCATTCCACTAGAAAATGCAATGCCTTGAAGGATAAAATACAACTTCATGATTTAGGTGCCATCAAACTCCCGTCTGATTGACACACCTGCCTTTACTTTGCATGACAAGTGATATTGAGGTTTACCTCTATCCTGTTCTAAGTATTTTGCATGGTTCTCCTCCCCTGTATGTTGGGGGCAGTGATAACTCATCTCAGAGATGTGTTTCCTTCTTAAGGACCCCTCTCTTCGCTCTCTCTTTCAATTGAAGCATCCCTTGAGTGGGCCTCTCTTCCTTTTGAAGGGTTCCTGAGGGACCTCTTTGAAATCTTTTCTCTCAAACAAAATCATTGGTGTCTAGCTTGGGGGCAGCCCGACTAGGCCTATTTCATATCTTCACATCTAGCTTGGGGGCAGCCTAACTAGATCTCGCTTTTTCAAACAGTGCATCCCTTGAGTGAACCCCTCTCCTTTAGAAGGGTTCCCGAGGGACCTCTTTGAAATTATTTTAGTCTGTGTGACTGGCCGCTTTAGACATGTTCTATCTGCGGGTAGACATGTCACCGCTTTTAGATGCGTCCTATCCGCGGGTAGACGTATCGACACTTTAGACATGTTCATTTTGCGGATAGACGTGTCACCACTTTTAGATGTGTCTTATCTATGGGTAGACGTATCGTCGCTTTAGACATGTTCTATCTATGGGTAGATGTGTCATCACTTCTCGACTCTATGGAGTCTGCTTCTTGGAGTTTCCTTCATGTGAGTTCTTGAAGGATACCTTCCTTGCAGATCTACGGGTCTATAAGGTACTTTCTCGATTTCCTCCATGTGAGAGATCTTGTGGGATGCCTCCTTATAGGTTTGCGGGCTTGTGAGGCACTTTCTGGTGATACATGCTCTCCTCCTCAAGTGGGGTTTGCTTTTATCACCTTCTTTGTGGTGTTAGTTCTACTCCTGAGTGGGTTTGGCTTTCACCAAGCGCTTTTTTCATCTCTCTTATCTCTTGCATATACTGGATCAAAGATATGCACCTTCTTCATCCTGAGTATATGCTCCTTCTCTCTTCATCTTTGAAGTCTTCTATGTGTTAGCCTGGGAGCACATTTCTAAGGTTCGAAGAGTTATTTGCTTCCTCTATAGTATCCTTTTGGCATATGATGTTATTTATGTTTAGTAGATATCATTTAGCGTGCATATTAGTGTAGATGCATATACCCACTAAAGTGGGGGAAAAATGTATAAGAGCAAAATTGCACCTTTGCAGTTTCACCTACATTCTTGCTTCCACTTTAGTGTCCACTCCCTTAGCATCTTGAGTAGGCCCATTTTGGCCCTTGCATTATCTTTTTTCCTCCTCAAGATGCTCCAGCACCCCTTTTTAGCAGCCACTCTTGTGTGTCAACTTTTCATTGGACTTTGTGTTTTCCCCGTTCGCATCATTTTGTAGCGTGATGTGTCTAGACATTAGCACGTCGTGCGGACGTCTGCGCGCCACACTATCATCCTATGACATGTAAACGCTCAAATGACTATTTTTTAGCATGCTTTCCACTTGGTAGCTAAGTTTGTCGGTGGAAATGGCTCGGGATTCTTTGTAACTGCCCGGGAAGCTTCTTCTCTTCCTTTTTAATTCATTCTTTCCATCCATTTGGAGGTTGGAAGTCCTAAGTCTTGCTAGTATTTTTCTAACTTCATTCCAGCTTTTAGTTTCACTCCATCACTTGCTTATAGCTTGTTGTAGTAGGTTCAAGCTCTCTCAAGCTCTCTTAGCAACACTCTTTGTAGCCTCCTTGACCCTTGCAACTCTATTTTATGCTTGTGAGCATCTTGGGATTCCATATCCCATACTATTTGCATACTTACTTGGTGATACAGGTTCTCCTCCTCAAGCAGGGTTTTCTTTTATCACACGCTTATTCGTGGTCTGGTTCTACTCCTGAGTGGGTTTTGCTTTCACCACATGCTTTTTTCATCACATTCTTTATCTTCTTGGTTGTCTGTGGAGGTGAGAACACCAAAACGAGGGTTTGACTGAGGCAAACCCCTATGCAGCCCCAACATTCTCTCCAGACATCACGCTTGCAAGTTTTGAAGACATTTGTTCGGTGGAGGCCTCATCACCCACACAGTTGTAAGTATTTCTTTCCCTTCCCTTATTCTTTATCACTTCTATTTTATTTCATTTCAATCCTATTCTATTTCTTTATCACATTCTGCAAGTTCTCAACAAACTGGTTGTTACCAATCACCTAGTTGTTTTCTATGATAAACTCGTTCTCGGGTCTGTACGAGACTCTAGTGCACCTCTGAGACGCCAGTGTGCCACGCTTTCATCCTTTTTCTATACTAACGTCCTTTGGCCGAGAGCCTGTCAGTCTGTCCAGAAAAGCTTTGTGACCTCTTTCAGAACTTGAAACTTTTGCGATGTTCCATTGAGGTAATATAGGGCAATTCGCCTCGTGAGGATCTTTGAACGAAGAGAACTCGTGAGTAGCGAATCCCCCTATATCACACGTCACAGCAGTCTTCAAATTAGGAGCATATCAGTTGTCTACACTAGAAGGGGATTTATTTGATGAACCCTTCAACAACCTGCATCTCAAGAAGTTCTACACTTGAATCACCCAAGTGCATTAGGGAAAAGATCCTGAAAATTACCAAAAACATCAGAAAATATCCTGAAAAAATGGTTGCCTTGATGAAAACCTAGAAAGCAGGCATCTTGGTAACAACAAAAAAATCAAAAATAGAGAAAAATACAAAAAAATTGAAAAGATCAAAAAAAAATCTGAAAAAGTGCAATAAATAAAAACAAGTAGTGAAAACCTAGCAACAGGCGCTATTTGTGAAAGGTTAACTTTTCCATCTATTTGAGCATGTTGACCATTCACTTTCGCCATCCATCTACCTATCTTTTGAAAGCACCGTGTACATATCTTGGCATCGTGATCGTGTCTCACCCTGGATTGGGGGCAAAATCCTGAACTCACTGGGGGCAAACAAAATTTGAGCTTCAACCAATAGAAAAACAACAGGAAGACAAACACAACAAACACAATGATTAAAACGCAACCCAACATTGAACATCAATCACCATCATAAATGCATCAAACATCCATATCATATGAAAAGCCAAAAACAAGTCAAAAGTCAGTAAAAAGTCAAAAATAGAGTTGTCTTGTCGAACTACATGGTTTGTGCGTATATAACGTAGGCAAGGATAATATTTGATCAGCTCCCGAGACCCCAAGTATTCGTCTTTAGGTTAGGTTCTTGGTCAAAATCTCATAAAACACCTAAAAATTGAAAAATTGAAAAATCCCAAAAATATCAGAAAATCGAAAATCAAATCAAATCAAAAGGATGATGCTCTTTTGAATCATGGGTTTATCACGTTAAACACAAATTTTCAATTGTTGTACTTTGATTTTTGTTATCATATCTCTGGAGCCCCTCGATGATGTACCGAACTAGAGGAGCCAAGGAGTATGATTTTTCTTTGTCTGCTATCTGTGAGTGATCATTATTACTGTGCAAATTGTCACGAGACGTGCACTACAAAGTATCACTAATGACATTTCGAATTTGCATAGGAAAAGGATTAACTCTTGCCTGTTTATGCAAGCAATACTTAGTTCATCTCGGTTTAATTATACTTAGATGCTTGTGTTAACTTGCACTATCAAACATCATGGAAGTAATACTCAGGTCATCATGGTCTAAATATACCAGTGATGCTTGTACTCACTTTCAACATTTTAAAGGCCCAATGATGATAAAAATCATGACAAATTGGTTGTTACGAATGACGACTTTTGCAAACGATATGTGCATGTTTAGATTAGATTGCATCCATGGTAGTTTGCATCTGTATTTATGGGATTTCCAAAGCTGCAACAATGATGTTATCTCTTACATTACAGGATTGAGTACACTCGACATTTCCAAAAACACATCATTTTCATATAGTTACACATCACTTGCATTATCATCAATTAGAAAACATTCTCATTTAGTTGCATATCAGTTGCATCATCATTTGCATACATTAGAAAACATTATAACATCATTCATCCATCCATGCATCACATCATAAATATTTGCATCGAAAAACACAAAAATACATGCATCGCATCTCATTTACATAACCAAAATCATTTCATATAGTGGCATTAGGGAAGCGGTTCACTAAGCTTAAATGAGTGAGTCTTCAGATTTCCAAAAGCATTGGGAAATATGTCAGGTTTTGTGAAGCTTAATTTAACAAAGAATCAACTAATGAAAACCTTCTGAAAACTCTTGGAAGGTGGATAGATTCACTCATTTAAGCTTAAGACCCTAGAACACAATCATCTGCATAATCATTTGCATCACATAATCATCATTCACCATTACAAAACATCACACATCATTTGCATCGCATCCATACATATTCAACATAATCATCACATGGAACATCATACATCATTTTCATAATCAAATCCATCATCCATAAAGCATATCAAATCGTCATTGCATACATCACATATAAACATCATCTAAACATCAACATAAATATGCATCATCATGTGATCATTTCATATACACATTCATTCATTCATTACATCATTTATTTGCATTAGAAAATAACAAAAACATAAAATTCATCACATATCATTGGCATAATAAAATCCATCACATACATCATATAGGCATCATTCATAAATCATCATAGACTCATAACACACCAGTTGCACCATCATTTGCATCCATAGTATATCATAACATCAGGATCATCATCATGAACATGGAAATTCAATTCATCATAGACATCTATCATCATATCAACACATAGATCATAATCATCGTTGCATATCATATAACCTCTAAAATCATAATGTCAAAGTGTATGAGGATATCCAAAAGTATGACGAGATACATCAATATCAAAAAAGGCATTGTATTGTAAAGTCTGAACACAAGTAGTACATCATCAATGTCACAACAATGTATATATCATAAGTTACTATGTCGAGCTCCCCCCAGATGTTGCTAGCATCATGGAAATAGTACCTCGTCCACCTGACGGACCTACACCAGGATCTCTCCTATCTTTAGGTAATGGCTGAGTAACACCCATGCTAATAGTCTGAGACCGGGATCTACCAAATCGATAAGGTACAAAGCTCTCTCGCCACTCAGAAGGAACCAGCTCATGATATTTACCCCTGTAAAATTACAACTCCTAAGCAGTGTGTCAAATTTCCCTAAGGAACTATGTTGTACCCGTAGCTGTTGTAGCCTATTGTAATCTATCGGTAATGGCGTCGGCCTACTCTGCCCGTTGTCTCACAACATCCCTCTCTACAGTAAGTATGACAACCTGTGTCTGTACCTATTGTACCTGCTGCCTATCTGCATCTCTCTCAGTCGAGCCAGTGTCTAAATTTGTGCCCAAGCCTACACTAACTGACCCTGAAGAGTCTCAACCTGTGCTTGTACCTACTGTACTTGCTTCCTATCTGCATCTCTCTCAGCCATCAGTGTCTTAATCTGTACTCGAGCCTATGCTAACTCACCTTGAAAATTCTGAACATGTGCCTGTAATGCCTCTATTTGTGCCTACTACTGATGAGAAGGGACTCCAATCTGAATCCTAGGCATCACCGACTGAGGTACGGTAATACTCCTACGTCTAGGAACTGCAAAATCTAGAAAGGGACTGCCAACTACACCCGATGGCCCTACACCTAAACCACCACCACCATCATCGTCACCCCCACCACCACCCTCGTCATCCCCTCCATCCCCAATATCACTCTCCACCTCTCCATCCCCCCTCTGTCTCGGTGCCCTATCATCATCATCAACTGGCGGAACTAGCTCATCAAGACTAGATAACCTACGAAAAGGATGTGTGTAGAAATACTCAGAATAATCCTTTGTCATCCCTGCATCTTCCGCCTATGGAATATAATCCCACACACATGGTGAAAATGTATAATAATCGGTACATGTAGCATCATAAGATAAGCAAGGGCCCCACTCTATCGCATCATGTCATCCTCATGCATAATAGGAAACCCCCGGGGGCATCGCCTAAACTCGTCTAAACTACCGACAAACACGCAAATACAAATATCTCTCAAGTATAGAACGTGTCTGTCCAATCAAATATCGTGATAACAGCATGAATGGCATCTCCACCTGACCCTCTGGCTACATCTCACAATCCAAGTAAGGGCGCCATGTCACGGTCTCCAAATCATCTAGGACACGTCTCCAATAAGCTAATTTTCCCAGCTTATGCTGGACACACGGACCACTATAGTTGAACACATAGGGTCTACCTATTGGTTGTTGTCTATCCCCCAATGGCCAAGAGATCGCTATATGCTCCCATGCCCATGTCTACAATAGTGTAATTTCGGAAGAGAGGGTCGTCGCCCCACAATACACAACCTGGTGCAAATCATGATACAAATGGGCTAACATACATGAACCCCGTGCATATCTAGTCCCCTCCAGTGTCATACACTCCAATACTTGACCCCAACCCACTGAAAATCCCTTTGACCCATGGTCAAGACAAAGGAATCCCCCAACAAACCCGAAAAGAACACACAGTAGAGGATAATATCTCTCGACCATCTCCTGCCAGGGGACCCAATGGCCTGAAACATGATCATCTCAAAAAATCCTACGCAAGGAATTGATCTTGTCCTACTCTACTCTGTCATACACAACTATCTCACCCATCACTAGAATCTGTAAGATACGATAAAAATCCTTGGGAGTAATTGTCACCTCCCTAGTACCAGATGAAAGGTATTGTGGTCACTATGCCACCTCTCCGCTAGAGCAGTCAACAAACCCCTGTTAATCCTATATTGGGGTATATCTAACAAGGATTTCAACCCACAACATGTGATAATATCTAAATTTTCCTAAGTCAACTGATGAACCATCTCCCATGTCTTCGGGAAACGCTCCCGAGACTAGAGTACATCAAAGTCCTCCTAATCATATTATGGAAAACAAATCAGCATTACATCAATCAATCTATCAACTTTAGCCCTAACACAATGTTCAATCAATATTATCAATCAATCAAAACATCATTAGTCCTATCATCGATCCTCACCTATCATGCGGTCAATACATCAATCCTACCATCGATCCTTACCTATCATAAGGTCGAAACATCAGTGAATCCTACCATCAATCCTCACCTATCATGAGGTCAATACATCAGTGAATCCTACCATCAATCCTCACCTATCATGAGGTCGATACATCATCAATCCTATCATCTATCCTCACCTATCATGAGTTTGATACATCAATGAATCCTACCATCGATCCTCACCTATCATGAGGTTGATGCATCATCAATCCTATCATCGATCATCACCTATCATGAGGTCAAAACATCATCAAGTTATCCTGTCATTTGACTCTCACCTATCATGAGATCAAATCATCAACTATCTTATCAAACATCAATCAAGCAACAAACATCACACAATCAGACTGAGATCAATCAAAAGCATCACTAAATAGAATAATGCAACGATTAACATGATTCATGAACATCATACAAGCCTCAACAAACATCAACAATGCAACATTTGACATAACCAGGAGAATTTTAATCAATCAAACATAGTCAGACGAGAAAAATAAGAGGGAAAATCATTAGGAATCATTCAAGGGAAAAACTCTTAAGCTTGTAAAAGGCACCATTTGGGACCCCAAAGGTGCCACAAAATGAGCAGAAGGTGCCATTTGGGACCCCAAAGGCGCCATTTCAGGATCAAAAGGATCAAAACATGAATTCAAGCTTGCAAACGGTGCCATTTGGGACCCCAAAGGTGCCAAAACAGAAGAAAAAGGTGCCACAACACAAGAAAAAGGTGCTAAAACACAAGCGAAAGGTACCAAAACATAAGCAAGAGGCTCCAAAACTCCCAGAAACTCCCAAAAATGACTTGAAAACAACAAAAATGCCCCCCAAAAGTGCAAAAATGACTTTAAATGGCCTACAACACCTATCTACCAAGTTCAAAACATCGATAAAAAAGTGGTAAAATGACTAAAGGAGGTTTCTTGTAAGGCATATCGTAGGTCCAGCTGCAGCAGCATGACCATGGCGATGAAGGCGCTTGAAATGATGCTTGTGAGAAGGGATCTCCATCTTCCTCTAGCTCTCCACTCTCCAAATTCTCCAAACTCACAATGTGAAAATGAATTCACTTTTCCCACTTTTTACCTTTTTAAAGGACAATGGAGGGAATTATGGTGGGATTTATTGTCAAAAATGGGATTTAGGTAATCAAAAATATTCAAGGAGAGAGTGTAGAATCAAATTTCAAGAGATAAATCATATCTGACATCAAAGTATCATTGGTTTAACTTTGGATCATCATCACATCACTACAACATCATCACACAATTGTCGAATCCTCGAAAAAACATCAAAAATTCCACATTTTATCTATTTCTCTCGAGGGGGCATATATCCAGCAGTACCTGAAAATCAACATTTGGGGCATCGTCTGGGGCATCAAAAAAATTCTGAGCATCGGTATCAATTTTTTCTTTGAAGCAATGTGTAAACACATTACTTCAAAGAGGGGCAAAATGTATACACCTAAAATAGTCACCACCTTTAATTAATTAAATACTAGTTATTTATTTAATTAATCTTCACTAAATCCAATTAGGAATTTCAACACATTTCTACAACTTTTTGTGCCACCTCACCAAGGTCACATGAAAATAAATAACTCTAATTTTTAATTAGAATTATCTTCAACTCATTTTAAAAAGAACATGACTTATTCCTCCCACACTTCCACCAATTTTGGAGCACATGACTTATTCCTCCTACACTTCCACCAATTTTGGAGCACATAACTTATTCCTCCCACACTTCCACCAATTTTGGAAGCACATGGTCTTCTCTTCCCACACTTGAATCTTCCATCCAAATGGCATGTTGCCCATTGCTCAAGATATTCCTCCATCCAAATGGCATGTTGTCTTTGGTCAAGGGGACAACATCTTGATTCTCTTCATCTTCACCATCCATTCTTCTTATTTGAATCTGGACTGTTGATTATTTCCACCTCACTATATGCTTAGAAAAGGCTATAAATACAACCCTTGGGCATTGTATTTTGCATCCACATTTGAAGTAAATTTATCATGCAGGTTTATCACTGGATCTTGGAACATTTTGGAGTCTTATAGCTAGTCTTTACATCATGTTTTTCTTTGCATCTATATCTTAGCTTTAAATCTTGCATCATAATTTCATTTTATGTCCCATCTTGCATCATAGTTGCATTTTAGATTAGTTCATTTTAAGTTTGCATTTGAGCATATGTAGAATCGTGCATAGAATCATATAGATCACTACCATAGTATCCACCTCCACTTGTTCATTTATCATAAAGATCATCCTCCACTCATCATAGCATTCATCATCATTGTTTTCATATAGTTTCATGTAGGCATTAAATTGGCTTGCATGTTGAATGTTATCTTGTTTCCTAAGTAGTCATTTTAACAACCATTGTGCTCATAGAAATCTGAGGGCCAAATGGTTTAATAAATCCTTAGGAATAGAGGACAATGAGACGTTCTTGAAAGATTCGTTAAAATGCAACTTAGAATATTTACTTTGCTTTGAATCTTTAATGTAAATCGTTTCATTAAGGTTTGTGTTGATACTAACTTTACACATTTAACACACTCATAGTCTATTTTCCAAATATGTAATTTATTTTAATACTCAGATGATACAAATTGATTTTCAATAGGCACATGTCTAAAAACCACTATTTAAAAGTCACTCTTTCAGGATCATACCATGCATGTGTACGACAACCATATTTTGACCTAAATAAAAGTATTTTTCTGAATCATCTTGGGAAAAGATTTGTAAGACACTGAATATTGTTGAAGATTTTTTTGTAATTTTTTTATGAATACTTTTTTAATTAATTTTTTATTGGTCGTAATTGCTATTTTTAAAACCCCTCATGTACGAAAAGCATATGTAGAACTAAACTTATCATTGTTTGATTTTTTTCTTAAATTGAAAATAATTATTTGTAGATTGTTGACATATAATTTTTTTTTTTAAATGTAAAAAATGAAAAGTATTAAAAAATAAAAACATGTTATTTCAAGTTTTATGGACTAGTTTCATCAAAAATTATTTAAATAATAGAAAAAATATTCCAATTGTAAAAATAATTACATATTTGAAATCTATATAGTCTCATCTATAATAGGTTTTAATTTCATTAATTTTTTTTGCAAAAAACGTCTTCAAACATATGTCCAAAGTCACTCTTTTCTAATGACACTAACATGACCTTCAAGTTGTAGGTCAAAGCAAGTCCAAAGCTAAGGGTCAGCTCCCCAATCCTTTTTTGACTCAAAACCCATAGTAGAAACTAGGCCAAAAATTTAAATTTTAAGAAACGAGATCCCGTTTAGTTTTGAAAAAAATTAACAATCCAAAAGGAAACGTGATCTCGTTTTGTTTTTGACCCTTTTTTTTTAACTTTTACTGATAATGAATTATCAGTCATTATCGAAGAGATTTTTGCGAATTGTAGAAGGTTGGCAGTGTTGTTGGTTGTGCAGTTTGGTCTGGGAAATGCTTCTCATTTCTCCACATTGATGTCTCTACTTTGCGGCTTGGTAAATGTGCTCTCAATATTCGTGTAGTGTCTTAGTTTCAATCTCATGTGTTGAAGTGATCCACAAACTGATATGTCATTGTTATATCTCATGATTATGCAGTATGTGCTTCCTGGATAAAGTATTATATCCTATTTACTCTGCGGTGGTTGTTGATGGCATGAAAGTATGAAATAAATGTATGAAGAAACATCCCCATGTGATTTGTACGTTGCTAAAGGGCCGCTTTGGTGCCACATTGGGTCTTGAGTTGGCTTTCTAGGTTATTTGTAGATATCTGGCTGACAAGGCTTGTTCCTTTGCTTGTGTTGTGTGCTTGGGGTCTGTGCCAACAATGGAAGATGTGTTATGATAGATTTGGATCCTGACATATCTTGTTTGGGACCACATCAAGTAAATTCAAATGAAAGAGTGTGTATGGGTTGACTGGTTATGTGCTTCAATATTTTATCCATGTGTTTCATTGATGATGACTTAGATTGATGTGCACCTATGTGTAAATCATTTTGGATCACATTGAAAGAGGTGCTAATACCTTTTTGGTCCTCTCTATCTTCAAGAAAGACCACATTATGCTTTGGTGGCAACCAGTTGAATTCATTATTTATTCTCTTCCTCCAGGCCAACCTAATTGAAGAATTGAAGTGTTGTGATAGATATAAATGCAAGATCATTTCAAATGCAACAAGATGGAAGTGTGTACAAGTGTGAATAAGTGTGTGTGTGAATTGTATTGAATATCTAGTAGAGATAGTGCTAAATATTGTGAAAGGAAAGATCAATTATGTTGTAAACGCCTCAGTCAACTAAGTGTTGTGTTGGAAAAATAATATAATTCTCTCTAAATCATATTGTATCCTGCTCTAAGATAGTGTCTCATTAGATCCTTGTATCTTGCTCCTGAAGTTATGTTTTCTTTAGTTCAACAAGTCCTTTGTATCTTTCTTTAAGGCGGTGATCCTTCTTGCAAGTCTTTTTGGTGGTGAGTCTTATATTGTGAGTTAACTCTCACTATGATTTTTCCCTTATTGGGTTATCCACGTGAATCTGGTGGCTCCTTGTGTATGTGTGTGTTCTCATGTTTCCATCACTTTTTTGTTGATCTAATTATTGCTATATCTTTCATTGGTAAAGTTTGTTGAAGTTGATAAAGATTCAAATTTCTATATTCTTCTTAAAAGTTTTTTGATCTACTAAAAGGAGTTTGAGTTGTGATGAATGTTTCAAGTTTTGGAAGGAGTTAAGTTTTGTGTAGACTAATTCAACCCCCCCTCTCAGTCTCCAAAAGTGTTCAACAATTGGTATCAAATCCAAGTTCCTCTGTAGAAGCTTAACAACTTGAGACAAAGATTTGGGATGGCACATGATGGTTCATACAAAGGTCCTAGACTTGATGGGACTAATTAAACTCCTACTAGAAATTGAGAATGGAAGGACACCTAAACTCTCTAGGGTTTTCCATTTGACAATTAGTCAAAAGCGGTTATACTACTAGTACCACTCCTATTACAAACCCAACTGAAATCAAATTATATGAATGTAATGTTAAAGCCAAGAATTTTATTTTGAGTGGATTCAAAATTGTTGAAGGTGATGAATTGTAGTTCTTCCAAAGATGCTTGGGAGAAGCTTAGTATCATCTATGAAGGAGATTACAAAGTGAAGCAATCCAAGATGCAGATCTTTAAGAGAAATTTTGAGACTCTAAGGATGATTAAAGATGAAGACTTTGCAAGTATATGCTCTGAGTACAAGAAGTTGTCTCTAGCATCTCTAGTCTTGGTGGAGAAGTAAATGAAAGTGAAATTATGAAGAAGGTTTTGAGATCTCTCCCAAAATCTTATAGTCGCAAAGTATCTTCCTTTGAAGAATCTAAATATTTGGATCAATATTCAGTTGATGAAATGTTTGGTACTCTTACTAACTTTGAGATGAGAGAGTTTGATCAAGATGTTCCAAAGAGAGAAGTTGCATTCATAGTTAAAAAAAAGATTGAAGATGATTTTTTTGATCAAAATGATGATCTTGATGAGGTTGACGAAAAATTTGTGAGAAGATTGAAGAAAGGAATTGGAAAGTACAAAGCTAAGTTACCATTCAAATGTTCCGATTGAGGAAGTGTTGCAAGTATGAGCAAGTTTGGTGGTGTTGTCATTAATGTTGTCATTGATGTCAACATAGTTCAATATGTTGCAGATTGTACTTGTATAGTTGAGATGCTTTTGAGATGTTGTGAGTACATCGAGCTATCTTTATGATGTTGCAGATGTGCTGAAATGATGAGTTTCCAAGTAATTTTGAGAAAATTAATAAAGAGAGAAGTTAGAGTTATGAATGTGTTCAGAATGTGCTTCGGTATGTGCTTTGTGTTTCTCTTATGTTGATCCTATGCTTGTGCGAATCTAAAGGTTTGCTAATGGTGATCTAGTGGTGATATCTCTTGAGTTGTAGCTTTTGGTTTGATGGGATGTGAAAGTTATGTTCACCGATGTGTGAACCATTCTGGCAAAGTTAGCTTTCTGTGACTGGGAGAAATTTTTTTGCTCCGCAGTCCTCCGCTGTTCTATTTTTGATCTTGTGGATCTAGAATGTGTCTTATAATGGTGTTCTCTTGGTTATGGCAAAGATGTGTGTGGTTTGGTGATTCAGAAGTCATGTTTCAGAGTTGTATGTGTTTGCACAATCCAGATGGACTAATGAAAGGAGTTTGGTGTTCGAAGATTGATGCACTTGTTGTGGATGTATCTGAAGGAACCTAAGATGTGTTGTCGTCCATAATGAAGCATTTTGTTTCGTCCACATGTTATCTTCTTGTTGGGAAGTGTGTACATCAATGTTCATTTGTGTTTTCATTAGGTTTTTTCGACCTGGTGTTTACACTTCATATGAAGAATAAAATTTAATTAAGGAAGCATGTGTTTGATCCAAGACATTATCTTTTGGTCTTGGATAAATGTTTTATTGGTCCACTCTCATTCCTTTCTACCGCAGGAATGTTGAGTTTCCGACCTAATTTGAATTTATGAAATGAGGCATATGTGGCCAACCTTGGAGAAAGTTTCTAAGGTTGAAAATGATATAAATGAAAGTTGAATTGCGAAGAATTGAATGGTGATGAAAAGTGACGAAGTAAGCCACAAATCAAAAGAGCAGAAGTGTGTGAAAGTGAGTTGAGGCAGTTATACTTCATTGTGTTAAATTCCTGAAGGCAGTGAGCTAAAGGTTTTTGCAACCTTTTAATCAAGGTTGTGGATGTGTGTAAATTGTTGTGGTGGATCTTTTGTTTTCTTTTGTATCAATAGGAAATGAGCCTCCCTGTTGGATAGTGAGTCCTTTCTGTAGGCAGTGAGCCTTTGTATTTGGACAGTGAGTCCTCTTCTGGGCAGTGAGCCTTTGTAATCAGTTTTGCTATCTCTTTATATTGTGAGTTAATCCTCACCGTGGTTTTTCCCCTATTGGGTTTTCCACGTCAAAATCTAGTGTTCATTGAGTTGATTTTAATTTATGTTATTTGTATTTCATATTCATACTTAATAACAGAATAGTGGTTGTGGAATTGATGAGTGTTGAAGTTCTAAGTTTGAATTTTAGTGACAATTGATTCACCCCCCTCTTAGTTGTCTTGCGCCTTTTAACAGGAAGAATAGGTCATTTTGCATCTAAATGTACCTATAAAGAATCAATTGATTATGACAAAACAGAGAAAATCAAAAGAGGCTTCTATTCTAAGGAGAGCAATTGTCCCTCTGAAAATGAAGATAATAATTCAAATGATGAGAATCTATTCATGGCTCTAGAAGGCAAAAGGAAAAATATTGGAGAATGTAAAAGATCTGGTACCCTACAAAATTGTAAGGTTAATGAAAGATCAATGGTAGTATAGATTGCCTTTCATGCAAAGAGGAAATTTTTTTGGTAATTGATAGTGGGTGTTCTCACCACATGACTGGTGACAAAAGTAAGTTCACCAATCTCAAAAAGGTTAATGGTGGACCTGTTAAGTTTGGTGTTGACAAGTCAATACAAATTTGTGGAAAAGGTGATATAACAATTGATGGAAAGAATAAAAATGAAGATTTCCTATATTTCAAAGGTCTTAAACATAATCTCTTGAGTGTCAACCAAATGTGTAGTAGAGGTTACAATCTTACTTTTCATGTTAATGGATGTGAAATCAGAAAGGAAGGGTCTGGAAGACTTGTTGTTGAAGGAACAAAGACAAATGGTAGTGTCTATCATCTAAATGAGGCCGATAGAAGAATCTACCTATTGGCTCAATCCAAATAATGTTGGTTATGACACAAAAGAATGGGACACATCAATTTTGACAACATGGTAACGATTAGTTCCTCTCATGCTGTGAGAGATATTCTTAGGATAACCAGGTCTAAAAACATATTTTGGAAAGAATGTTAGATGGGAAAGAAAAAATAATAATTTCAAAAAACAAGGATTGCTTTGTTTCAATGCCATAAAGATGATTCACACTAATCTATGTGAACCTATAAGGATAAGCAACCAACAAGGTGAAAGGTACTTAATGTTTCTTATAGATGATTACACTAGAATGACTTGGGTTACATTCTTGGAAGAGAAAGCAAAAGCCTTTGAAATTTAGGATTTTTAAAGAAAAAATAGAGAATGAAATGGATGTTAGGATCAAATGTTTAAGGTCAGATAGAGAAGGTGAATTCACTTCATATGAATTTGAATTTTTTGTGAAGATCATGGCATTAGGAGACATTTGTCTACTCCTAGAACCCCTCATCAAAACAAGGTAGTTGAAAGAAAAAATAGAACAGTGCAAGAAATGGCTAGAGTAATGATGAAAGATGTTGACCTGCCAGATATGTATTGGAAGGAAGCAGTTCACACTGTTGTCTATCTGCTTAACAAATTGCAATTGAGGATCAACAACAATAAGAACCCTTATGAGATGTGGTATGGAAGACCTCCTATTGTTAGATATTTTAGGATCTTTGGCAACAAATGCTACATCAGAAGAGATGAAGGTGACCTTGGAAAGTTGATTCTAGGTGTGATGAAGGGATCTTTGTAATGTACTCTTCTCAATCATAGGCATTTTTGTGACCATTAGCCTATTTCTAGAGACCCGTAGGTTACTTAGAGCCATTTTTAGGGTTCCCAAGATTCTTGGAGGTTTCATGTTAGCTTTCGGGATTTTGTTGCTAGAACTTTTTAGAAGGATTTATGGGTCTTTTTGGGTTTTTTGAGAACCTTGGTGGGCAATCACTACTATTTTTAGCAATGTCTATTTTTAGTACTTACTATTTTTAGTAAGTCACAACAACTTCTCAGAATGTGCTTATTTTGAGATTGGAGACAACATTTTTAGCAACATGTTATTTTTAGTAAGTGCTATTTATAGTAGTAGTCTTGACAACATTTCAACACTGGGTTACTATTTATGGCAGTGGGCGGCAGTGCAGTGTTTGGCATCTTGCTTTTTTTAGCAGTGGCTTCTTCAGCATTCTTGGAGTTTGAATATGGAAGGTTGCAACTTAAGTTTGTTTTATATTTTCAAGTTGTTTTTTGACTCCTACGCCTAGAACTTGTACAACTTATGTTGTTTTAAGGGGGAATTGGAGTTGGACACCAACTTTTGGAGACTTAAGCATTTTTTATGTTGATTTATGCATATCAAAGTTGTATGCCAAAGTAAGAGGCTTAAGTGATTAAAATGAATATTATATTCCTCCTTAAGAGTGGCGTCCCTTTTTGGAGGGAAAATGATTTCAAACTTTTGGGTCTTAGAGCCTATTTATACGCCCTCCTTGATCTCATTTGGTTATGCTATTTTGATGTAATGAAGTATTGTCAAAATGTAAATTGAACTCTTTGGGATTTGAGGATGAAACCCCTCCAAGTCATCTTCAGTTTCGAGATTGAGAGATATCTCCTAGTTGAACAATGGTGCAACTTCATCTCAGGGGTTGTAGTTGAGCTTATTATGGTGATGGTTAATATATTGCTTTCAGTTATTGTTGGTTTTGATGTTTTCTAGTATATTTTGGTGTGTGTGTGTGTGTGTTGGTTTTCTGTTTGGAGGATTTTGGAGTGTTTAATCAGATTTTGGATGCTACTGGCTATGCCTAGTTGACCCACATTATTGCTCACATTGCTTGGAGAAGTTGATATAATTTTGTGGGTATTGATCCTATGTGTTTCTCATGCTTGGGCACCCCTTTTCCCGAAGTTTCATAATTTTTGAAGGTGTGGGATTTTTCCTTGTTGGTGACCTACCTAGGAGGTTATACCATGTGGCTAAAGGTGTCTTGGGAAGTGTGCTAGTATTGATCAAACTTGTATGTGGCAGCTTGCTACCTAGACTTGGCTGCCTAGCTAAGTGTGACCATTTGCAAGTGGTTTGGCTTCATTTTAATGAGAATTCGAGGAGATATGATTAGTTTATAAGGGTTGGTTGTGTTTTCGTGTTTGTTGTTTGTGCATATCAGACTATTGCACTAGTCATATTAGACATGATTCTCTTAATACTTTCATGTTTGAGGATGCTTAATTGTTCCTATGTTGCAGGGATTGTTTATTGATACATTGGGCTATCATATTGGATTATTTATCTCTTAATATTTTGTATTAGACACTCATTGTAACGTTGATTTGGTAGTACCAATCAACTACTTGATTTCTTGATATTATGGATACTTACCCCATTGAATAAGTGGTTGCTCCCACTGTACAAGTTGTTGAGCCTTTTCTTTATGTACTTCTCACTCCCATTGAATAAGTGGTCAAGTTTTTTATATTTCCTTTCGTGTTGCCCACTGAAAAATGGAAGTTGGTCGGCTTGTGGCCAAGTGCATTTCCTTTCTTGTAATTCCTGCTGAGCAAGTAGATGTTTACTTTCTTGCACTTGATTATTATTACTCACCCACTGAAGAAGTGGTAGCATAGAGAGGTTTTCCATAGTGTAAGCCAACCATCGTATGCTCTCACCTTGCCCACATCAGAATTTAGGTGATAAAAAATAGGAGGTTTTCATTTCTATTTAGCTTGTTAATTCAGTTATTACAAGATCCCCTTTTCATTGTATGCTCTCACCTTGCCCACATTGGGATTTGGGTGATCGGAAAGTGGAGGGTTGCTTTACAATTTCTTATGTTTGCATTTCATCTAATGCTAACGGGTGAAAATTTGTGAAAAATTTGGGGTGGTTATTAAAACCTTTTTGGGTTATTCCACCAAAAGCAAGGCATACAAATGCTACAACAAGAGATTAAGGAAGATGATTGAAAGTAAAAATGTCAAAGGAGATGAAGACTTGTTTCAGATCTCTCATGAACCTAAAGTTTACAGATTTGATATGCTTCCCTGGATTGAAGAAGAAGAAGAAATAGAAGAGAAAGAAGAGAAGGAACCAAACCCAATAAAAACTCCCAAAAATATAGAAAAGTATGTTCAAAAGAATCATTCTGCAACTCAAATCATTGGAAATAAAGATGAAGGAGTGTTGACCAGAAGAAAGTTTGCAAGAGAAAATGAGAAAGTGAATTTGTGCATGTTGCCAAAAGTTGAGCCCAAAAACTTTGTTGATGCTAGCAAAGATGAAAATTGGATAAAGGCAATGGAGGAAAAATTGAATCAGATATAGAAGAATCTGACTTGGTAATTAGTTCCCAGACTAGCTGATAAGAATGTGATAGGAACAAAATGGGTATTATGAAACAAGCTGAATGAAGATGGTGAGGTGGTAAGGAACAAAGCCAAATTGGTTTGCAAGGGCTAATCACAAGTTGAAGGTATTGACTTTGAGGAAACCTTTGTTCCGGTATCCAAATTAGAGGCAATAAGAATATTTATTTTTCTCTTGTTACTCATAAGAACTTCAAAGTATATCAAATGGATGTCAAGTCAGCTTTCCTAGATGGTGATCTAGAAGAAGAGGTGTACATTGAGCCTGATGGCTTCCAATTATCAAAAGATCCAGACATGTCTTGCAAACTCAAGAAAGCTCTATATGGTCTCAAGCAAGCTCCCATACCTTGGTATGTCAGATTGGATAAGTACCTACTTCAATAAGGATTCAAGAAAGGTAATGCAGATAGTAATCTATATATTAAGGTTCAAGAAGACATTTTTTTTATTGTAGTAGTATATGTTGATCACATCATCTTTGGCGGAGATGATGATATGTGTAAAAAAAATTGTAGAAGAGATGCAAAAATAATTTGAGATGTCAATGATTGGTGAGTTGTCATTCCTTGGGCTTCAAATTATTTAGAAAGATGGTGGCATCTTCATTTCTCAAGCTAAATATGTAAGGAGATGTTAAAGAAAATTGGAATGGTAGACTCCAAACTAGTGGGTACTCCTATGGTGACAGGCTATCATTTAAGAAAATCCGATGAGTCTCTAGAGGTTGATCAGACTCTTTACAGGTCCATGATTGGAGGGTTATTGTACTTAATTGCTTCCAGACCAAATATCATGCATGCAATATGTTTGGTTTCCATATTTCAATCCAATCCTAAGAAATCTCACGAGAAGGTTGTAAAAATAATCTTTAGGTACTTGAAAGGTACTTCGAATTATGGCTTATGGTATAAAAAGGATCAAAATTTATCTATGAGTGCCTATACTGATGTTGATTGGGCATGTTGTGTTGATAATCAGAGAAGTACAAGTGGAAGTGCTTTCTTCTTGGGAGACAAATTGGTCTCATGGTTCAGTCGGGAGTCAATGTATGTTCACTAGAATATATTGTTGTAGCATCTTGTTGCACTCAAGTGCTTTGGATGAAGCAGACTATGAAGGATGTGAAAGTGGTGTATGATGAGCCTATTCCTATACTGTGTGACAATACAAGTGTTATCAATATTTCAAAGAATCTGGTAATGCACTCAAAGACTAAACACATTTCAATCTGGTACCATTTTCTAAGAGAGAAGGTTGCAGAACATGAAATCATAATGGAGTATGTGCCTACCAAAGATTAGATTATAGATATTTTCACTAAAGCACTTTCAAAAGATACAGACTGGTCCGAGAAACACTCTGCATTTCTCCGCATTGATGTCTTTGCTCCTACAACTTGGTGAATGTGCTCTCAATGTTTGTGTAGTGTCTTTGGTGCCATATTGGCTCTTAAGTTGGATTTCAAGGTTATTTGTGGATATTTGGTTGATAGGGCTTGTTCCTTTACTTGTGTCATATGCTCGTGGGTTTGTGACAACAATGGAAGATGTGTTATGATAGATTTGGGTTTTGACCTATCCTATTTAGGACTGCATCAAGTAAATTAAAATGAAAGAGTGTTTATGGGCCGACTGGTTATGCGCTTCAATGTTTTATCCACATGTTTCCTTGATGTCGACTTAGGTTGATGTGTGCTTGCATGTAAATCATTTTGGATCATATTGAAAGAGGTGCTAAGATTTTTTTGGTCCTCTCTATCTTTGAGATAGGACCGTATTATGCTTTGGTGGCCAACCAATTGAATTAATTATTTATTCTCTTCCTAGTTGACCTAGTTGAAGAATTGAAGTGTTGCAGTGGATATAAATGCAAGATCATTTCGGATGCAACAAGATGGAAGTGTGTACAAGTGTGAAGAAGTGTGTGTGTGAATTTTATTGAATATCCAACAGAGATAGTGCTAAATATTGTGAAAGGAAAGATCAGTTGTGTTATAAACGCCTCAGTCAATAGAGTGTCGTGTTGGAAAATTATTGTAATTCTCTCTAAATCATATTGTATCCTACTCTGAGATAGTGAGTCTCATTAGGTCCTTGTATCTTGCTCCTGAATTCATGTTATCTTTAGTTCAACAAGTCCTCTGTATCTTACTTTAAGGTAGTGAGCCTTCCTACAAGTCTTTTTGGCAGTGAGCCTTATATTGTGAGTTAACTCTCACCGTGGTTTTTCCCTCATTGGTTTTCCACGTAAATTTGGTGTCTTCATGTGTGTGTGTGTGTTCTTTATTTCCATCTCTTTGCTTCTAATCTGATTATTGCTATATCTTTCATTGGTAAAGTTTGTCAAAGTTGATAAATATTCAAATTACTATATTCTGCTTAAAAGGTTTTTGATCTGCTAAAAGGAGTTTGAGTTGTGTTGAATGTTTCAAATTCTAGGAGTTAAGTTTTGTGTAGATTGATTCACCCCCCCTTCTCAATCTGCAGAAGTGTTCAACACAGTTCTTGTTCCTTGGAAAAGCATTGATGCCATACTTAGAAGTTCCCATGGAGTGTTTGGAAGATTCCTAGTGGAGTAGGAACCTCCAACAAGTAGTGGTTCCCTAGTTCCTAGTTCCTAATGAGCTCAAAATCTTCCACATAAGGAAGAAAAGACAACATTTCACATAGTTCCTATTGGGGTAGGAACCCCCAACCAAGTTCATGGTATCAAGGTCCCCTAAAGGGTGAAATTCTCGACAAAGAGTTAGGTTTATTTCAAAAGATCTTAAGGGGGGCAGATACCTCCACCTTAGTTGAAAATTTTGGTGCCTGGTTCCTGATAGAGTTGGAACTCCCAACTCGGAACCAAGGGTGCTACTTCTTGATAATACTGGAACTTCCGACAAAAGTAACAAAGACGCTCGGAATCCTTAGTGGAATAGGAACCTCCAATCAGTGGTGGTTCTCAATGGTTAAATAAGCTCTGAGAAGCATTTTTTAGATTCATTTAAATGACAATATGTGGTAGGATTGTTCTATTTTGAGTGGTTCAACTTCCTCTCTAATAGATATATAAAGTGGATTATCACATTCTAAAGGGAGCGCTCGAAAAAGGGGAAGATAACGAAAATTGCAGAGCTTAGAGAAGAAGCATTTTGGAATAATCTGGGATTTAGGCAATTATTGATTGAACAATTTTGAGGAAAAATTATTTCTGAAAATTAGTGATTTGAATTATAAGACTATTAATTTGAATTAATTTTATTGTATTCATGATTAGGATGTTGATTTGAAGCAATTTGATTGTAATCATGAATAATTGAATTCAGTATATGAATAAAGATTTAATTCTTATAATTTGTGTATAAATTTCTAGTTGTGATTGTGTGATTGGGTTGTTTGATAAGATTCCCTCGTCATGATTGCATCAAGTGGTATTAGTCTATCAGAGCAAGTTGCTTGTTGGGAGTTGCAGAGGAACAGAGAATGAAGAAGTGAAATTGTTTCAAAGGTTCGAGAGGTTTATTGCAGGCATGAAGAGGATTCCTACAATTGTGGAAGGCTAAGGGAGATGTGTGGATAGAGAGACAAAAGATAGTATTTTGAATTGTAAGATAACTAGAAGATGCCCCTAAGAAGGAAAAATGCCAAAATAGAGGAAATGTTTGAACAACTTCACATTGATATGAGAAACAAATTAAGGAATTTAGTTACAGGACTGAGAAGAAATCAAGACAATGTGTAAGACCACACAAGTGACGAAGAAAGTGAAGTTGATGAGCGTAATAGAGAAAATAAGCAACTGACAGATGTAGGGGAAGAATGTTTCTTAAAATCTCTTGCTAGAATTAATAAGGGTAATCGAATGGAGGTTCCAAATTTTTCTAAAACATTAAACCCAAAAGAGTTGATAGATTGGATAAGTGAGTTGGAAGAAATTTGTGACCCACAAAGGGTAAAGTTAGCACAAACAAAACTTAAGGGACATGTTGCCCTTTGGTGGAGAGAATTACAAAGAGAAAGAGTAGCCAATGGTGGGAGGAGGATAACCCGATGGACACAAATGGTTGCCAGACTAAAGGCTAAATTTATTCCTGGGGATTATGAATTGGAATTGTTCATAAAGCTTCAGAATCTGAAGTAAAGAGACATGAGCATCAAAGATTATACTAAGAACTTTTATAAAATAGTAATAAAATCTAAGAAACACCAAATAGATAGAGAAAGGTAGCTAGATATATAAATAGGTTACGACTTAATATCCAAGATGAGATGAGTATGTTGAAGATTTCTATAGTTGAAGGGGCTTACCAGTATGCCTAAAAGGCAAAAGAAAAGATAGAAAGAAAGCAACATCACAATTCAAGAGGAAAAGTAAGTTTCTCAATCGGAAGAGGATAACAAGTCGCAGTAAAGGAAAACGGGCCTATGAAGAAGAAACAAACCCTAAATGGAATGAGTCAAGTCAAAGAACAAGAGGGAGTACTCCATAGGAGGACGTGGCAGTAGTAGCAAGGGGTTCTTTGGAAAAAGTTTCTAGTGTGGAGAGGTTGGGGATAGAGCTTATGGTTGTCCACAAATACATCAAGAGAATTGCAAGCAAAGTGTGGCCAGAAACCATATGGCACAAGAGGAAGAAGAAAGTGTGACATCACCAAAAGTGAAAGAACTAAAGAAAGTAGAATCTCTTACGTTCAAGAGAGTCTTAATGAAACCACGTGAGGAAGATGGAGCATCACAAAGATGTTTTCTCTAAACTGTATGCAAATCCAAACGTAAGTGTTGTAAAGTAATTGTAGATAATGGTAGTACAGATAACCTGGTTTTGAAGAAATGGTAGAAAAGAAAGGCTTGAAAAAGAGAAAACATCCCAATCCTTATAAAGTTACGTGGCTGCAAAAAGAACATGAATTGATGGTGAATGAGAAATGTATGGTTAATTTTCAGATTGGAACATATAAATGTGATGTCGATGAATGTGTCATGTGTTGTTGGGAACAACGATGTAAAAATTTGCAAGTACTCATAGAACTTGCGAGCCAAAACCAACGGCCAGTAACTCGTCGTCGCATTTTATATGAAACAATGATTTTTCTAGTAAAAATCTTCAAAAAATTGTTTTTTTCTAGAAAAATCCCATCAATAACTCATCGAAATTGATTTTTTCCACAAAACATTAAAAGTTTCAATGGTTCAAGCATTTTCGAGACGTGATTGAAGGCAACTACGACGAGTTAGGGTATTTTTGGGAAGCAATTTTAGAAAAAAAATTCCCTGCAAACACATTTAGTATATTATTAAATTATTAGTATATATTTTCAAGACATTGATTTATGTAGATAAAAATATTGGTACTTATTTTTTGGGATGCAATTTTAACAAGCCTTAGTTACTATTAAATTATTAATATATATTTTTTAATATATTAAAAAAAAATTATTATGATTTAGAATTTTAGATAGTATTATATTAATGTAGTTTATTCCAATGTAATTAAAATAAATAAATTTTATATGTATTAGTTTAAAATTTATAAAATATTAAACTATCCATATAAATAATAATAATTATATTGAAATAAACTATATTAATAGAATACTATCCAATATAATTTATCCAATCTTCTCCAAAAATATTGTCGCTTATCTACATACCCGAACTTGATTCGGTAACTTAGTAATATGTTCTACAAATTTAATATATATATGGGTTTTTGAAGAATATTTTAAGAGATTATTTATTTTCAAATGTTCGAGAAAGTTGCCAAGTTATTGCAAAGTTTTTCCCCAAGCTTTTAATTTTTTTGTGTTTGCCAAGTTATTGCCATGTTTGAGTTTTTCAACTATGGTTGGGAAGACCTTGGCAGTTTGACATGGAGGTTATCTATGATGGTAAAAATATTTGTACACCATTGTAAAAGGTAGGAAAAAATATGCTTTGAGATCATTAAAAGAAAAAGAGAATGAAGTAAACGACGATTGTCCTCTAGTTTGTTTCATATCAGACAAATAGGTTACGAAGGTGACAAAACAAGTTGAGAACAACTCAATAAAGGTTCCTATGAAGAAAACTACAGTTGGAAATAGAGGAATTGGTACTAGTTTGGTGCAACAACAAAGTAAAGAAAGGAAGAAAAGCATGACGACCGAAGGTAGTGACCAAGGAAGTGGAGATTCGAAGAGGAAACATACTAAATCAGAGTTTGGATATTTAAAATTTTCTAATGAAAGTCTTCGATCAAATTTATTGAGCAAGATAAAGAGTGGTAACCTGCACATTGAAGATGGAGAACAAGAGAGGAAAAGAGGAAAGGGAAGAACACAAATGGATGAAGAACAAGGATGGGATTACCATCCCAAGTACCTTCAAATGTTCATGAGTTTGTAGCTCATTGAACACTTCACTTACCTAGGGTGTTTGATGCAGGAGCATCCAAGTTTACAAGCAATCTTATGTCAACCAAAAAAAGATTTTGAAGCTCTAGTTCAATTTTGTTTTGTTTCTATTGATTTTTTGTAGTCTTTTGCTTTTGGAAGAGATTTTGTCCAAATTGTGAACATCATCTTGTAGAGGGACTTAATGGGTGCTTATAGTTTTAATTTGGTGAAAAGCGAGCAAAAATTGACTAAGCTAAGCAAAATCGGAGGTTGAGGCCTACTTAGGAACTAAGTCAAAGGTTTAGGCAATTCCAGGAACCCCAAGAACCCTAACATGTCTTGATTCCTATCAAATCCTCTAATGGTGCCTTAGTTTTCGGTGGGGCTAGAACCGTCAACAAGTGCTCATTCTCTCTTTTTTTCCCTGACAATTCTTATTCCTTTGGAAAGTGTTGGCGCCACACTTATAAGTTCCTACAGAGTGTTCAAAAGGTTCCTAGTGGAGTAGGAACCTCCGACAAGTAGTGGTTCCCTAGTTCATATGTCCTAATGAGCTCAAAATCTCCGACATAAGGAAGAAAAGACAACACTCCACATAGTTCCTATCAAAGTGGGAACCCCCAACCAAGTGCATGGTGCCTAGTTCCCACAGAGGGTGAAATCCCTAACAAAGAGTTAAGTTTATTTTAGAATATCTTAAGGGGGTAGGAACCTCCACCTCCATCAAAGAATTTCATGTTTGGTTCTTGATAAGGCCAACAATCCTCGACTTGAAACCTCTGATGATATGGAAACCTCTGACAAAAGTAACAAAGGCACTTGAAGTCCTTAGTTGAATAGGAACCTTCGATAAATGGTGATTCCTAGTGCTTAAAGAAGCTCCAAGTGTTTTTGAGTCATTTAAATGGCAACATGCAATAAGACTATTTGGTTTCGACCGGTTCAACTTCCCTTCCCAATGAATATATAAAGGCAATTATCACATTTTGAAGGGGGTGTTTGAAAAAGGGGGAGATAACAAAAATTGTAAAGCTATGAGAAGCATTTTGAAATAATCTGGGATTGGGGGTACATTGATTGAAAAAAATTGAGGATAAATTCTTTTTAAGAATAGTGATTTGAATTAGTTTTATTGTAATCATGATCGGACTGTTGATTTGAAGCAATTTGATTGTAATCATGAGTAATTGAATTCAGCACATGAATAAAGGTTTAAATCTAATTATTTTTTTGTATAAATTTCTGGTTGTGGCTGCATGATTGGGCTGTCCAATAAGACTCCCGCATCACGACTGCATCAAATACCAAGCAATTCCCCTCTTTATTTCATATGCCCCTCTTTCACATTTGTACAACAGCTTCATAAAATATAGATGGTATGGCCACTAATTGGTTTGCTGTCTATACCAAATAAAATTGTACAATCTGCCTTTTTTGATAATGTAATCAGCTATATAAATATTATCTTCACTACCGCATTTCTCAAATAATTTGCTATGCAAATATTTCAATCAGCTGCAACATACCTAATTTCCTAACTTTAACAGACCTATTAATCCTGGACAAATCCACTCACAAATTGACTAGGACGGTTTTCATCTTCGAAATCAACCTTTGCTATAAAGTTCTTGTCCTAGGGCAAAAAGATGAACGATTGCTCAATCTCCTAAGCTAGGGTTTTGAAAATAAAATACCAGAAAAGAATTCTCTTTTTTCCAAGCTCTCCTCTTTTATACCCCTTTTCAATATTTGAAATATCGTAGCTCATTTCCCCTTTCAAAATGACTATTTATTTTTAATTAATTTTACATTTGAGCCCCCAAAAGTCATTTTTTTAATTAATAAAATAATTAATTAAATATACATTGCCCATAAAATGAGTGACTTTTGACAACCTAATTTAATTAATTAATTATTCCTTAACCACATCCCAACTAACCTATAGGAATTAAAATAAGCAAAGGGTTTCTGCCAATTGATCACGTCTGCAACAAGGACATTATAGCCACCCATTGGTGTAAATTTGAGATCTATACAACAATGAAATAGTTAAATGACATCAAGTGCAACATTGCACCATTAGCCATTTGTGGTGTAGAGACAAGAAGGTCCATTTTCCATCTTATAGTGAAGAAATGGGCAAAATATTATTGCTGACGTCATTACAAATGAAGAGAATCATAAATTCCGACAAGTTTATACCTCTAGAATGGGAAACAAAATGAGGCAGAATCATGAATCATCTATACATTTAATGTTGAATAGAGAGTATGCATAACTTCATAATGGTGATTCTAGATAGATTGTATGCATAAATATAATCTCCATTATGAGCTATCTAGTGATTCTACAGCCAAAAGTGCTTCCACCTAGGCATCTATACAACATGAGACTCAACTCGAGTGCCCCTCATGCCACTAAACAACCGATCGTCCAAAACTTGAATTAGAAAAATTAAAAAGCATTAAAGTGGTAGTTAAAAATAAAATATAGGATGTGCTTAGTGCCAGAAAGCAAAATGTATATTTCATTGCTATATCTCAGCTTACTTCTGTTTACATTCACCAGAAAGAATGTCATGAATGTTTACAAATACGAAGAAAATGGCAAAAACTGCTGAAATGAAGAATGTTCTCTCTTTGTGCTGAACTCAGCCCTTCATGTTAAACTTGCATCATAAGTTTTGGACATTTCCTTAAATTCAAGCAACATCTCATCTTCGTAATTATAATCCTCCTGCAGCAAGCTGAAAAATTCTAGTGAATTTTGTATTTTATTTTTTACCACTGGAACCCATCTTCTCCCGGAGATAGTAAAGTTTTGCCCTTCGCACTCTTTTCTTGTCCAAAACTTTTATTTCTTTGATATTTGGTGAATAGCTGTGACATTAACAAATAGAATCAAGGATAAGAATTCTATCATGTTAGAGCACAGCTTTGAGGGAAGAATTTAAAGAAAATCTAAGGAAAACAGCTTTAATCTCCTCAACAGAAACCCAAATCCATAAATATCACAAATATGCAAACTGTATCAATTCTTTAGTTGACAGTGGAGAAAAAAAGAGTGACAATGCTTTTTCCATAAACAATCAAACTCTTATAATCTTACAGAAATCAGTTACAATCTACACACTAAAACTCAATTCTAATGGAGCCATGTGTATGCAGGCATCAGTTCTTTGGAATAGCACATATGAAAAACCTTAAATTACAACATCTCAGATGCAGGTGTGTTCTACAAGATGTCCTGACATTGGAGGAGGCAGATTCTTTGCAAGTTGTGACAACATAAATTGATCCAAAATGCATATCACCTAGAGGTGTACAAGTTATAACAAAGACCTGAAGTCAAAGGGAAACTCTGGACCATCTACTTAAGGTCAATAACAACATTGTTTTGTATGGACACAGGGTTGTTTTAGAAACTTAATCAGTTCTGAATATAAGTAGTGCATCTGCAGAGTAGACATAAATATGGGGTTCAAAAGCTCCAAAGGGAGCAAATCCGTTCTGTTCTACTCAACTATAGATTAAGAAATGAGAAAAACAAAATGCCGTTGAAATGGATATGGCCTTATTTGATATAAAACCAGTTTTAAGGATGAGCATTACTTCCATGATTGTTGAGAATGATAATAGAATTATTAACAGAAACATAGACTTGTCTTTTAGTGTTCAGCATTAGCAAATTTGCATTTGTTTTGCTTCAATGCACGGAATATTATACCTGCATTCACTGAAATTCAATTTACTAGCATTCAAAGAAATGGTAATGTAGTGGCAAACTTCTAGCTAAGATTGGTTTATCTTTGCCACATGGATAAGTGACCTAGATAAGGTCCCATCAAACTTTTTACTAATCACAATATTTATTGTGTTTAAACATGACTAGCTCAGTCTTAAATGTCAATTGAGAAGAGCTTTGATACTTCCCAAATCTACAAAATACAGGCCAGTTCTAAGATCACACTGATTTGGCACTCATTCTGAAATTCAATGATTTAAGATGCCTTCAAGATTTTCTTTGTCAATTCATCATCGTGGTGAATGGCTCTGCTCCACAAATGACACTGTGATTCCCCTTTTATAATTTCTATAAAGTCATTTTGTTTTCTCTTATATCTGTTACCTCAATCTGGAAAGGCCCAATTCTGCAGTGTTTTCTTCAAACCAAATCAAGAAACTTTGGGACAATCTAAAGGATTATTGGGGGTAGTGAATACTATAACCAGAAAACTGTAGATCAATGGTGCATGAAGAGAGGGGTAATATGCTCAACCCAACACTTTCACTAGGTCATAATCAATCACCTTGTCTGGCTTCTACCCAATCTCATCTTCCTATGATGGAAGTTTTCTGATTGGCTACAGTGAATCAAATTGCAATTGAAGATAAGTCTGGCCAGGGCATTTGTCACTGTGGAATCTGTCTAATGCATCATCTGCATCTTTTCAGGATTTTGTAGCTTTAAGGAACGGACCTCGCATGAGATCAGAAACTTAAGAAAGTACATCATTTTGAAAATAACTATGGTTACCAGTTGCATCTCATTGCTAAACACTCATAGACTACACAACTGAATATCTCTGATGAAATCCCACTCTAACAACAAATTTTGTATTTCTTTTACAGCTCTTCAGTTTTACAAGCTATGAACATGTTCCAAATTTTGATATGTGATCTTAGTGAATTTTCTGTCTTGCTGATTGTGTTATTGGATACACATTAAGGGTAATCTAATTACAAGATCTTCATATTCAACCTGCAAATATGCCGGCAATGCAATCTTTATCAAATAATTGTTTTGGCAGATTTTTGTTTACCTTCTCAATATATCTTTTCCTTTGCATCCAATATTGAAAGACTTTCATAGAAGTTGTATATCAATATTAGCTTTTGTTAAATGAAAACTATAAACATTTCTGTTTACATTATGTCAGATGCTGATAAAAGAAATGACAAAAATTACGCAATATGGAAAGAAAAAAATTAAATTGCATTTTATCATCAAATAAGCTAAGCATCATTACCAAACCAGAACTCAATAACCTGATGTAGCTACATCTAAACATTAAGTTGTTGAATAGAAAGAAAAATCAAGAAGCTTTTATCAAAACAGGTTTTTCTATTGCAGATTATTTGATTCCTAATGTACCAGTCAAGGAGACTTCAAATGAAGCACAACTATGTCAAGGTCATATGTAGCAATAAATTAGACAAAATTCATGTTCTTGAAGAACCAATTGTATGCACTAAAAATATGCTAAGTTGCCGGTTCTGGTACGGATCCTGGTTCAGGTCTGTGGATTCAGCAACCTCATAACATAGACCATTTTCTCACTATTGGCAGACTCATAACCTCTAGACCATTTCTTTTCACAATGCTAACATAGACCATTTTCTCTTTTCTCCACCTCCTGTTGATAAGAGAGCTTAGTAATTTGTCTTGGGTGAAATAAGTTTGCAAAATTTCGATCTCTCTATCTAGTGGTTTGACCTTGTATGGATCTTCTAGTGAATAGTTTCAATGCTCAATATGTAGTGCTTGTTGCATAGCTTTCCTAACTATACAAAATTTCAACAAACAAACATCATGCTTAATTCAATCATTAAGTCTATTGATGTCAAAATGTAGCCTCTAATAAGGTGTCACACCCTACATCTGAATTGTCAATCTCATAGCTCAGCATTAAATTTGGCTACAAATCCTATTTGTTTCAAATTTGTCAGTTGGGTGAAATAGCTTAATTTCTATGGTTGCTCGTGGTGGGCTGCTAAGTCAGTAAATTCTTGCAAACTAAATAACCTTGATTGTCACTCATCATCCACTGGTATCACTAATAAGGTTTAGATTCCAAACATAGGTTATGTCAACCATTGCATTCTCTGGTATATTATGAAGCTTAAAATATTGTTCCATGAGGCTTATCCATGAAATTACATCCATGCCATCAAACTTACATATGTCTATCTTGGGTAGATTCAATTTTGGATCTTGGAAAGGATGCTCCATCACTTGATTTTGTTTGTTGGGGTTGTACCTACCCACGTGGTTTAGCTAAGACTTCAATTCCAACAATAACTATTGTTTAAACTTGTCCACAGCCTCATTCAAAGATGTTGCAAATGGGGCAAACAAATTATCCTTATAAAATTTACCATTGTTTCACATCTTGGTGGAATTTTTCCCTCAACTTTAGGTGGTTGACAATAAAGAGTCATTGGAATCAATATTTGTAGAAAATTTATCTAATCCATAAAATAGCATTGCTTTGGATGTGTATGTTTTCCAAACTCAAAATTTTTTATTAGATAGGGGAGGGAAGTATCCTGTGCAAGTTGTAACCATATAAATTTTAAAACATGAGTTATAACTAAATTTAATGTTCCTTCTTTGACAAAACTTTGACAACTAAGTTACAAAACTGAACCTACCTGATTTTTTACAAGCTTTTCAAGAATGTAAACAAATATGAAGAATCCTGAAACTTGCAACCTCTAAAGTAAATTAATGAAAAATCATAAAATCACAAAAACTCACTCAAAAACAATCACAAAAAGCTAAAAAAAATTACTATAGCTTCCTTGGATGTATTACTCAAAACCTTGAAAAATCATGGAAAAATTTGCAATGGTTTAAACATTATAGTGAAAACAAAATTGTCACCCAAATTGCTGCTCTGATACCACTTGTAGGATACTTCTTAGTGTCATGTCCCCGTTTCATGATGGGGTCCTATTTTCAAACTTGGCACCAAGAGTGTTCCTCGACACTATTTTAAAATTAAATAATAATAATAGTAATAATAATATTAAATAAATAATATAAATTTAAATGTTTCTCTGGCCGACCTCCTTTGAGATCGGCGCTACACTGCCTATTTATTCTGAATTTGTATTCATTATGGATCATGACGGATTAAGCTCGATTTATCGACCCTGTCTGAGACGAAAACCTCAGTGAGCCGCTCCTTGGTGGGACGAAAACCTCACCAGGAGACTTTGAACTTAATCTCCCTAACTTCAAAATCCTGGCAGAGCACAACCATCCGTATATTGTCTTGTAAACAGGATTGGTGAAGGATCACGTCTTAGACCCTAGGTGGCATCTTCACAAGTCTTAAGCTCTGTAGCAACCATTATGTTCAGGTTCCATACCAACCATTGTGCCGGCAAGGGATCTCACGGAAGTCAAGCTCAGAATCTCACGAAAGTCAAGCGCGGGATTGACGTGAAGATGTGAACACGGAATTATCTCCTCGACCATCATTGATATATGATATAGTGTGGTGACTCGGCACTGTTTAGAGACTGGTAGCAGACGGAGATCGCGTTGGGAGTCTGAGTGAAGCTTCATTGGATGCTAGTTACTCAAATCTTTGTTGTGAATATCTTCTAGTCACATTGTTGTGTAATATGGTTTGGGGAGCATTGTATTGAACTGAGATTGATACTAAAAATTCATTTACGGATATGTTCCTAGCAATATCCAAATGCATATTTGCCTATTTTACTGTTATCGCATTTTTTCCAAATTTGAGTTATGTTTTGCATATGTGTTGTTTGGATCAATTATCTACTGTAGTTAGTTGTGGAATTTATACTCAGTTTGGGCGTCTGTTTGAGTGAGCCCATTACAGTGGTATCAAAGCTTGGCATCCTGCCAGCTTGAATAACCTGCCATGGGTTTTAGTATGGAGTTCATCAGGGAGAGCAAGGAATTTCAGTCCAACATGAAGGACACCATGAGGGAAATGGTTCAAATCCTAAAGGGATTGAACCAACAATTGAGTGTTGGAAGAAATAGAAACGAAGGGAGCAATTCAAGTCATAAGAGAGGCTCCCTGCCAACCTTTAATGGTTGTAGGGACCAACCGAAAATTGATAAAGGGAAGGTGAGAGTGTAATGTCCCCATTTCCGATGTCCTCTTTCGGATTAGTCGGATTCAGATACACTTACTAGTTTTAGTAAGTGTTATTTTTAGCAGGGGATCTGGCATTGAGCTTCAGTCTTCTGGAAGCCCTTGTGAACATATCAGTTTTTCTCTAGCTTGGGTCATGGGCACTCTTTACTATTTTAGTACTTTCTAAAAATAGTAAGTCATTCTGGGTAAGTTGGACCTAGTCAAGGTTATCTCTCAACAATATTTTCAGTTGATTCTCCAGTTTCTAAGGTTGAAGCATTTAAATATTTGATTTCCCCTTCGAAATTGAATTTATTATAAAGTAACTTTATATTTTATTGTTGAGCGTCAAAGGGGACATGAAAAGTACCATGGGCGCCTAGTGTGATGACTTAAAGTCATTTTAAAAGGCAACAAAATCGTTTTTGAATGCTGAATAAGCCTTGGGCGTCCAAGCTAAAATTGGAGCCAAAAAATTAAAATCAAATCAAATTAAAGTTACTTTGGCATGGATTTGACATGGTTTTAGGGTTGCTTCATGCTTGGTCGCCCTAATTTGTTGTTGAAGCTTTTAAAAGCTCATTTTGAAGCCTCATTTCTCGTGGATGTTTTGGCTGCTTATTGAGATGCTACTGGTTTTTTGCCAGGAGGTCAAATTAACGGGGTTGAGGACGAAAACCCTCAATATCTAAGGCTGGTTTTGACAATGCAAGACCTACCCTAGCTGGTAGAAGGGTGGTCTCACTCAGAGGTCACCATTAGAGTTTCAAGTTGCAGTTTACAGTAAAAAAGGATGAAGATTTTTGAGCACTTTTGATGTGGGTTTGTTTGTTTTTGGCTTGTGGAGACTTGGTATCGATTTGGTGAAATTTGTATTGCATTTTGGTGATGATTTTCATGATTTCTGGGCACTTTCATTTTGGACCTGATCACACATATCTGCTCATATCTCTGAAATGGAGTTAGCTTTCAAGATGGGTATTGATTCAAAAGGTGTCTCTCCTCATGGTGATTCAATCAAGTGCTAGCTTGCAATTTTTGGTGAAGGATTTTATTTTCTAGAGCAGATCGAACTTCTTTAGGGGGACGTCCTTTGCTAGGTAAAAATACAGTTTCATTCTGCTGCTCTTAAGGTTGGAACTGCTGGTTATTTGGAGATCAATTGCAGTGCTTCTAAGGCGTTGGGAAGCAAGGTGAATGGGGTCACAGCCTGGGTATCGATTGAAGCAAGTTTGAGTCTCATGTTTGCTGCTTGCATCTTCTCTCAGGTCTGAAAATCTCTATCAGCACTGGTATTTATCCTTGTAAATCTGAGTCTATCAGCACTGGTATTTATCCTTGTAAATCTGAGTTTAACTGTTACTCAATGCTAAGTACTGAAAGGGCAGAAATATTCCTTATTTTGCAAGTTTATCTATTGTTATCTTTGCAAACTGTTATCTGTTTGTTTGGCATGTTTACTCATGAATGGAATATAAGAATCACAAAACCATCAAACATTGAAACCCTACAAACAGCAGTTGAGAAATCAGAAAAAAAAAAAAAAAAACTCAGAGTCCCTCACAATCAGCAAGCTTCATTTTATGTTTTCTGTTCTATGTTATCTATCCGTGGCATGATGAAACTATGAATAACACATGTGAATACCATGGCAAACACACTCAGAAAACTTACAACAGCAGTGGTGAAGTTTACACAAAAATATTTGGGGGTCTTATATTACAGAGAGAGACTCCATCTGTTGCATATGAAGAGATGGAGATGAAGGAAGAGACATCACTAATTTTGAGCGATATCGAAGACGCAGCCAGCCAAGCTTCAGGTATGGAAGTAAATGAACTAGGTGATGATGTTATTAGTCACACTATTGTGAAGGATGATGTGTTTGAGATTGACCCTCATGAGGAGAAAATGCAAATTTATCATGAAAGCACCAATGACATTGGGGTGATGAAGGTTATAACTGAAATAAGAGAAGAAAACTTCACAAAGGTTGATCAAAAAACATTTGAATTCCTTTGCTCCAAGATTGATGAGTTCGTTGATGGGCTAATCTGTAATCCCGAGAAGGAAATTTCTGATTTACCCATGAGGGGTGTAGGAGAGTTGATGGTGTTGGAGGGGGACATTGCACTTGAGCATGAAGCGATGAAGGAGGATATGGTTGAAGGCAATAAGGAGATGCATGATAGCTGTTCTGATTTTCTGAATTCAAACAAAAGTCTTCGAATTTTGCTCAGTCTTGAGTTGGTGGCTCTCTCTCCTGAGGAGGATAGCAAGTCCTCTTCCCTTGTGTGGTACATCCATGAGAAATCTTTCAGAGACTAGAAGTTGATTGGAATCAATGGCCCTTGGAGGTACATCCATCCTCTAGTGTTCGCTGAACGTGATAGTGAGATGACCTGGGATCCAGGAATTGACATGTTTTCCGCGCTACTTCTTAAGGATCATGACATAAGTATTGGCTTGTTGATGTTTACATCAGAGTTGAGCAACGGAAGATTGAGTTCTGAAGATCATATCCTTCATCACTGGTGGGAAGTCTCGACTTTCATTGACACGAGCTTGCAATTGCTCGTGGGAAAGCAATTCCCGAGATCGAAGGACTGTCATGTCCCCGTTTCCTAACGGGGTCCTATTTTCAAACTTGGCGCCAAGAGTGTTCCTCAACACTATTTTAAAATTAAATAATAATAAATAATAATAGTAATAATAATATTAAATATAAATTAAAATTATTAAAAAAATAATATTTAAATTTAAATGTTTCTCTAGCCAACCTCCTTTGAGATTGGCGCTACACTGCCTATTTATTCTGAATTTGTATTCATTGTGGATCATGATGGATTAAGCTCGATTTATCGACCCTGTCTATGAGGAAAACCTTAACGAGCCGCTCCTTGGTGGGACAAAAACCTCACCAGGAGACTTCGAACTTAATCTCCCTAACTTCAAAATTCGAGCTTGGAGGCGCCACTGCCTACAACCACATCTCTGGCAAGTAGCAACTAGCAGGTGTTGGCAAATCTAGACACTCACAGGAGTTGCACACGATAGAACATCAAGATACAATCCCGGCAAAGCACAACCATCCACATATTGTCTTATTAACAAGATTGGTAAAGGATCGCATCTTAGACCCTGGGCGGCATCTTCACGAGTCTTAAGCTCTGTAGCAACCATTTTGTTCAGGTTCCATACCAGCCATCGTGCCCGCAAGGGATCTCATGGAAGTCAAGCTCGGAATCTCACAAAAGTCAAGCACGAGATTGAAGGGAAGACGCAAACACGGAATTATTTCCCTGACCATCATTGATATATGATATAGTGTGGCGACTCGGCACTGTTTGGAGACTGGTAGAAGATGGAGATCGCGTTGGGAGTCTGAGAGAAGTTTCCTTGGATGCTGGTTACTCAAATCTTTGTTGTGAATATCTCCCAATTGCATTGTTGCATAATCTGGTTTGGGGAGCATTGTATTGAACTAAGATTGATACTAAAAATTCATTTACGGATATGTTCTTGGTAATATCCGAATGCATATTTGCCTATTCTACTGTTATCGCATTTTTTCCAAAATTGAGTTGTGTTTTGCATACGTGTTGTTTGGATCAGTTATCTACTGCAGTTAGTTGTGGAATTTATACTCACTTTGGGCATCTATTTGAGTGAGCCCATTACACTTAGAAATAAAGGCAAAACAACAAAATGTCAAACCACTTCGAGGGAGTGACCTCCATCAGTCAAAATATGATAATATTGCAACTTATGATGGTTTGCAAGAATCTTTATCTTCCTTATTTATACACATGGTCAAGTAGGGACACGCCCTTTCATCGTAATTAGATCGGCATAAGGAAATAGCTAGAACTAATAAATGAAAATATTAAGGTTAAGTATACCCCGAACACTTAACCTTATTACACTTAAGAAAATAGAATATTAAAAAAATAACAGTAGTTAAATGTGAAAGAATTTCTGAAGAATGTGTGCTTGAAAAACAAAATAAAGAAAATTTTGATGACATGTTTTGTTTCATTAGTATGATAAAGGGATTGAACCTGTTGAAAATGTGATGCAAACAAGGATACAGGGTCAAATTAATGACGACATGTTCTTGCAGCCATGTCACAAGTTCCCTCAATGGACCCAAATCAACAAAGAATTCATGGAATAAATACATACTTCTTTATTGACTAATACAAAGCTACACATGCTACAAGCAAACATTTGTTGCAAAAAAATGATACTATAGGCTACTACTTTATTGCTGCAAAACAAATTGCTACAGGAAGCTACAAAACATGCTACAACAGCCATAGAACTCACTATAAGCATCCATGGAAACTTATTGAAATAATATTGTTATATTTAGTTTAATGGTCAAATAAGATATTAAAATATACTTTTAAGTATATTCTTTTATTCTTTTAGTTAGCTTTCAGTTAGGATCCATTAAAGCTTTTAGTTACTTTCAATTAAGCCTTCAATTAGCTTTTATTAATCTATCGATATCTTAGCTATTATTAGCTTATTGTAGTTCCATATAAGAATGCATTTGCTTCTTATTTAATTAATCAATTATCTTGGCAATAATTTTGTGTGTTAATAATTATTTTATGGTATCAGAGCTCGGGTTTCGGGATCGGTTAGCGCTTGAATTCTATGGATGGTGAAGTGATGAATTCAACGCAAGATATAGGAAATTGAGCCAAGGATGACTACGAATTTCGTACAAATATTTTTTGCTGAATTTTTTTTCTTAAAATAATTTTGTGGGTATTACTTGTGCAGATTTTTTTGACAATTTTTTTTACAAAATTTGTAAGGTTTTATTCTGCATAAAATCGCGGTTTTATTATGCAAATTCGCAGGTTTTATTTTTGTTGGGAATCATGGGTTTTATTCTAAAAAGTCGTGCCAGCACAATAAAAAGCATGATGTTTTGTTTTATGAAAAATCGCAACAGCACACAATCAAAAACGTGCCAGTTTTTTCTCAAAATTGCACCGCTAGGGCACACGACAGGGTCTATGCAACTCGCACCCAACAACCCTTATTTTTTTGGGCGATTTTCTACAAAATTGTGATGTCCAGTGCGACAACAATTATTTTTGCATTTTTTCCGATTTTATGGACAAAAATCATGGTTTCCCACCTAGGGTTTTTCTACCCATTTTTTGGTGATTTTCATACCTGTGGCTAGGGTTTTCAGACTTTTCATGTGATGGCTAGAGTTCTGATTTTATTTTTCAGGCCTAGGGTTTCATCGTTCTTCGTGACTTCAAATTATGGGAGGGATGGCTTCATTACCCAACATCATGTTGGAAGGCAATCAGAGGTTCAACGGAAAAAATTAAAACACCTGGAAGCACTTGGGAGAAAGGACTAGAATCAAATTGTCCTTGGTACAAACACACGTCCCACAATTGCGAGAAAGGACTAGGACAAATTGATGGAAGTAATCGAAAGGCAGTTATACTTCTCAAGTTATTTGTCACAGATGAGATGCTTCCAGAGGTTCCTTTAGGCAAGACCTCTACTGAGATTTGGAAGCACCTGAGAGATTTGCATGAGACATCAGACAAGGGTTAGGACTTCTTCCTGAAGGATATGTTATTCTCGATCATGCTGGACAAGAAAATGTCTTTGCAGGATCACTTCGTGAAAATCAAAGACATTCACAATCAGCTAGAAGCAATAGGTCGCAAGATGGAAAAAGACATTGTGGTTATCACACCAAAGAGTTTACCATGCTCATATGAGCACTTTATTGAGACTCTTAATATTACTTCTACAACAGTTGACCTAAAGTTTGATGACTTGTGCAACAAACTCTTGCAGCAGGATAGATGGAAGAAACAGTTTGGTAGCAGTAGTGATACACCCACTATTGAATAGGCCTTCGCAGCCAAGGACAAGAGTAAAGGCAAGTGGCCTCAGAAGAAAGGTCAAGGGAGTTCTGATGATTCTTCAAAGAATCTGAACACTATGTCATGTCACTATTGTGGAAAACTTGGTCACATGAAGCAACACTATAGAAAGAGGTTGATTGATTAGAAATCCAACAAGGAAGGGTCTCAACCAAAGGCCCATGTCGCAAAACATTCTGAGCAAAAGGAGTCTTCCTTCTTTGCATTTATGGCCAAACAATAAGCAAATCATACCAAGTCCTCGGCTTGGTACATTGATTCTAGAGCATCTAGACATTTCACTCACAAGAAGGATTGGTTAACTGGCCATACAACTTGTTCAGATTCAGTGATCTTTGGTGGCGGTGAGGAGTATACAATGGTTGCTAAAGGTAATGTCCAATTCACATCAGGAGGAAAAAAATTTATTTTCCTCAATGTATACTATGTACCAAGAATGGAGCTCAATTTGCTCTCAATGAGTCAGATTATGCATCATTGTCCCAAGTTGGATGTCATCTTCAACATGCACAAGTATCGTATAGTTGACAAGGAGTCCAAACAGACTATAGTAGTTGGCATTGAAGACCATGGTTTGTATTGGCTAGTTGGCACTGGAGAGGTTCAGGAGCATGCATTGGCAGCCAAGAGTTCATCTACGATCAATACTCTGTGGCATCAGCGTTATGGGCATCTCAACATATCCTATCTCTCTCAGCTAACTTGAGAGCATATGGTGGATAGTTTACCTAACATCCAACAACAGATTCAAGGTGTTTGCAGAGCATGCCAAGTAGGGAAGCAGCATCGATCTTTGTTCTCTGAAGGACAGGCTTGAAGAGCTCACAGGGTCCTTTAGCTGGTTCATACAGATGTATGTGGACCAATGAATACCTCATCAGTCACGGGTGCTAAGAATTTTCTATTATTTGTTGATGATTTCAATAGGAAAATGTGGGTGTTTTTCCTAAAAGCAAAATCAGAGGTGTTTACACAATTTCAAAAGTTCAAATTATTAGTGGAAAAAGAGTCTGGTTGTTCTTTGATCACTTTTAGGTCTGATAATGGGGGTGAATTTTGCTCACACAAATTCACAAACTTTTGTGCTAAACATGGTACCAAAAGACAATACACCACACCTTACACTCCACAACAGAATGGAGTTATTGAGAGACTGAATCGAACTATTACAAAGATGGCCCAATGTATGATGGAGAACAAGAATGTTCCCAAGAGGTTTTGGGTTGAGGCAATTTATACTGTTGTTTATCTTTTCAATAGGTCTCTGACACAGGTAGTGAAGGAGAAGACCCCAAAGGAAGCATGGTTTAGGAAGAAACCAAAGGTGATTCATCTGAAAATTTTCGGTTCTACAGCATATGTTTGAGATGCTAAGAGAACCAAACTGGACTCCCAGAGTCAAAAGTTAATGCTCACAAGGTACAGTGATAATCATAAAGCCTAATGGTTGATTGATGTGCACACTAACCGCTTGACATTCAACAAGGATGTGATGATTGATGAAGAAGTTGGGACTTTTCAGGTCTCTTCTAACATTGAGAGCACTGCAGATCAGCCTTTGAAGGCTAAGGACTTAGGTGTTCATCTTCCATTAGTTACACCTGAAGGGGGGACTCTGATGATTCCAAACATGTGGAATCCCCCAAGCACATACCACCAACAATACCGGATAATCTTCTTCAAGAGAACCTGGAAGAGCATCGAGACAATATAGTACCAGATGGTCCACGACATGATGCTCATGTTGATTTGGATAGACAGGGTTTGACAATGAGACCTAAGTGGTGGGAAAAACTCATTGGTGATGCTCGGGATGATGAACTACTTGAGAGTCAATCATCCAGAGGCAAGAGCATACATAACAAAGTTAATTTTTCTCTTATGGCTAACATTCAGGGTGTTTACGAACCACGAGACTTGGCACAGGCGACAGGTAAACCTGAATGGGAAAAGGCCATGGATATAGAACATCAAAGCTTATGAAAAATAAGACTTGGGTCCTTTGAATCTTCCTCTAGGGAAGAAACGTGTTGACTACAAATGGGTGTACAAAGTCAAGTACAAAGTTGATGGTACACTTGACAAGTACAAAGCACGATTGGTGGCTAAAGGGTTCTCGCAGAGAGCAAGTATTGATTATGAGGAGACCTAAGCTCATACAACAAAGATGAGCACCATTCGGTTAGTTCTAGCCATGGCAGCACAATTTGGTGGGAAAGTCCATCAAATGGACGTCAAGAGTGCCTTCCTTAATGGTGACTTAGAGGAAGAAGTGTACATGACATAGCCTCAGGGTTTTCAAGTTACAGGAAAGGAGCATCTGTTTTGTAGACTGACTAAAGCCCTTTATGGCTTGAAGCAGGCACCCAAGACATGGTACATCAAGATTGATAGGTATTTGGCGCAATGGGGATTCTAGCGCAGTCCTTCAAATCCGAATATATATGTCAAGAGAATAGGCAATAACATCATCCTTCTTGTCATATATGTAGATGATATCATTATTACAGGTAGTGAGGAGCATTTGATTGAGCAATTCAAATGTAATTTGTGTCACACTTTTGACATGACAGACTTGGGCCTCCCACATTATTGCCTAGGTGTAGAGGTTTGGAAAATAGGTGGTGGTATTTTTATTTCACAGTCTAAATATGCCAAGAGTTTGCTAGACAAGTTCAGAATGATAGATTGCAAAATCGCATCTACACCCATAGAGAAAGGGCTGAAGCTTTCAGCCAACACAGACTCAAAGGTGATCGATGAGTCAGTTTTTAGGCAACTAGTGGGCAGCCTTATCTATCTTACAACCAATAGACCTGATTTGAGTTATGTTGTGAGTTACATTTCCTGTTTTACGACAACCCCAAAGGCAGGATATTGGGTTGTAGCAAAGCGTGTACTAAGATATGTGAAAGGGACACTTGACATTGGCATTTTGTATAGCAAAATCAAGAATCCTAGGCTGGTTGGGTTCACAGATTCAGATTGGGCAGGTTCAGTTGATGACACAAAGTCCACTTCTAGGTATGTTTTCAGTCTTGGCATAGGTGCAGTCACATGGACCAGTAAGAAGCAGTAGGCAGTAACTATTTCCTCGACTGAAACAAAATATCGAGGAATTGTCAAAGCAACATGTGAGGCAATTTGGCTTTGAAGGATGCTTTCAGACATGTAGATGTCTCAAGCAGGGCTTTCACCCTTGTTTTGTGAAAATCAAGGGGTGCTAAAGCTTGCCAAGAATCCAGTCTTCCACGAGCGTACTCTTGGAATAGGTTTGTCATTGATGTCAAGGTTGAGCTATGTGCTTATGTACTTGAGCTGCTTGACCTGCCTGGCTATCTACTGGAGCTGCCTGTGTGTCTGCTTCAGCTGGTTGGGTGTGTGCTTAAGCTTTTTGCCAGCCTACTTGTCATCATTTGTGACAAATGTCATAACTAAACATTTTATGGCTATGATACTGTCCTCTTTGAAAAAGACAAACAAACATTTGAAGTGAATATCAAAGCATCTGGAGTTTAGGGGATACATGGCATTTTTATCTCATTGCTGAAGGTTTGATGGAGAGACACATGAGATGCCAGAAAATGACAAGAAGCAGGGGGTGCAATTTGATTTTGACAAGGATGCGTTTTTTAAAATGTCTGAACCTCCTCTTTTATTATATGATATCGTTTTAATATATTGGAGACATTTAAAAAGGTGCAACAGTTTGTTTATGCAATATGCTCTATGGAGAATGCACTAAATGTAACAGCTTAATACTATCATGGTCAGGAGTATCTTCAGTGTTCTCTTGAAATAATGAAATTGACTACCTATGCTTCGTGTGACAGCCTATGTTCTTGAATTAAATTATTTATGGGCGGCTCTTTGTCCTAGTCGATTTTATGCATATCTGAATCTTTGTTGTCTACGTGGAGTTTCATTGTATGCTATGTTTTTGTTATTTAATCTTCAACGACTTCTCTACATGGCGAGCAACGGTTTTCTAAACGAGACTATTTGAAATAAAATTTATTGTTTCTATTTTATCTTTGTGCCTTCATTATTTTCTTTGGTCAATTGAATGGGTCTCAGAAAGAAAAACGGCTTCACCCTCTTCAGCGACGGCTTCTCTATTATTGGTGTTTGTTTATTCCTGACATAGTCGGCAAATTTTAGCTATTCGTATCTTTATTCAGGACGGCTATTGCTCATGTTGTGGTGGTTTATATTTGAAGAATCTAAGGCCGATATTCTCTAGCATGTTTTTCCTTATGAAGGCGATGGCTTCAGACTATGGTAAATGTATTGAAGGCTCGAATTTATTCTTTGAAATCATCACTATGTTCTGAAAGGAATCGGAATTGGCAGAAGACATGAATGGTGAAGAATTTATAGGGTATTTGCTATACTCGTGAGTACAAGTGGCGTTTTGAGTTCATAAATTGTTGAGGACGTATTTTGGAGACTTTTATTGTGATGGCTCCTTCAGAATTTTATATTGAATTTATTCTTGCTCAAATTGTTAATCAAGTCGGCTCTTTTCTTGGTCAACACTTTTAAAGACGTATTAAAATGAAGTCATGCATGAAGACTTGTTTCTGTGGAAGAGTAACGGTTATGACTACATTCATAAGTGGTCTCTAACTTTGGGCAGCTAAGTTTAATTGATATTCTGAAGACATTTAAAGTCTTCTTCTTTTTTTAGAGTTAGCTCTGTTTGAATGGGACACAAGGTGTCTACAGAGGATTTTTTTAAAACAAAAAGGGGGACGTCAACCTCTGAGGGGATTGCTGCTATTAAATTTTATAGATACCTTTTTGGAGTGATGCAGCCTTTTGATGAATGTTACAGATTTCTGATCTGAGGTTGCCTGTGTTACAATCTGAAGAAATCATGAATGCTTATGTGCTCTGCTATACATTTTGACATGTGAAGTGATTGAAACGTTGTTGCAGAGTGAGGTCGGGTTGTGTGTCATTTTGAGTCGATTCTAATGAAGACACTTTGATCATTTCTTGGCAAAATTGAAGACGTTTGCAGCTTCATGAAGGTGTATGGGTGACTTAAGTCAAGCTTTCAATTGAGAAGTGATATGGGCTGAGTATGGTGCAAACTGGGTGTGTAAGAGATCAAGCTGAGTTCATCTTTGTAGTAGAGTCTATATGTTGATATATTTTTCAGTTTGATTAAATGTGCCGTGTTCTAGAGGGATTGCTAAGCAGTTGAGGTAAAGATCAGTTTGAGTTTATGCTCTGTTTGAGGATATTATGTGTTTGGAAGGGCGTATTTCAAGCTAAAATTGAACTCTCAGTAATTGAAATCAATTTGCAGCAGTATGAAAAATATATGTGATTGAGATTTTGAGCAGAAATTTTCTGAGTATGATATGCTTTCAAGAGTGTAGTAAATCAGGAATTGATTTTAGACAATATGTATGAGTTTGAGAGCTTCACAGTTCATATGAAGGCGTTGCTTGAATCAGTGTTTCGCAAGATTTGTTTTTGAATTCTGGAGTTGGTGCTTCAGCCACTAGAGTTGGTGCTTCGGTGTATTCAGAGTCGGTAATTTGAAGGAGCGTTGGTGCTCACTAAATGAAATCGAAGTTGGTGCTTCGTGGAAGTTGGTGTTTCCAGTGAGTTGGTGCTAACTTATGTAATCAAAGTTGGTGCCCTTTGGAGATAAATAAAAGCAATATTTTGCCATGGTTTTTTACCCAAAAAGGTTTTCCACGTAATCCTGGTGTTTATCTTGTTAATGGTGCTTGATGATGCTCTTAATGTTCTGATTTGTGATTTGCTTGATTAACCTAGTCTAAACTTTTAAAAAGTTCTGAAATACTCATTCACGCACCCCCTCCTGTTGGAAATGTTGTCATTGATGTCAAAGGCATCGAATAAGATTGTTGAGCAAATCGTTATTGGTATCAAACACCACAAATCGTGCAGATATGCCCAAGTGAGACACAAGGAACATGGACCATTAAATGAAGCCCATTCAATCTGATAAGTTCATATTAGTGCAAAGTATATTGTTCAAGAAGTGCAGGTTGCTGAGTTAAAAGGTGTTTGTCAATGATCAAACACTCATTTCTAAATCTATCCAATTCTCTTCATGAAAGGAACAAATGTCCAGATCGAAGTTATCCAGATTGAAGTTATTGAAGATGAATAAAAGTCCAGATCAGATTATTAAAAATCAGACTTGATAGCAATGAGGTACAGAATCTAGAAAAGGCAATAGATAAAATTACTACAGTTGATTGTCTACAGATTGACATTTGATGTCAAATCAGACTATTGAAGTTAAATAACTCTTCATTGGACTAAATGGAGTAAAACTTCTATGAAGAAATCATCTACAGATCAACATATGTATGAGTGTGATCTAATCAACAAGTCAAAATTGAAGCAATAAATTCTACAGATCGAAACTTGGTCGCAATCTGAAACAAATAGCTACAGATCGAATGAGAATCTCATAAATACTTCCAGATCAGATTTTGTTCAATTCTAAGTATTGGATTTCAAGAACTACTTGATATTGAAAGCCTACAGTTTGGAAAGAGATTACAAGTCTACAGTTTGAATCGAAGTCAGAAGATCTAAAGCAAAGTTCTCAAATCGATATTTTAGAATAATGGTTGTCTAAACACAAGTCAACATAATATTGGTTCATGGTCAAGACGGGTTAGCAACAAATTAAAATTATTAAATCGATTGTTTAATCGGTTCATGGTCAAAGACAAGTTAACATAATACATGTTTACAAAATACATGTTTACATAATAACTTCCAGATTACACATTTGTTTAGGATAAGATGTCTTCAAACGTAGAAGTGGGATCAAAGAAAAAGACATATTTTTTGGAAATAATTAAGCGCCGATCATGGAGAGTGGTGTTGGTTGGTCAAGGACATCTTCCTTCATGAGACGTGTTTTGCTGATTAAAAGCTTATGGATGCGTTTTTTTTCAAGCGACATGTTCATGGTGGAAAGGACGTGGTGTTTCAAAAAGATCCTTGAGAAAACACGAATCTATTGAATCTAAGGACGCCTTTCTTCTCAAGAGGGGCAAACAAATTAAAAAGAAAAGATTTAATAAAAGTCGAAATAACTTGAAGTGTTATGCTTCAAGCATTAAAGGTGATCAAAGGTAATTAGAAGAGGTCTGATTAAAACAAAGATAAATAAATCTTGTGAAAAGGCAGATTTTTCAAAAGGTGCACAAATGGATGTATTCTTTCATAAGGTAGATGCAGCTCTTGGGAAGCATACATATTCAACATCCAAATCATTGTTGCAAGTGTGGTTGTGAAGTATTAGGTGGTTCATATCAGAAACCCATCTTCTTATGTGGGCTGAGTGTGAGATTTTTCATCACAAAGGCAGATTGGAGGATTGGGAGAGTGCAGATTTGATTGAAGTCATTTACTTCATCCATCAAGTCAAGGTTTGGTGCCTTGCATTAGGGGTTGGTGCTCCTTGTAAGTTGGTGCCTACTGAAATTCTAAAGGAGTTGGTGTTCCTTGTAGGTTATAGCCTACAAAATCATCTCATTTGTAAATAAAGTAGGCTAGTGCCTACTCCCATTTGTAAAATCATTTAATCAATTCAATAAAGTGGTGTCAACTTGCTTTCATTGATTCATATCAGAAGTTGATGTTGGAAAAGGTTTAAGATTGTTGAAAAGTTGAGAATTAAAAGATTGTTTTGATTTACTGATTCAACCCCCCTCCCCCCTCTCAGTAAACCTCCCCCCTCTCAGTAAATCTTTTGTGCTTTTCAATTGGTATCAGAGCAAGGTCCTTCTTGAAAGCCTAACCACTTGAAGGAGATCCTTAAGAGCACATATGGCAGATCATAATAACACAGTGAAAGCACCTATCTTTGATGGGACTAATTATGCATTTTGGAGTATCAAGATGGAAGCATATTTGAATGCACTTCCGTTTGATGTGTGGCAATCTGTTGTTGATGGGTATACACCTCCAGCAACCCCTCCAACGGATCAAGCCGAGAAAAAGAGAAGTGAGAACAATGTCAAAGCCAAGCATGCTCTTCTTTGCAGCCTAACGGATTCTGAATTTACAAAGGTCATGCGTTGCAAATCAGCAAAAGAGATATGGGTCAAGCTTCAAAACATTTATGAAGGAGATGCCAAAGTGAAGAAGTCAAAGCTGCAAACTCATCGAAGGAAGTTGGAAACTCTCAAGACGAATGATGATGAAGATATTGCTTCATACTTTCTTCGTGTTGGTGAAACGGTGAAAATCATAAGAGGACTAGGTGAAGAAATTGATGATGCTTTTATTGTTGATAAGATTTTAAGATCTCTATCTACAAAGTTTGAGGCCAAGGTTGCAGCATTAGAAGAATTGACAAATGTAGACCAGCTAACAAAAGATGAACTACATGGAATTCTTGCTGCTTATGAAATGAGGATCGAGGGGAAGACACCACAAAATGAAATTTCTTTCAAAGCATCCAATAAAGGAAAAACTAAACATGATACTTCAAATAAGAAGTCAAGTGATGATGAAATAGAGGCTCATTTCATGAGGAAACTTAAAAAGGGAAGAGGAAAGTACAAAGGGAAATATCCTTTTAAATGTTTCAATTGTGGAGAAGTTGGACATTATGCCTCAAATTGTCCTCAAAGTGATAGCAACTCAAGTGACACAAGCAAGGATGAAGAAGAGATATACACAAAGAAAAAGGTAAAGAAAAAATTTAAGCACAAGTCAAAGAAGAAATTCCAAAAACACAAAAAGAGTTTCTACTCAAAGAAAGATAGCAGTACTTCTGAAGAACAAAGTGAAGGTTGCCCAAGCAATGATGAAGAAGAAATGTTGTTCATGGCTGAATATGAAGAACGAGACGTTGATCAAGAATGTGATGAAGAAGAAGAAACCGATCTAGAGGAAGAACTTCATTATGCATACAAGAAAAATGAAGAATTGAAAAAGAGGGTCACCAAGCATAAACTGAAAACTAAGGAATTGACAAAAAGCTTGGAGGAATTAAACAAAATAATTGAAGATTTGAGGACTTGTAATAACCCCAACCCCTTGGAGTAAGGATTATTCACGATTATCCAAGTTTGACAATGTTATGTGTCAAACTAGTCTGAAACAACATTAGTCTCTGCAAGAAGTTTTCCTTCACAAATGATCTGAAATGGTTTCTCCTTGTATTCCCAGAATTAAAGAATCAAATGTTCACAATCCAATAGAATGAAAGAATAACAGAACAGAGCATTACGAGTACTCAGATGGAATATAAATTATGTTGCAGACCATATAACCACTTCAATGTGATAACACTGTAATATCCTCAACTTGGGTTGAACGATATTCTAACAACTGCCCTTCTAATTTGACAATTCTATTTGTCAAAACTAATTTGTTATCATATGCTTGCTTGAATGATTCACTTAACAGGGGCAATATCAAACAACGTAGTGAAACCCATTCAAATGAACAACTTGTTGCATAGGAGTTTCAAATGCATTATATGTTCAGACTTAATACTGTAAAACATTACTTAATAGAGTTCCAGAGTGAAATACAAAAGTTTATCTCTCAATATTAACTATGCACTGAGAATAACATTCAATCATCAGATCATTATAAATGACTCCAAACATACAAGAATTGTTGAGATGCAAAGAATGAGGCTAAATCCTTGCAACAAAACATACCTGTGCAGCAAGACAATCCCGATCATCCACAGTATTCAATAATAGTAGCCATAATGCCTTGATTCGTCTTCAAACTTAATCCGACTTCAACGCTCAAGTTTACAAACCAAATACAATGAAATGCCCAGCCACAGAGAATAACACGGCTTCAACAACATCGAGCATAGTGTGTTCTCCAACGAATGTTAATGAGTTCCAACAAAGAATATATGCAAATCCGATAGCAACAATAGTGATCAATATCTCCAGAACATATGCATGAGTCAAAGAGTCCCATGTAATCACACCACAGGCAGATATACCTGCCACGATGGAGAATCTCACACCTTTACGTTTCCAACAATATGTATGACTCCCGCAGCGCCAACAAGAACCGGAAGACCAATGCCCGTGAATAGCAATTCTTATGATTACATATGCCCGATAATCCCATTAGGACAAATATATGCCTTTGCGCCAGTGAAAATATTAATCATGCAAGTCTTCCCGCAATCATGAACAACATTCGAGGCTTTTGTCTCACCACTCAAAATATAACCTTCCGCCACTATGTACGCCTTATGCGCAATGATATTGGAACAACCGGCACATTGTGTAGTCTTCAATTCCCTCCCATCAACTTCCGCTATGAGAGTCACCAGAATGTGTATGATGGCTAGATACCGTATTTGTATTGCACCGATAATGAACGGCCTTTAGTAATGCCTCTGGCATACACCTCCTGAGCACAGATAGAGGCAAGACACTTGAATGCATGGGAAATAATCATCGCTCTTGGTTCCTGATACAATACGAACCAATACAATTCATACTAACATATTTGCTCCTTTCAAAAATTAAGAAATCTACGAACCATGCCTTGACTGGGGTTTCGTCCAAACAAGGCTCAGGATCTGAGAGTTTTCGTTCTCAGCCTCCCAATGATCAAAATCCAAACCTTATTCCATTCTTCATGATATCTACTCAACTCTCCGCTCCTTTTATTCTGCTCATTTCAGTTTGAAAAACTAAATTATTTCATTAAGGACTTCAATAGTGACGTATCAAGTCACAAATATAATTAATTAACTAAATAATTAAAAAAGTCTTAAAAAGATAGATAAAGACCATTTTAAATATTTAATTAATTAATTTCAATTCCTTTTGACACCATTGTAAAAGTGGGGACATCACAGGACTCAACTTGTAGAGGCCGAACAAGTTGAAAATGAAATAAAGATCAAGTTAAGTGCAAAAGAGAGATTGTGACAAGTTGATACAAGAAGTTGCCATGCTGCAAAATGAATTGGAAAAGCCAAAGAAGGAATGTACAAAGTTTGATGAGAATGTCACAAGTTTCAAGGAAAATGAAAGTAAATTTGACTCTAGGCAGTTTTACTCTTTCAATGGATATTGCTTTTCAAGCAACTATTTTCGCCACAAAGCAATAAATTGCAGATTTCATACAAGAAATACTTCAAGCTTCACTAGAAGAAACTATAATTCATGTGATCCTGATGTTATGTGTTTCAAGTGCAACAGCTTTGGACACAGCACGTTTTTGTAGATACGGCTTCATGGAACCACCTAGACAAGATATGAAAAAGAACACCATTGGAAAGGAGAAAAGGATTACAAAAGTATGGAGAAGGAAACAAAAGCAAAGTGATGATGAGGATAAATCTATAACCATGCAAGATACATGTCATACACTACTTTGAACGGAAGCAAGGATTTAGGGGGAGCCTATAGCTGCAGTATCTTTCAGCCTTAAAGAAAACTACATACAGCAGTTCTACAATATCATGCAGAGAATCAAATGTCAAGATAATGAACTATGAAGGCACTCTTCAAAAGAATCCTAAACATAAAAAAAAAACAGATTCAAGACAAAAGGCAGTAAGGATGTCACATGAGAAATCCAAATCTGTTGTAGATAACAACAATAGAGAGAAGTATATTATCTTCAAGATAAAAGAGTTATCATTTGAGGTAGTTTAGAAAATTTCAGAATAAAAAGGTAAAGTCCTAGAAGTTTTGATGCAATAGCTAAATTTTTTCAAAAGAATGATTAAGAGGAAGAGAATAATCCAAATGAAGTATGCTTGTTGGACAAGCATGTTTTGACCAAAATTGATCATATAAAGTTGAATGATTATGGTTACAATTCACGAATCCCCATTGTTGCAATGATGCTATCAAAACAAGGATGTGTATGATGAAAAGAAAGTTACACAAAGAGGAAATGATTGCATTGATGTCAAACCATGCAAGATATCTTCAAATAAAGTTTAAAAGCATAAAAATGGAATCAATGAATTGAAGTCTTTGAAGATCCAATATCAGTTCAAGGGAAGACATGAAAGAATCTTTGATAGAGGGAGTACTAGAGAATCTTTGACAGGGGGAGAAGTCCATTCTTGTGCAGTTGATGTGAGAATATAATCAGATTCCTTGAAGGACAGAAGGTTGATGAACATCCCTTTGCCATTGATGTCAAAGGGGGAGAGATAGAGAAAGGGGGAGCAATGCAAAAGGAAAGAATTGTGTTTGTGTTGCCATCAATGACAAAGGGGGAGATTGTTGGAAATGTTGTCATTGATGTCAAAGGCATTGGATAAGATTGTTGAGCAAATTGTTATTGGTATCAAACACCACAAATCGTGCAGATATGCCCAAGTGAGACACAAGGAACATGGACCATTCAATGAAGCCCATTCAATCTGATAAGTTCATATTAGTGCAAAGTATATCATTCAAGAAATGCAGGTTGCTGAGTTAAAAGGTGTTTGTCAATGATCAAACACTCATTTCTAAATCTATCCGATTCTCTTCATGAAAGGAACAAATGTCCAGATCGAAGTTATTGAAGATGAATAAAAGTCCAGATCAGATTATTAAAAATCAGACTTGATAACAATGAGGTACAGAATCTAGAAAAGGCAATAGATAAAATTACTACAGGTTGATTGTCTACAGATTGACATTTGATGTCAAATCAGACTATTGAAGTTAAATAATTCTTCATTGGGCTAAATGTAGTAAAACTTCTATGAAGAAATCATCTACAGATCGACATATGTATGAGTGTGATCTAATCAACAAGTCAAAATTGAAGTAATAAATTCTACAGATCGAAACTTGGTCGCAATCTGAAACAAATAGCTACAGATCGAATGAGAATCTCATAAATACTTCCAGATCAGATTTTGTTCAATTCTAAGTATTGGATTTCAAGAACTACTTGATATTGAAAGCCTACAGTTTGGAAAGAGATTACAAGTCTACAGTTTGAAAGCCTGCAGTTTGAATCGAAGTCAGAAGATCTAAAGCAAAGTTCTCAAATCGATATTTTAGAATGATGGTTGCCTAAACACAAGTCAACATAATATCAGTTCATGGTCAAGACGGGTTAGCAACAAATTAAATCAATTGATTAATCAGTTCATGGTCAAAGACAAGTTAACATAATACATGTTTACATAATAACTTCCAGATTACACATTTGTTTAGGATAAGATGTCTTCAAACGTAGAAGTGGGATCAAAGAAAAAGACATATTTCTTGGAAATAATTAAGCGCCAATCATGGAGAGTGGTGTTGGTTGGTCAAGGACATCTTCCTTCATGAGACGTGTTTTGCTGATTAAAAGCTTATGGATGCATTTTTTTTCAAGCGACATGTTCATGGCTGAAAGGACGTGGTGTTTCAAAAAGATCCTTGAGAAAACACAAATCTATTGAATCTAAGGACGTCTTTCTTCTCAAGAGGGACGAACAAATTAAAAAGAAAAGATTTAATAAAAGTCAAAATAACTTGAAGTGTTATGCTTCAAGCATTAAAGGTGATCAAAGGTAATTAGAAGAGGTCTGATTAAAACAAAGATAAATAAATCTTGTGAAAAGGCAGATTTTTCAAAAGGTGCACAAATAGATGTATTCTTTCATAAGGTAGATGCAGCTCTTGGGAAGCATACACATTCAACATCCAAATCATTGTTGCAAGTGTGGTTGTGAAGTATTAGGTGGTTCATATCAGAAACCCATCTTCTTGTGTGTGCTGAGTGTGAGATTTTTCATCACAAAGGCAGATTGGAGGATTGGGAGAGTGCAGATCTGATTTAAGTCATTTACTTCATCCATCAAGTCAAGGTTTGGTGCCTTGCATTAGGGGTTGGTGCTCCTTGTAGGTTGGTGCCTACTAAAATTCTAAAGGAGTTGGCGTTCCTTGTAGGTTGTAGCCTACAAAATCATCTCATTTGTAAATAAAGTAGGTTGGTGCCTACTCCCATTTGTAAAATTATTTAATCAATTCAATAAAGTGGTGTCAACTTGCTTTCATTGATTCATATCAGAAGTTGATGTTGGAAAAGGTTTAAGATTGTTGAAAAGTTGAGAATTAAAAGATTGTTTTGATTTACTGATTCACCACTCCCCCCTCCCCCCTCTCAGTAAATCTTTTGTGCACTTCACCCCCCTCTCAGTATTTTCTATTATGCTCTTCACGTACCAAGCATGTAGAGCTTCATTGTCATTTCATAAGACAACTTGTCTAAGATGGATCAGTAATGTCATAGTATTGTCACACTGACGACCAGACTACAAACATTCTAACTAAGTCTTTGAATCCTGACAAGTTTGTAAAATTTCGGGATATGCTTCGTGTAGTAAATAGATTGACCATTAAGGTAGTGTATTAAAATAATATTGTTATATTTAGTTTAATGGTCAAATAAGATATTAGAATATTCTTTTATTCTTTTAGTTACACTTTAAGTTAGCTTTCAATGAGGATCAGTTAAAGCTTTCAGTTAGCTCTTTTTAGCTTTCAATTACTTTCAGTTAAGCCTTCAGTTAGCTTTTATTTCTCTCGTTGTTAATAGCTCTTTGTAGTTCTATATAAGAATGTGTTTGCTTCTTATTTTGTTAATCAATTATATTGGTAATAATTTTTTGTGTACATAATTATTTTAGTTTCCACAGAGCAGGGATTGATTATGAGGAGACCTTTGCTCCTACAACAAAGATGAGCGACATTCGGTTAGTTCTAGCCATGGCAGCACGGTTTGGTTGGAAAGTCCATCAAATGGACGTCAAGAGTGCCTTCCTCAATGGTGACTTAGAGGAAGAAGTGTGCATGACACAGCCTCAGGGTTTTCAGGTAAGAGGAAAGGAGCATCAATCTTGCAAATTGACAAAAGCCCTTTATGGCTTGAAGCAAGCACAAAGGGCATGGTACATCAAGATTGACAGGTATTTGGGGCAACAAGGATTCCAACACAGTCCTTTAGTTTTAAACTATATGTCAAAAGAATAGGCAATAACATCATCCTTCTTGTCATATATGTGGATGATATCATCATTACAGGTAGTGAGGAGCATTTGATTGAGCAAATCAAATGTAATTTGTGTCACACTTTTGACATGATAGACTTAGGCCTCCTACACTATTGCCTAGGTGTAGAGGTTTGGCAATCATGTGTAATGACCCCTTCTCAGCAGTGATTAGTACAGTTGGCCGTTAACCTATTCTAGAGGCCCGTAGGCTAGTCGGAAGCTGAAATTAGGGTTTCCTATTTTCTAGGAGGATGCTTTGGCAATTTTAGAGGCTTGCATGTTGGAGTTTTGCAGTTTGGATTCTAGATTCCTTCTGGGTTTTCAGAGAGCTTCACAATGGTGTGACATGCATCTAAAACAGATAACTTTTCCAAACTTACTATTTTTAGTAAATTGCGATGACTGCTCAGAATGTGGTTAAAATGCTTTTGGACACACTATTTTTAGCAGTATGCTATTTATAGTAAGTGCTATGTTTAGCAAGGTTTCAGCAGGCCAGTTCAGAGGCTATTTTAAGCAGGCAGGTCAATTTGAGCAATTTGGTCCCCCACACTCTTGGAGCTTATTCTGGTAAATTCAATATTTTTGGTTGGATTTATATTTTAAGTGAATTTTTGGCTAAGGCTTGGAGGATGCCTAGTTTGATGAAATAATGTTTAAGTGAAAAATATTTCCTATTCTAAAATGGACTTCATAAGGGAGATATTTAAATTACTTCTAAAGCATTTTTCACTTAATTATGTGGGATGCCAAACTTAAGCTTTATTTTCATTTTTAACAAAGTCATTTCTCCCTCTTATTTGGATGCCATGTCTAGGTGGCTAATGAAGTTCCAAATGAAACGCAAATACATTTTCATGAGGTGAATGTGAATTTCAGTTTGGGTGCCTTAATTGAAGGGAAAAACATTTTGAATTTGTGGAAAAGTTATAAATAAGAGTGTTGGGCTTCATTGTCGGTATCCATTGAAAATCATAACGAAGTGTTGCCAAAATGGTTACAGACTCACTTCGAGGAATGCATACCTCCTAGCAACCTTAGCTTCATGCTTGCAAGATAGCATCTAGTTAAGCTTTGGACTGATCTTTACACTGAGGAACAAATTGAGCATAATGGAGAAGTTTTCTATTGATGTTTTTCTGAAGTTTGTGGTTTGTTTTCTCAGTTTTTGGTTTGCTAGTTTGGTGCTTGTAGAAGCATGTTCTCGCTCATTGCTCACTTGGTGAATTTTTGCTCATTCTAGGTATTGACCCTATGTATTTGTCTATCTTGGGCGCCTCATATTGCAAAGTTACAGATTTTTTAGTGGAGTCTTTGAATTTATCTTGCTGGTCGCCCCTCCTTGAAGGCCGTACCTTGCCTACAAGTGCTTTGGAAAGCGTGCATAAAATATTGGCGGGTGTTTGCTACTGTTTCTTGATCCTAACTTGGGCGCCTAACTCCTGTGCTTCATTTGCATTTGTTCTCATGTCATTCGAAGGAGTCTTCATTGAGTTATGAGCATTTTGGTGTGATTTATGCTTGCTGGTTTGAGTTTTTTGTACGCTGGTTTTTCATATCAGATTGTTAGAAGTTATGTTTTTGGCTTGTTTTTCATAGTTGAGAAGCTTGAGAAGTTTGGAGAATCATCTAATATCAATTTGCAGTGGATTGGGCAGCTATAACTCTTTGCAACTTGCAGATTATCCTCATTGTAAGGCTGAAATCAATAGTACTAATTCAGTCATTTTATATTTCTGCACTTTACTTTGTAATTCCCACTTTTAGTGGAAGGGACAGGCCTCGCCATCCATTTACTTTCAGCATTTACTTTTTGTACTGCCCGTTGAACAAGCGAAAGGGGTTGGCAAGCTGCCCATACTTTACTTGCAGTACTTGTAATTCATCATCCTGCTGATCGGCTGAGCCGTCAAAATACTCTTGTTGAATAAGTGTTCGGTTTGCATTTGCATCATTGTACTTTCCAGCAGTTTCAGTTTTATATGCTAACAATCCCCTTTCTGCCGTATGCTCTCACTTTGCCCACACTGGAATCTGGGTGATCAGAAAGTGAAAGGGTTCCTTTCAGCTGGTTTATTTGGATTTGCTAACGCTAACGGGTAAAGTGTTGTGGCAAAAAAAATTGAAAAAACTGTTGTGGGATATTTCAACAGGTTTGGCTACAGACAAATTTTATTACCATCACTCTTTCCCAAAGGAATTCTCCCTTTAAAAGAGACTTCTATCTCTCCACAAACCTCATTTCCTCCAAGAGTTCTTGTGCCCTCTCCTTTCTCATTATTGAAAACCACTTTAAAATTTTGTTTTACGACACTTATTCTCTATCTCTTCACATTTGGATTGGCTCTTTGCATTCTTGTCTCTACATATTTGGGTTAACTCTTTGCATTCGTCTACTTCTTGGGTTGAAACTACTACAATACTTCTAATTCTAGCAAGGATGATGTAACTTTGATATGTGTTATCAATTTTTTGTCCCTAATGATGACTCCCAGATACATCTTCCTCTTCTCTATGTGTTGCACCTAAAAATAATAACAGTTTCTAAGGTCTCCAACTGTTGCCACCAATTCTAAATTATGCTTGATTGATTGCAATATTCCTTTTGTCCAGCACTTTGTTGTTCAATAGTGCAATGTCACCCATCATCACTTGCTAATAGAACATGTAATTCATGTGATGCCATGCCGTTGAGGAGGTGGGGACATCTCATGTAGTCCGAGTAGTTATTAAAGAAAGCTACAAACATATATTTTTGAGACCATGTTGTGTGCATTCGTTGAATAATGCACTCAAAGATATTGGCAAGTTCCTTGGATTTCAGATCTCATTGAAAAGGGTAGAAAAATACAAATGTTCATATGTAATCATCACCACAAACAAGCCATTTATCAAAAAAATTCCAAGGTGAACTCATCAAACCTGTTGATACATGGTTTCCTTCTTATTTTATACTCCTTGAGCATCTATATGCAGTCAAAGGAGCTTTGTGTTTTAAAGTAGTTAGTGATGTGGCCATCATGGAGACAATCTACACCATATACTACAGTGCAGGTGAGAGGTATGGTCCCCATTTTTGGGCTGATGTTAAATTTGTTATTAAATTTATTTAGTCCATATGTGAGGCGTGATGAGCACACATTTATAATGAGGGGAGAGAGGGGAGAGAGAGGGTGGGGGTGTAATCTGTATAACATAACTTTACCAATTTAAAACTTTATCAATCACAATAGGAACTATGCAAGAATATAACAATAAGAACAAGTTGACACCAAGATTTTACGTGGAAATCCTTACGGGAGAAAACCACAATACAAATAATGTACTTTATATTTATATAAGTTTACAATGATTGTAGGCACCAACCTACTAGAGGCAGCAACCTCTTAAACTGTTTTGTAGGTACCAACCTACAAGGAGCACCAACTCCCTCTTCCAAGGCACCAACCTTGGCTAACACTAATCTGCTTCTTATCTTACTGTATGACTTTTTCACCACTAAACTTCTTCTTATCTTCAACTTATCTTCTCTTTGTGATGTATGTTGTCTCCTTAAAGGTCACACAAGATATACAATTCTGCTCTTCTATCTCACATCATCATTCTCTCTCACACTCTCTTCCCAATCTGCTACAATTCTCTTCTCGAATATGCTGTGAGCTGATCATAAATTTGCCACAGAAATCTGATCACTATCTCCTTATAAATCTACCCATAATCTTCTCACAATCTCCTCATACATCTGTAATTCTATTACTGATTATTCATGCAACATCTGCATATATTCTTCCTTCATAATTCTGCCATACACTCTTCCAGAAATCTGCTATAATTTCTTCTTGAATGATCTATTATATTCTCTTCATATACAAATTTCACACTGCTGACTTATCTCCATTCTCCATCTACATTTATATCTTCCAAGATATGCATTTCCCTCCTTTTTATTTTTAAAAGACATGCCTCTTCCAGGAGAAGCGATTCCCTTTAGGGTCATTACTTTCCATAAATTTAACTCTAAGTAGACAAACCGCACCCCTTCATATATATTGCTGCCTTTTTTAATGTTTGTACATTTAAATAAATCATCATCTTTATATCATAATGCAAATTGCTGCTTTAAAGATATTTTTTGATTGCTGCCAAAACAGAATGCTAATTGCTGCCTTAGTTTGCTAAACAGATCGCCACCTTTTACTAATCGCTTCCTACCATTTGTGATGAATAAGACAATGTTTGTCTTATTATCGGGAGCTCTTCTTAAATTCTATTTGAGTAAGTAATCGCTGCCTAATTTGTCTTCATTTGTCTTTATTTATTTTGTCTTTACTCATTGTCTTTATTCATTTTATCTTTTTCTGGTTTTTGTTAATAGTCTTTAAATCGTTGCATTTTAATTGTCTTCAAAAGTTTCTTGAAGGATAATCGCTGTCCTCTTAATCATTGCTAACATAAGCACTGCCTTTTTTTTGCCTTTTAAATTTAAAGTGCTGCATATATAATCATTATTTAATTTATGTTATCATCTCAAAATGAGCCTTCATTTTCAATAAAGTATCTTCAGGTCATGGCATCATAATTAGGCAGATTCTTCATAACGTCCTCCTCATATTAATAACACCTTTGACATCAATGACAATATTTCCAACAAGGTGATCAAATTGCAGATTCAAACAAGCCATGTTTGGGAGAATTTATGAGGCATGGATTCTATGTGTGAAAGAATTAATAGAATAACAGATGTTAGAGATATTTCTCTATATCCTTTGATAGAACAAAAGATACATGGAAGATGGAACAAACTTCGCACACCCCTTCATTGTGTTTCTTATCCCTTGAATCCTAGGTGGTATGATACAAAATTGACCAAGAAGAGGTCTCCATATGAGGATAGAGAGGTAATGAAGGGATTTTGGGCTGCATTAAAAAAGATTTATGGCTGAGGTGAAGACGCTTCAATTATCAAGACTCAATGGAATAATTTTTCACATGGGCAAGGTGATCTTTCTTTTGTGGAAGCTTTATATAACACGCATGCAAAGAAAGATCCTATAGAGTGGTGGTGGAACCATGGAAATGAAACACCTAAATTGCAATCATTTGCAATAAGATTGCTCTCACAAGTAGCTAGCTCTTCATCTTGTGAGAGGAATTGGAGTACTTATGGTTTCATTCACTCACTGAAGAGGAACTGATTTGGATCGAAGAAAGCAGAGAACCTAGTCTACATTCATAGCTCACTTCGCCTTCTCTCCCATGTACATTCTAGGTACAAGGAGGGTCCTTCAACAAAATGGGACTAAATTCCATCTATGTTACACGGGGACGCATCCCCTGCCCCAAAACCCCCTGTCCCCGTTGCCTGCCGTCCCGAGGACGGGGGGACGCAAAGGGGACGTCCCCCTGCCATCCCCGAAAATGCAAAATCCATCGGAAACGCCAGGAAACGTTTCCTTCACTTTGGGGACGTTTCCCCATCCCCAATACGGATTGGGGATGGATTGGGGACGTTTCCCCGTCCCCAATACGAATTGGGGACGGCTAGCCGTCCCCTACAGGCTGCAAGTCGAAATATATTAAAAAACAATTAAAAAATGATTTTTTAAAGGTTTAGTTCCTTCGCGCAGGGCCCACCAATTGTTTAATGTTTTAATTGTTTGGACTAAAGTCTGAAAAAGACTAAATATTAAATCTTTTAGTTCCACTCTTGCCAGAGGATGATAGTGACTCAAATAGTTCTGAGTCTTTGGATATTCATAGCCTGAATGAGGCTTAATTTCATAGACTGTTGTATTTAATATTTTGATTTTCATGTTTGAACTTTGAGACTTCTGGATACATGTTTGAGACATTTGGATATTTCATATTGATAGACCATGGTTTTATTGATGTTTGATACTGCTGTGATAAATTTTATAATGCTTTAATGACATTTCTTATGCTGTTATAGTACTACTCTTACGATTTACTTACATATTGATATTGTTGTTATCAATTATTAATTTATTGACATATCTATCTCTTTTCGCTCTCTCTCTCTCTAATATATTAATAAATTTTGAAAAAATCATATATATATATATGTATTTTGTATGTCGCCGTCCCTTGCCGTCCCCTAAAAATTGCCCCTTACGAAACTTCCCGGAAACACGTCCCCTACCGTCCCCCCGTCCCTGTCCCCGACAGGCCATGGAACATAGAATTCCATCTAATGGAGCAGTTGCACCCTTAGAGGCTGGAGTAGTTGATCCAAATGGCCTCAATGATCTACCCCCAATTCTATTGCCTACAAAGGAACCTAAGCTTGAGAGTGATGGGTATCTGGAGAGCATCATGGCTGAGGACTTGGAGATTGACGACATAGTTGATACAAAAGTGGAGTTGTAAAGTCCCTTGGTTGTTTTAACGATAAATTCTTCCCAATAATTTAATATGGCATATTTCATTTGCCAATTAAAGTAAGTATCTCTGAACAAACCATGGTATGTATATTATGATTTCAGTCATTCAACATATTCAACACAGGACACCATATAGATTTTGCAGTCTCAGGAACATCAATGAATTTGCAAAGTTTCTGAGTAATAAAATGGACTGTTTACTTAATGTTATCAGACTTTGTACATTGACAGTACCATAGCAAATGGACTTCCCCAAACATTCAGAATCTCTAATCAGAATTATTATGAGCACAGAGAAGGATATTCAGATTTATCTGCAGAGATGTTTGGAGTTTGCATTGGTCACCATTCAATAAGACAATACTCAGAAGTAACTAAAAAAATGAAACATATCATGGATTCGGCCAACTTATACAATAGCAAAGATAACCCATAGCAGTAGAGAATAATCTACTCAAACCTGGCAAACATATCGACTTGTATTGGCAGTCAGTGTCTGAAGATTTCGGTCTTCATAAAGGAGCTCGAACTGATGCAGAAAGTTCCTAGAATGAAAAATAATCCCCACATTACAGTCATATACTCTCAGATATATATATATATGACGGCCTCCAGATGGCATTTTCTCCAAGTGATGTGGCTCCTTGAATGTTCTCGGCTCCTGCCTTAGCTTGGCGACAGTCTATAGCTTACTTTGGATATTTGCAAGCTGCTCCCGACAACTCTTGAAGTCGTATCTCTTCACCTCATCGATCTTTTGTTTCTGACAATGTCTAGGCGCCACCACTTCCGCATTTGACTATTCTCAGAATTAATAAATAGAAATTTGATTCAGTCGCTATTCCTAGATTGCCCGAAGAATATTAAGCTTGATGCCACGATGACTTTTAGTTGCCTAGTGACAATAAATATTAGCGGCCCCTTTTAAGAATAACGAACATCACCTGTAATATGCGATTATGACTCTTTCAAATATATCATCAATTTGCCTGTTATTTGAATCCAGTGACACATTGTGACCAAGACGGTAGCGACGATAGAGTATTCAAGCTTAGATGATTTCGTTCTCCAAATCTTATATCGTCTCCTTGTCTTTATTTGAACATGTGAACAGCTCCCAACAGGTGAAATAAAAATCGTGTTTCCTTATGATGCTTTCTAGTTTGTCTTTAGCAATCAATTCTCATATGTCGATTTAACTCTATTAACATCAATCTGCCTCCAATGATATTATTCACAGTAAAATAGTAGTGCGTTGTTTTTGCTAAGCAGCTCTCAACACTTCAATGCAATATCGGCCTCCAATAATATATTCGTTTTGTCTCTATGCTTCCTATTTTGTCTCATGCGATTTGTCTTCTTGTAGATATAGAGATCGTCACTTTTTGCTTGAAATTTCGATTCCTCAACCAAAATCGAATTTGTTCTTGCCTTATTTGTCTTATCTAAAATATCAATTACCTTATCCACCTTTTCAAAATTTCCAGATTAAATCGGTCCCTTGCAAGTTCTTCAAACTGCAATTGTCTTCTAAAGGAAATCGATTTCTTCTTCCTTTCAAAATATTCTGCAAATAATAATTTCTCCAGAAAACCAGATTATTCCAACGTATTCCAAATTTGGCCAAAGGCCACTAAATTTGGCAATGATCCCTGTGATACCAATTTGCAACAATACAATAGCTGTTGCAATTCTACAATCTTGCCAACAAGATACAATAATAAACCAGCTATTGTATCAAACTCAGAATGCAATAATACCTCAACTATTGCACAAATTAATCCCTACAATAATACAACAGCTATTGCAAAGAATTTGAAAAACCCTTGTACAACCGTCAATGAAGCACAATGTAGAAACCCTGGGTAGATCTCTCAACAACTCCAGCTAGGGTTGATCTATCACAACCGAACTTGGTACTCTAGAGTCTTCAAACCCTCAAGCAAACTAAGCATTCAGCTTCAGCTTCTTACCAATCTGGTAATGAGATATAAAATCCAAATCAAGTGTGTTCAAATGCTTGGCCAACAGCTTCTTAAATAGATTTCTCATTCACTTTTCTAGAAGCTTCTAAAAGAAATATTATTTTATTCTTTTAAGTGACTCTTATTATTTTATTTTAAGTCACTTTATTAAATTAATTAGATATAAAGTCATCCCTTTTCATATAATATTTTATTGGAATAACTTTATTAAATAATTAATTTAATGTAGCTCCAATTCGGGGACATGACAACAGTAGAACTCATCCATTGAATGACATAATATGATAATTTAGATTTTTGTTTTTTGTTTTTTGTATGCGGATCAGCATTTTGATATGTAATATGAACTCTTGAGTGAAGAGTCTTATTTTGACACTATATTTAATCTATTATATTAGTCTTTGTGCGTTTAAACTTGAAATTTAAATGTCACGACTTGTGTTAGTAAATGTCAAAGAAATTAAAATAGCAAACAATTAATCTTTTCAATTTTCCTCTCATTAAACTTGACATATATTCAAAGTTTCAATATATATATATATGGCATCTCCAAGTACCCATCTCCTACTTTTCTCAAAGAATGATGAACCAGTACTCATACCCATCTCCAATACCAATACCAACGTCCTGGAAACCATGCTTTAATACTTCCAAGTTTCCAACAACATTACAATGTAAGCCAAGCTCAAATGAGCCATAATCAGTTCTAATATACAAAACATAAAAGGACAACTTGCTTGAAGGACAATTACAACTCATAAGAACTCACTGAATGCTCAGCTTGCATGCATCAATAGTGAAAGCCTTTATTTTTAAAAGAAAGCTTTTATATAGAGGACAGGTTCATTTTCTAGAATGAGAATACCATATCTAAATTTGAGCAAAATTTCTAGTTTATAGCTTCAAACTTCACCAAAACTAAGAAACTACTTTAAAATCATTTAAAATTGAACCCTAATTTAGAACATATTGTTAATACAATTAATCTAACTCTAAGATGATGCTCACTATTTTCTTGTGCCAAACCTGGTGCACTAAGCACTTGTTTGTTTTCCAAACAAGATCAGAAAACAGAGCATCCACAGATAATTCACTTGGTACTTGGTAGAGATTTCATTGTTGAATATTCTCAGTGCACTCTGCAAAGATTTCATTCTTGAATCTTCTTATCATGCAGTTCACTTAGCATGATGTGCAATACTCTTCACCAAGGTTACCAAATATGGTAGTTTCAGTGATATTCACCACATTCAATATTTTATATTGGCCGTACAATAACTCAAATAAAAAAAGATACTGAATTAATTAAAAAATCATAATATGATTTGATTAAAAGGAGTTTTAAAGGGTAAGCCCTTAAAAAATATATACAAGTTATGTTATTTTAATCAGAATGATCATAATATTTACAAAAATACATCTGTAAAGTTGATTTCCTATTCCTCTTATGGTGTTACTGTTAACAATAGTGATTTTGTCTTACGATTGCTTATGTATTTGTCTTTTAGGTTATTATAAATTGTCACATTTTTAAAATAAATATTTGATTGTATTCTTCCTGTTTTTTTTTCAATAACCATTGTTTTGCCAAATTCAACAGCCACTTGCTAATCTTGCTCTTGACTAGCAAATGTGTGGAAATATAATTCAAACAAGGCTAACAATAGATTAAAAATATTACTTACAGAAGAAAAACAGACTCCACTCCAACACCAGCCACTAGTCTTCGAATCCTAAAGGTTGTACTCAAACCAGCATTTCGCCTTGCAATAACTATTCCTTTTAGGCTTGAAACCCTACGCTTATTCTCAGGTACTTCCTGCTCATGAAGATTTAAAAAACAGTAATCAAGCATAAAAGGGTGTGGATAAGCAACCAAGGGAGAAAATGAAAGAAAATATGATTCGTAAGCAAGTACCACTTTGAGCTGTATAATGTTGCCTGGCTTAATATCTGGAACCACCCTCTCTTCTTTTACTGATTGCACTGACTCCTTCTCCAAGATCTATAATATAAAATTTCCAACACTCCTTGAACCAAGGTAAGGATGAATTTTATTATGATGATTAAAATTACAATCAGTAAAGAATAATGTGCAAAAGACCGTTATTGTGCCCCTCTATGTGAGCAGCCACATATAATTATGTAATATATTTGGAATACCTGCATTATGTGCCTTGCAGTTTTGTCGAGCCTTTTAGTTTTGATGCGAGGAGCCACTTCCTGTGCAGCATTTGCATCACTTTTCAAATCAACATCAACCTTGGCATTCTCTACCTTCGATGTAGTTGGTGTTGCAGTTTTGTCAAGCCTTTTAGTTTTGATGCGAGGAGCCACTTCCTGTGCAGCATTGGCATCACTTTTCAAATCAACATCAAGCTTGGCATTCTCTACCTTCGATGTAGTTGGTGTTGTTCGAGACTTTGTACTGAAGTTTCCTCTACTAGAAATATAAGTGGCAACCAAAGATTTCTGAAATGTGGCAGGAAAAAGTTGTTGATTCATCAGGATAAATGATGATGGTCGGATAGTATTATTGCATGTCAGCCTCGAGTCAGAAGATTCTTCATGAATGGTATGTGGTGTGATAATCTGAGCATGCAACAGAGAGAGTGGCTGATCAAAGATAACAATAACCTAGATAAAATCAATATATTTAAAATAAAGGAACACAAAGTAGAAAAGAAAATTCCCAAACAAATTATATAATGCCTATGCATTCTAAAATGGTCCAAGCATGAATAATATCAAACAAACCTTCCATAATAAGCTCAGGATTCAAACCTTAAAGTATCATCCAGGGTTATAAAAATGTAAATGGATGCAAGTCAGTCATAAACTGAAGGTATGCAAATAAATATAATTTGTAATTCTGGAACAGAATGCATTTTGGTCACATATGGTGTACTTGGAAATCCTTTTGTTCAGCACTTTGGCTATTAAGCAAGAACCAGGAAGGCTTTATGCAAACACCATCATTCACCCTGACCGCCAAACATTGTAACAATTACAACGTCTAAAATTAAATCCTTCTGTTCAGTTTTTCAGCCATTAAGCAAGAATTGGGAAGGCTTTACGCAAGCACCATCATTCACCCTGACCACCACATATTGTAACAATTATGATGTTTAAAATTGTAAACTTCAATCAGTAGGGATCCATTAAGAATCTTTTGTAAGTCTACATTGTGGATCCCTTTGAGACAATATTTAAGGGCCCATCGAAATTATCCCACATTCAGGATGCAAAAGACCTAAAGAGGAAAAAATTATAAATAAGATCATTGGATAGTAGAATACTGCATGTTGTATGGAAGTAGTTTTATGCAAAAGCTTGGGTTGCATTTTTTCCAAGGCAGCATAAATAATGCTTTGGACTTGGGCCAACTCTACTTTCAAGAATTTTATAATTTTGTTCTATTTCCAGTTACAGAAAATAATCAGTTTAATATGTTCCAATAGTTTCAAAGTTGAGTTTTTGGAGTTTTGATAATTTCAGTTTCATAGCATCATTCAGTTTTAAGACTCTATAGCAGTGTTCCACAGGGACACATCCCCCCTTCCCCCAAATCATCACATTTCAAGGACAGGGCTTCCCCGGGATATGGAAGCACTGGGGTTATGTACCCCCACTGCCACCAGCAGGCAGGAAAATTCATCAGGAGGCCCTGAAGAAGCAAGAAAAGACTTCTCCAAGATATCCTTCTGTTGGGGACATCTCCAAAATGGCCAAGGCTTTGCATAAAATGCTTAAAATCACAAAAATTAAAAAGAATAATACCTAAAAACACAAAGCTGTACATGATTTGTAAAGTTAAAGGCTTGGGCATGTGATAAGAGGAAGGGCACCTTTTTTTTTGTTTGGTTGTGTTTTTTTCTATTTCAAAGAAAAGATGGCAGAAGGGTTGATTTGCAATCACAAGCAGAGTTGCAATCATGGGAAGAGGCAAAGGATCTAAGCAATAAGAATTACCTACAATTGCGTAAATTTCCTATCAAAAATATTGGGATGGTTTACATGCAAATTGAGCAGGCTTGTCGCCGATCTTCCAAAAAAAAAAATCATTTCATAGACTTCAAGAAGACCTTTGACTCAGTTCCAAGACACCTCTCATTTCAAAGGATGCATGATGTCGGCATTCCTGATTCTCTCATTACCACAACTTGGAGGCTTTATGATAGAGTTATTGGGCAGTTCTGAACTACTCAATCTTTCTGATTTTGTGAGATGTAACATTGGGGTCAAACAAGGGTGTCCTCTCTCACCAAGCCTTCAACATTTACATGTTGCAAGGTGTGCACCCTTGGTCTCCTTGTGCTATGCAACGCTGCGCTCGGGTTCATGACATGGCTTAACCGCCTCCAATGGATTCATTAACTCTGGCGATTGTATCAAGCATTAACAGGTTGATCTTTTGGTGGTGCAATGGCAACCATTGTGCAGCGCAACGCTCAGGTTCGTGACATGGCTTAACCAACTCCCGTGGATTCATTAACTTTGGTGGTTGTATCGAGCATTAACAGGTCAATCTTTTGGTGCAACGGCAACCGTCTGTACAACATTACATTGATGAGTTGCAAGAGTTTTTTCTACAACGTACTCATGGATGATGGTTGTATGTTATCCTTTCTCATTCTGTCAAAGGTCTAGAGTGGCAACTTGCTGCCCTTGCTTGCTTTTGTGAACTTCGCCAACTTGTGGTCAACCTTGGTAAAAGTAAGGTCATGAGTTTCAACATCTCCAAATGTTCTCTTTCTAGATTCCAATTCTTCTACAAGGGGGCAGCTTTGGAGATCACATCCGCTAACACATACTTGGGGGTCTAATTTTCTTGTCTCTCCTTCAACATGAAGCATGCCTCTCATTCGCACCTTTGTAAGGGTTATGCTTCTCTCCTTATCTTGGAGCGTCAATGTTTCCAAATCCACTTCCAAGATATCCCTTCAAAGATATATCATTTTGATACCATCATCAAGCCCACGATTTTGTATGGGTCTGAGGTTTGGGGCCCAGCTTAGAATCTATCTAGGGGGCCTGTATTGAGAGGGTCCAAACTCTCATACTAAAACGCAAGGTCCATTGCACGCTAACTATTCCTTAGAGCATTGTCTAGGCTAAGTTTTTCACCCAACTCCTACGTCTCAAGACTATCTTCTGTCATGTCCCCCTTTTCAAACTATGGAAATAATTTAATAATTTACTTTAAGCTGCCCCAAAAGTAATTTTAATTTTATAAAAGGTAACTTTTATTTTTATATTAAATTATAAAGTACCTAAAAGTGATCATACAGTGCTTTTAAAAGAAGGCCTAATTTGATGTCGCTAGGCCAAGGGGCAAATGGAAATATTAAATTAAAAATAGCAAACAAGTGATTATAAAAGGAGTTGGACCTCACGAAAAACAAGCCATTGTTTTGCCAAAAAATCTCTTTCTTGAAGATTGAGCATGTGTTCATCTTTTGGCTAGAGGATGATAACCCTCTTGATAACGAAATCAGATGACAGAAACCCTCTTGGTTTTGAGATTGGATTTGAAGATGAAAACCCTCTTGTCCAACAGAGGCTATTCCATCTAAGATTGCATTTGGACAAAAAGTTTGATTCAGGAGCATATTGAAGATTTCTGGATTTGTGTACCGAAGAGCAAAGCATTTCTAGAATCTAGTCAGATTGAGGTTCCAGTCTCAATTATTTGGTTGTTTAAATTTTACTGAATGTATATTTCCAATTCAGCATTTTCAGTTGTTAAGTGAGTTATAATTTTCATATTAATTTCAGATTATTACATCTGTACGAAATACTGGCTGTAAATATTTTATATATTTTATTGGCCATACAATGGCTGGCTGTAATCATTCTGGCAGTACTTTTATGACAGTATGAGTTCCTTTAATTATACCATAACTTATGGTTTGCAGCAATTTTATATTTTGAAAATGGTTGATGCAATAACTACTATCTATTGGTACCCTTTTGAGGGGACAGGTCTAACACAGAGCTGCGTTGGCTGGTCGCTAATCCCTTTTTATCTTGCAGTCATACTATACTCCTAAGTTGGCTCAGCATTGTTTTTTTAATGTAATTGTTGTACAGGTTATTGTTAAAGTGAAGGGAACAAATTCTATTGGCAAATCTAACAATTGTTTATGATTGGTCACTCCTAGCCAATCCTCTGTCTTTATTACCACTAAACTGATATTCTGATATTTTAGGACTCTTGGCCACTGCATCTCCCTTTGGCCAGCATAATATTTTATGGCCATCATACATGAGAAAGAGGCCACAGCAATTTTAAAAGCAAGCATTTCACTTATATATGAAACCTGACATACTATCAAAGTGTAAACTTAACTTGCAGCTGCCATACCAAAGAGCTTTGGTAGGAAATCGTACAATTTATGGTGCCATTGTTTGCTATTATCTTGAGTGGCCATAGGCCAAACTCAAGCTGAGAAAATATTACCACACCAACCTTGCAAGAAATATATGGTACTTCAGTACACTCAGCTGCAAAAAGCTGCTGTGTATTGCTCTCATATGTTATACTGGCTCTATAAAAAAAAATTATAGAGAAGTACATTTCGGTTAACAATAAACAACAATCTACATCCAGAGATTCCACATCAAATCTATTTGGGTATTAATTAATGTGTTTTCATTTTATATTCCAACTGTTTGGTGAAATGTCTATCTTAGATCATTGACCAAATGTTTAACATAATTCCTGTTTCAAAATATAAGTATATCTCATTGTTTATCATTCATATTGTAACCTTCCATGTCATTACAATATAAGTAATTCTCATTGTTTGCTAGAATGATATTATTTATTAAATATGATTTATAATGTAAGTTTGGATGGCTATGCCACCATCGCAACTATTATCTATTTCATTCCCAGCAATTGCATTTGTGTTAGAGCTATGTGGCTTGCCACCAATAGGTTAGCGTCCCAATCACTATATGCTCTCACCTTGCCCACATCAAGATCCAGGTGATCAAAAAGTGAGAGGGTTTATATATTCATGCTAATATTTCAATCCAATTACAGAAGAAATAGAGATCATCACTCCAGTTACAGAGCCGCCAAAGTTACCAATCAATGAACTACCAGTTGAAGTGTGCAAATATTTTCAGGATTGCTCAAGTTGCTAATAGGCAGTAAACTAACAGTTGAGACATGTGACAACCTCCAGATAATAAGGCAGTTAACAACTTGTTGGAGGAGTTGATTGCTCGTAATCACAACCAGTGAACTACTAAGTCAGGACGTCCCACCTTTTCAAGATAGACATTAGACATAGCAGTTGACTTGATGCCTCTTTCCAAGTTAACTCGCTGTCCCACCAATTGTGCATGTCTATTTTGGAGATACCTATGTACATATGGAGTTCTAGTTTAGTTTAGAATCAGTTAACTGAAATAGTTTCTCTAGTTAACTATTAAGTTACCTACATTTAGACATAGGAATAAATCTTGCATGTTGGCAAGAACCAAATGTTAACTCAAGGAGATTTCAGGGTTCCCTGCTCCTTTGAGATTCTATAAATAAGAGCAACCTTGCTCATTGTATTTTAACTTTTGCTTGTGATAACAAATTGCTACGCCACTTTCACCTGCAATATTGCTATTTAGTGTTGGTTCACATTGTGTAAGAACAAGATTGTATGCTTACTTGTGGCTGCAAATCATTGTTCAGTTTATTGTTTAATGTCATGTTATAAAGCTGGTTTGATCGTCAATTGTGTATTTGTTTCATCATACAATTTGCTGTCCCAAATGTACTATTGTTGTTCAAGAAAGCTTTAAGGAAATAAATCTCACACCTTTGTGCTTTGATCCAATGTCTCATTTCTTTCAGTAATTCGCTTCCATAATCTTTATTTCAGCTTTCAACCGAAAGTACAATGAGTCTTTGGGTGAATGTTGGATACAAGTTTATTTGAGCTTTTGTATTAGAAAATCATACTTGTTTACTTTCAATTTCTCTTGCTCTGAATTTGCTTGAAAAATTAGAAGTGTTTTAGCGTAGGCTTAGTTGTAGTTGGATTTACGAAACCAAAGAAAATCTCAGCTACGACACAGAGAGTTTTATAAACCTTGTGCTCTCAAGCTAAGAACAAAAAGATCGGCCATTAGTTTAGTTGTTTCTTTTAAAAGCTTAATCAGCAAAGAGGGAGCTTCCCCTCCAAATTTGAAGAGCAATTTATCTGTGCATAGCTATTTGTTTCCAATACGCACTCCAGAGGTGTGAATTGAAACGCCAACAGATATCATATAACTTACAGTGCATTTCCCGTCTAGCCATTTTGAATGGATTATCAAGCATACAAACACTAAGCTTATTTGAGAATGGCATCACCTTGATACTGCACAATTTGCTCAGAAGACAATAAAGCATTATTCTTACCGGTATGTTCTATAATATGACAATGTGTTCAATATACCAGGTCTCCATCTCATTATAAACATTGGTTGTTGGTGCATACTAGAATGGGATCATGGTTGACAAAGCAGCAAGCATGGTGGTAGCATATTATACATAATTAATTAAATTAGTATATATAGGAAAAATCGCAATTCATAAAAATAAAGTTTCCAATAAATATTTGAATAAGTGGAAAAGTGGGTGACGACATATAAAATACTTGAATTGTACAAAGATTTGGTAGTGGAATCTTGTAGGAATTTTGGAAAATATTTACAAGTGAAGACGTGGTGGACCCTTATGAAGACCATATGGTAGAAGGAATTTTTACAAAAAGATATGGAAAATAGAATCTTGTACAAAAAGATATGGAAAATCTCCACATATAAATTAAAAAATGTCAAATTTTCAAAAAATCAACTTTAGGATATCACATATCTTGGTTTACTTTATGAATTCTCAAACTCCAATCCAAAGGGAATTCAACTACTAGTCATGAGAGATATCTTGACTTAGCTCTTCGTTACTTTGAGTGAATTGCTTCATTGGGCTCCCCTAGGCATCATTATTGTTGGTACTATTAAACTAGCTTCCTCCTTTCTATCAACACCTCTACTAAAAGACTACTTCCTTTCATGCATTCATTGGACACTACTACTTAGCTCCTTCCTTCAAAGGAGACCATCACTAGAGCTACCAAAAGGGGCATTTACAAATAGTCCATCCAAGTTACCCAAACCTCCCCTCCTATGCCACTCAACCCAAAGCTTGCTTTTTAAGCATAGCATTTCTTACAAGTGGAGGATGCCATCTTACTTAATCCTCACTATCTCCAACATTATAGATCACACAACTTGAGGTTTCCCATTGGCCAACTAAGGGTGTGTGCCCACCAACTATGAGTTGAGGCAAATCATCATATTCTTCACCAAGATTGGATCTGCCATCTTTGCTCCCTCCACAACATGGAGACTGAGAAGCAATTCATCTTCAGATGCCCAATTTACTATGAGATCTGAGGGAGATATTACTACCTCTACAAAGACTCATACAACATTCTCTCTATTTTCTTCAGATATCTGAACTAGAAATGCCTAGTGCTCTATCTACCGAAGGCCATCACTCTTTGGCACGACACAAATCCTTACAAGGGATCTCTACAAATCCTTGAACCCCCAAGTTAATCACCTCCTTCCAACCCATCCAAGAGATTGGAGGCTCTTAATGGCCCTTGGATACCATTACTTCACACAAATGCAGGTATGCCTATGAGGCAGTGTTTCTCACAACTTATCTCTCAACATATCCCCCCCTCAACAACGTGATTTGGCTTCTTCTTGAAATGATAATTGATATTTGATATTCGTTATTTACAAAGGAGAGGAAAACTCCTTAAATAATACAATACAAGACGATGTTTATAAAAGGAAACAATTGCTAACTAAAGTAATTAACTGAAAGTTACTAAAAGCTAACTGAAGCAAACTACTAACTAACTAAAAGCTAAAATGACCATTAAATATTACAATAATACTTTAATACCCTCCCTTAATGGTCATCCTACTAATTACACCAAGCTTTTCCCGAAATTTTACAAATTTATCCGAATTGAGAGGCTTGGTGAGAATGTCCGCAATCTGATCCTTAGTTGGAACATACTACAACATCATAGATCCATCTTCAACAAGTTTGCGGATGAAATGATAATGAAGCTCAACATGCTTGGTTCACTCATGGAAAACTGGATTCTTAGCAAGCTTTAGCACCCCTTGATTGTCACGGAACAAGCGTGAAGGCCTTGCTTGAGATATTTGCATGTCAGCAAGCATCCTTCGAAACCATACTGCCTCACATGTTGCCTTAATTGTTCCCCGATACTCTGCTTCCATCGAGGAAAGAGCAATTGTCTGTTGCTTCTTGCTTGTCCATGTGACTGCACCCGTTCCAAGGCTGAAAACGTACCCAAAAGTGGACTTCCTGTCATCAACTAAACCTTCCCAATCTGAATCTGTAAAACCAACCAGCCTAGGATCTTTGCATTTGTTGTACATAATGCCAAAGTCAGGTGTCCCTTTCACATATCTCAACACTTGCTTCGCTGCAACCCAGTGTTCCGCCTTAGGGGCAATCATGAAACGAGAAATGTAGCTCACAACAAAACTGAGATCAAGCCTAGTGGCAGTAAGATAGATGAGGCTGCCCACCAGTTGCCTAAACGCAGACTCATTCACCACTAGTGAGTTTGATTTGGCTGAAAGTTTCGGCCCCTTCTCCATGGGAGTGGATGAGATTTTGCAATCTTCCATCCTGAATTTCTCCAACAAACTCCTAGCATACTTCAACTAAGAAATGAAGATACTGCCACCTGTCTACCAAACTTCTACACCCAAACCGTAGTGCAGGAGACCCAAGTCCGTCATCTCAAATGGCTGACACAAATCAACTTGATATGCTCAATCAAATGTAACCTACTACCAGTAATGATGATATCATCCAAATAGATGACAAGAAGGATGATATCATTGCCAATGTTCTTGACATACAAATTTGCATCTAAGAGACTCCTCTGAAACCCCTGTGCAACCAAATACTTTTCAAACTTCAAGTACCATGCCATGGGTGCCCGCTTTAGGCCATAAAGAGCCTTCAGCAATTTGCATACCTTGTGCTCTTTGCTTGCAACCTTGAAACCAAGAGGCTAGTCATGTAGACATCTTCCTCCAAATCTCCATTGAGGAATGCACTCTTCACGTCCATCTAGTGGACCTTCCATCCAAACTGTGTTGTCATGGCTAGGACAAGTCAAATGGTGCTCATCTTTGTTGTGGGAGCAACGGTTTCCTCATATTCAATACCTTCTCTCTACGAGAACACCTTAGCAACCAACCGAGCCTTGTATTTATCCAGTGTTCCATCAGCCTTGTATTTCACCTTGTAAACCCATTTGCAGCCAATGGGTTTTTTCCCTAGTGGAAGATCTGACATAACCCACGTGTTGTTCTTTAAAAGACTATGATGCTCAGAATCCATAGCCTTTTCCCATTCAAGTTTACCCTTTGCTTCCGAATAAGCCTGGGGCTCATAATCACTCTGAATGTTGGCCATAAGAGCAAAGTTTATTGTGTTATTTTTGCTCTTACCTTTGGAGGATCTTCCCTCAACAAGCTCACCATCATGAACATCACCAATGAGCTTCGCCCACCACTTAGGGCAAGGAGGAGATGCATCTTCTTCCAAATCAGGAGGAGCATCATCATGACTTGGGCTGCCTAGAATAATACCATCTGGATGCTGATCCAAGTTATCCTGAGGAAAATTTGTTGGTATAGGATCTTGCCGAGGAGATTCCACAATGTCAGAATCATCAAAATCCCTCCTTGCAAGTGCAGGATCTTGCCTAGGAGATTCTACAATGTCAAAATCATCAGAAACCCTCCTTTTAGGTGGAGCTACTGAAAGCCTAGCTCCCAAATCCTTGGTCTTTAGAGGCTAGTCGCCAAGGCTCTTGATAGGAGAAGAGAGTAAAATGGGCCCACTTTCCTCATCAAACACAATATCCTTGTCGAATGTCAAACGATCAGTGGCCACATCAATCAGCCGATAGGCCTTATGATTGTCACTATATCCTGTTAGCATCAACTTCTAGCTCTTGGAATCTAGCTCAATCCTCTTGGCATTTGGAATCCAAACATATGCAAACGAACCAAACACTCTGAGATGAGTGATTCTTGGTTTCCTCCCAAACCATGCTTCCTCTAGGGTCATCTTCTTGACAGCTTGTGTGGGAGACCGATTAAGAAGGTATACTGCAATATACACTACCTTAGCCCAAAACTTCTTGGAAACATTTATGTTCTCCAACATACAGCGGGCCATTTCTCTGATTGTACAATTCCTCCGCTCGACTACACCATTTTGCTGAGGGGTATAGGGTGTGGTAAGCTGACGCTTAATACCGTGTTTACCACAGAAGTCGATGAACTGGTTGGAACAGAACTCACCCCCATTATCTAACCTAAGAGTTATGATTTGACATCCGAACTCTTTTTCAACTAAAACTTCTGAAATTCATTAAACACTTGTGACTTTTCCTTGAGAAAATACACCCACATTTTCCTACTAAAATCGTCAACAAACAAGAGGAAATACCTAGCACTAGTGACCAATGCAAAATTCATTGGTCCACAAACATCTACATGAACCAGCTGTAGAAATTTGGATGCTCTCCAAAACATTCCATCTAAAAATGGAGTACGATGTTGCTTCCCTGTTTGGCAAGCTCCACAAACACCATGTGTCTACTGTTGACTCTCAGGTAAGCCTTCTACCAAATTCTCTTGAGCCAGCTGAGAGAGGTAGGCAATGTTGAGATACCCATATCATTGATGCCAAAGAGTGTTGATAGATGAACTCCTTGTAACTAGTGCATGCTCCAGAGGATGTCCAGTATCAACTAACCGATACAAACCATGATCCTCGAGCCCAACTGCCACAATTTTCTTGGACTCTTTATCAACAATTTGGAACTTGTGTAAACTGAAGATGATGTCCAACTTCAGACTGTGTCGCATAATCTGACTAACCGAGAGCAGATTGAGCTCCATGCCCGGCACATAGTATACATTGAGAAATATTAAATTTCTCCCACCAAATGTGATCTGGACATTTTTCCCTTGCCAACAATTGTATAATCTTCGCCACCACCAAAGATGAGGGAATCAGAGCAAGCCATATACTCCATGAACCAATCTCTCCTATTTGTAAAATGTCAAGAGGCTCCAAAATCAATGTACCATGCAAATGATTTGACACGATCTGCTGGTCGTTTGGCCATCAATGCATAAGAGGTAGACCTCTTGTTCAAACTACATAGATGCCATTCCTCTCTTTTTCCAAATGCACGAAAAACGAGGTAAAAATTGTGTTTAGTTGGCACAAATCTCAAGACAATCAGCTAGCACAACTCGCAAGATTTTTTCAAAAAAAAACCTTCGAAAACTTTGATGATCAGCAAAAATTTTGTACAAAAGAAAATTCAAAAAACTTTGAAAACCCTAGGCATTGCTACCACAAGGCACGTTTTTCCGAAAAAAAACCACGCAAAAGAAATATGCAAACCCTACCAGTGAGCAAAAAAATATAGAAACCCTTGATTTTTTGTGGAAAGCAATGCCCAGAAATCGCCCAACACAACAAGTCACGAATGAAAAAAAGCATCTAGGAAAAAAACGGCCACAATTTTCAGCAAAATCCGTGCCAGAAACAGCAGATCGCACGGCCGAAATAATGTGGAAAAAACCAATCGCAATTTCTTCTTCCAAGAACCCATGAAAAACCTTCAAAAGAAAATGTGATTCATCCACCAAAAAAAAAGTGATCTATGCAAATAAACCAACGATTTTTACCTCAAAAAAAAGCGTTGTGATTTCCTTGAAACCCTCGAAAATCTGTTTTGAAAAGGAGATACGATTTTCCTACTTGAAAAATCCTCAAATCTGCTTGAAAAAGTGTGAAAAAAAAATCCGTGATTTTCACAAAAACCATGATTTTTTATTTTTTTGAAAAAAAAAAACTCAAATTTTTCAGAGAAAACCCTCTAAAAAATTGTTTGCAAAATCCACAATTTTTAGAGGTAGCAAACCCTTCGATTTTTATTTAAAAAAAAAATCGAACAAAAAACTTTTGAAATTTTCCAAAAAAATCTTCAGGTAATCAACCACGAATTTTTATTGCTCAAAAAAGAGCCTATATACCATGAAATGATAACTGATATGCGATTTTCGTTATTTACAAAGGAAAGGAAAACTCCTTAAATAATACAATACAAGATGATGTTTCTAAAAGGAAACAATCGTTAACTAAAGTAATTAACTAAAAGTTACTAAAAGCTAACTGAAGCAAACTACTAAATAACTAAAAGCTAAGATGACCATTAAATATTACAATAATACTTTAATACTTCTAAATGGTGCAATTCGACTCCTCTACAACATAGATCTACTCATCTCCTACCACCCCCCAACCATAGGGATAGACACATTATGAGTTTCTTCACTACTACTAGAGTTACTTTGGCCTCAAATGTTAGGTGTGGTTTTAAAAGGAGTACCTTGCTTCCTCTTAGAATCCCCCAACTCAGCTCTTATTGCCTTAGGCACTCCCCCAATGAACGCTATCAAATTTTGTATTGGTCCTTTTATAGTGACTAATTATGACACTAGTAACTACTCCATTTCAAGCTTGGCTTATGTACTCAATGAGTCTTTCCTATTTCTCCAGTTCACCTCAAGTTATGTTCTTTGGGGCTATTGTTCCCCCTACTTAACTATTTGTATTAGTTTCTTGATCACTTGTGTTGTTGGTACACAATTGTATTGTATTTTATATTCCTTTGTTTTTGGTTTTTGGCTCTTCCCTTTTGTGGGACTCTCTAGGATTTTCTCAAGTCCTAGAACTTTTTATTGTAGACTAGTGTACTTTTGAGTCACATTGACCTATGTTTGGTCATCTATGGACATTAACATAATTTCCTCTTTCCTTTGAAGAATGCAATCCACGCTATCTAGATTGAATGTGCGCCTTAAGTATTTGGAAATTTGCACTAGATTGAATCTACACTAAAGAAAATATATTTCATATTTCACTAGTGTTCATTAAAGTTACATAAATTGATAATAGTTAAATTTATAATAATTATATTTAAATACTTTTTTATTATATATTATGTGCACCATCGTCCCCAAATACTCATCTCCCATCCTCAAAACCTATCCCCCTCTTCCAAAACTCCGTCGAACTATGGACTTTAGTAGATTTTTTAAAAAATGATTTCAGGTTCTAGTTTATTTTTAAGTTTCAAACCTAGAGTTTATAGCAAGAAAATTCCACAATTTTCAAAACTTAGAATTTTGTCTATTTTTGTACCTAGTGTTTTGCAACATGTAACTATATGCATCAAAGTGGGTACACACAAACACATTCACATTGGTTGAATGGTCTAGCACTTATTTTTGTAACATGGCAAAGGTTAGTTGATGGCGAGGTGACTAGGTTGTTTCTTTGAATTGTTTCTTCTCAAGGTAGCAATTGGCGAATAATGGGCATTGTTTGGATAGGCCACAAAGTCTGCTAAACTTATTGGAAAATTATGCTTGCAATTGGACAAGCTTCTATAACAGCTAATTGGGATAGGCAAAGCCTCTCCCAAGATCTCTCTCACCAAATCAAGTCACAACCCAAGACATGGTTTGACGAGTGTCTAAACAAGTTGATTGGTTTGAATGATTTGTTTTCATATTATGAGATGTGTTAGTTAAATTGTTTGAATGTTGATGAATGGTTTAAAAGACTCGTTTGTGGTTGCTTTCTTGATTTTCTATTGTTTTTGTTCCCTTTTATGCTTCATATACGATGAATAAATTAATCTGCCTAGATGAATTGATCTAATTAAAAATCTTGAGTAAAACACACTAAGTTTTGTTTTTAATTTTAATAATAGGTGAATAAACTAACTAGATAACTCAACAAACAATAAATAATTAAATAACTACACTAAACTAATTAAATTTCTTTCATTAATCTAATGTAATTAAATAACTAGATGTTATTAATGAAATTAATGCACCTTAGAAAGTAAAGACCTTTTTTATATTTTCTAGAAAATAACATAAGCAGGGAATAAATTTATTTTTCCTAACTTCTCAATAGAGGCAATGAAGGGATTTCCTCTTAACAATTTAACAAAAACCAACCAAACAAACAAAGAATCTTTTGAATACAATCTTTTGCAAAGTGCACAGAAGATCTTTCTTTCTAAAATTAAATTCCCTCTTTCAATGTAAATGACAAAATGTTCAAATTGAAGATTTGAAGGTTGTTTGATTAATTAGTGCAAGTGGTTGTTGAATTGATTGAGGATAGCTAGGTCCACTAAGAATAACCTAATACCTCCTTAGTAATTAACTATGATTTCTCAAAGGGTTTCCAATAATGCTTTGCCATATTTCCATTTTTTAGTTTCACATGCTTGAGTCAACATTGAGATCAACTGCCTCTTCTCTTCACAAGTTCTTTCAAGTGCACAAAGTTGCACTTCATGTTTCAACTTCTCCTCTTCTATTGGACAATCCTTCAGACCCGTAACATAATCAATTAAAAAATCATGGAAATGGAACATTACCTTGATCATCTTCATCTATGCTTAAAGTAAGAGAGGATCTTTTTCATTAGTTCCCTTGTCAAAGACACGATTTACACAATATTCGACTTGCTACTCGATTTTCTCTTCTATATCACGTGTGAGATTCTTCTCTTTCCACTTTTGTCCAAATACTCCTTGGATCACTTTCATGTGGAATTTCATCCACTTTACCCATTGTTCCAACATCCATGGATTTAGGAATTAAAGTAAAACAAGATTTCTCCTCCTTAGCTGCTATAAGAAACTGTTTTCTCAAGATCAAACAAACTTTAGTACTTTTGTCCACTCCTTATGTTTCCTTCAATGGGTTCAAAATAAACATTATTCCATCCATCACAAGAGAGTAAGTATTCATCTTACCATCATTCATAGCCTTTCTATCAAATTCCCAAGGCCTTCCCAACAAATGTAACAGCATCCATGGGCATGATATCACATAAAAACAAATCTTTATATCAACCAATTTGAAAATTCGCTATACACTGCTCATTTACCAAGATATGATGTCCCTTTCGTAACCAAAATACCTTGTATGGGTTTGAGTGCTCAATCTTCTTTAACCAAGCTTTTCTACCATTTCATTGGAAACCAAATTATCCATAACTAGCAATTGCACTTTAGGTGTGCACTTTAGGTGTGCAATGGGGTACGCCGAACAATTAGGAAAATAGATAAAGGGAGACATGGATGAATGGATAGAGAGAGGGAGACATGTCTAGAGATAAAGGGAGAGGAAATAGAGGTGGAGATGAAGATAGAGTGAGAGAGGAAGAGGGAGGCAAATAGATAGAGAGATATAGGGAGAGGGAGAAGGAGACAAAGATATAACTAAGAGAATTAGAGATAAGATAAATAGAGATGGAGAGAGGGAGAGAGTAGGGAGAGATGAAGATATAAGGGAAGAGAAAGAGAGAGATGAAGATATATGGGAAAAGAAAGGGGGAGAGAGATAGAGATAGAGATATATATAGGGGGATAGGGAGGGAGAGATGGGGTGAGATAGAGAGAGAGAGGGAGGGAGAGAAAGGGAGAGAGATAAGTAGAGGGAGAGATAGAGAAGAGGGGGAGAGAGGGAAAGAGATAGGTTGAGGACGAAGAGAGAGAATAGAAGAGAGGGAGAGATAGGTAGAAGAGGGAGAAAAATAAGAGGGGGGAAAGAGGGAGAGAAATACATAGAGAGGGAGAGATAGAGATATATAGAGTGATATAGTGATATAGAGAGAATCAGAGATAAATAAATAGAGAGGGAGAGAGAAATAGGGAGATAGAGAGGGAGAGCTAGAGATATATGGGAAGAGAAAGAGAGATAGAAATATATGAGAAGAGAAAGTGAGAACAAGGTAGAGATAGAGAGATAGGGGATAGGGAGGGAGGGACGGAGGGACGGAGGGACGGAGGGAGACAAAGAGAGGGGAGAGATAGAGAGGAGGGAGAGAATGGTCAATGAGGGAGGGACAAAGAGAGAGAGAGAGAGGGGGATAGATAGAAATAGAAGAGATAAATATATAGAGAGGGAGAGGGAGAAAATGAGAGAGGGAGAGATAGAAATATAGAGATAGAGATAGGAAGTGATATATAGAGAGATAAATATAGAGGGAGAGATGGAAGAAGAAATATGGAGAGATAGAGATAGAGAGGCAAAGAGATATAAAGGTCTAGGAAGAGAGAGAGAGAGAGAGAGAGAGAGAGAGATGTCTAGAGATAAAGGGGGGAGGAAAATAGAGGTAGAGATGAAGATAGAACAAGAGGAAGATAGAGATAGAGATATAACATAGAGAATTAGAGATAGATAAATAGAGATGGAGAGAGTATGGAGAGATAGAGATAGATAGAGATATATGGGAAGGGAAACAGAGAGATAAAGATATATGGGAAGAGAAAGGGAGAGAGAGGTAGAGATAGAAATATATATAGGGAGTGACGGAGGCAGAGATGGGGAGAGATAGAGATAGAGATATAAAGAGATATAGAGAGAGGAGGAGAGGGAGAGACAAATAGAGAGAATTAGAGATAAATAAATAGAGTGGGAGAGAGAAAGAGGGGAGATAGAGAGGGAGAGATAAAGATATATGGGTAGAGAGAGATAGAGATATATGGGAAAAGATACAGAGGGGGAGATAGAGAGAAAGATGGGGAGAGGGAAAGCGATAGGTAGGAGAGAAAGAAGAGGGGGAAGAGAGGTAGAGAGGGAGAGATAGCTCAAAGAGATAGAGGGAGAGAAACAGAGGGAGAGAGAAGTATAATTATATTAAATATACTTTAATTTGTATTATATACAATTTATATTATACATTAATTATATTTAGTATTATATTTATATGTTATATTTGGCTCTAGGAAAATTCATCGCTAGCAATTCACTGATGGAAAATTCATGGCCAGCAATTCACCGCCATGACAATTTTCTCGTGAGAAAATTCACCGCCAGCAATTCACCGAGGCGGAAAATTAACCGCCATTAATGTTTTTTTGATTTTTTTTTTGCAAAAGAATAATTTGATTTATGATAATAAAAAATTAATCGTATTATTGATTTATGATAATAAAAATAAAAAATAAATCAATTAACTTAATTTTAATATCATAAATAAACACATGGAAAAATTTATGATAATAAAAATAATTTTTTTAATTTAATATAAATAAACACATGGAAAAATATATATTTTTAATATTTGTGCAACGAAACACATGGAAAAATAAAAAAATTGTATATATAGTATTTTATGGAAAAATAAAAAAATTGTATATATAGTATTTTATATAATAAAAAAAAAAAATCATTGTTTCATGATACAATATTGTATAATATATATTTTTTAAAATATTTTTTTTTATGTTTATTGTATAAAGTAAAGGAACACACCCAAAAATAAAAAATTGTATATATAAATAAACACATGGGAAAATAAAATAATATTTGAAGTAGAAATTAAAGTAAATAATTTATTTTTCTTTTAACCTTTTTATGAAAATTAGTGCATAATTTTCATCTCAAAATAAACATAAAAAATATTTAAAAAATAAAATTGTACTGTAATGCAGGTGAATATTATTTTAAAAAAAAATTCAAAGTTTTCAAAATATATATTAAAAAACATTAATGCAGTTAATTTTCCCCTTCAATGAATTACTGGTGGTGAATTTTACTTAGCAGTGAATTTGTCATAGCGGTGAATTTTCCCACGATAAATTTGTACTCTATAAAGCTATAGTAATTGTTAATTATTCATTATAATCATTTTATACATATATTTAGTAGTTTTTTTTTTTAAATAATATAATAATAATAAATATAATTTATTTTGTAGTATATAAAATATATATTATAACATAACATATGTTATTATATATATTAATATTGTGATTTGGAATTGCTAAAATATATATAATATACTTATAAAGTATAATTATTAATAAAATATAACTATAATGTAAATAATATACACTATTAATAACTATAAATAATATAATATAATATATTTTATAAAAATATATATTATAAATCAATACAATAAATAATACATTAATATTTAATTTTAATTTAAATACATTGATTAATAAATGTTAAAATTTATTATTTAGATAAATATAAAATTTTACATAATAATGTAAAATTTAAAATAAAATAATATATTACAATTTATTAAGGTCCCTCGCTCAGCCTATGCTGCCGCGCTGGCATTTCTCCATTGTTGGGTCAGCTCCAATATGGCCCATTCTACAGTGGAGGAGATTCATTTCGTAGATTAAATAAACACAACCATAACTAATTGTTGCTCATTTATCTTGTCCGCTCACAGCAATAATTAAAGAAAAAACATTGCTCTGTCAAGGCAGTGAAACAGTAAACCTAAATGTGTAGTGAAATAGTAAACCTAAATGTGCAGTGAAACAGTAAAACCAAAATGCGCTCATTATTAGGATCTTCGCCGTAATTTTCACTTTAATAAACATACACTAAAACCCTTATCGAACCCTTCTTTTCAGGCTGACACCTCGCCAAATTGGAGCAGTGGAAACTCAATACCCACGAGAAAGAGTTTAAAGGACCGGCAACCAATAGCGACGGCGCAAGCAGCCAAAAACGGCAAAAACAGCCAAAAAAATGTTAGATTCACTTTATCGAACCCTTATCGAACGCTTCTTTTCAGGTTGACACCTCGCCAAATTGGAGCGGTGGAAACTCAATACCAACGAGAAAGAGTTTGGAGGACCGGCAACCAATAGCGACGGCGAAAGCAGCCAAAAACGGCAAAAACAGCCAAAAAAATGTTAGATTCACTTTATCATTTTGCATTGATACGGACGGCGCGCCGATGAAGGTGCATTAATAGCAGCGAGAAAGTAAAGCGGACGGCGTGAGAAACGATGGTGTGCAAAAGGTGGATGGAATATCAAACGGTGGACAAACATTCATTCGTCTCCAGCCTTTTCCTCACCGTGGATTTCATAAATTAGATTGCTCTACTTCATAGTGGATACGCCTTCGGCGTAAATTATGTTGTCAACAATGAGCTTACAACATATACATTTGAATTTACATACAGTTTTAAATAGGTTCTTCCTTTGTATCAGCTCATGCTCCTCCTTAGTTGTTTTCAACAATAATCTCTTTATCATGAGAGATTATCCATGTGTTGATTCCTCCATGTGTTTGGATAAAGCAACTCTCTTCATCCACTAAAGCAATGTGATTCCTAGATTAATTTCCTATATTTTCGTTATGCAGGGTTTCTAGAAAGTCAAATGCCCTATGACTAGCCTCTCCACATTTGTAATATGTTTCAACGAATCCTCTACTATAGTAGCCTCTTCCTCTTGAAAAATACTCTCTTCCTCCTGCATTTTCACTAGAATCACCGTTTTGAAAAGTCCCTGCTTCTCCTTCATATGTATGTCGTTCTTTACCACCGGTAGTTTGTTCTCTTCTCCTAGAGAATCTTTCTCTTCCTCTTGAATTATTTTGCTGCCTCCTAGACCACTTCGCTTACGTCTTCAAAGCACATTGATAGGCTTCTTCTACTATACTCAATCTAATCAATACCAAATTCATCTTGAATAGATATATGGAGTCCATTAACAGTCCTTGAAATTTTCTCTTCATCATCCTTAACATGGCCAAACTAAATGGTGACCTTGTAAAATTCCTCCATGTAGTCCCTTGCCTTCATCTCCTTCTGTTTAATCTTCTACAATATCTTGAAGATTTTTTTCTACTAGTTAGATGGCAAGAACCCAGCATTCAATTTAGCAAGCATCCTATCCCAAGATTTAAATATTTTCCTTACCACTCCATTATCTTTCTATTTGTACAAGATCCCGCCACAAAGATGCATGATCTTTTAGCCTAGTGCAAGAAAACTTCACCTTCATACGATCCTCCATCGACTTGTAGTCAAAATATTTCTCCATATCCATAATCCACTCAATAAGCTCCTTGGGGCTTAGGCTTCCTTTGTAGCAAGGGATGTCCAACTTTGGCTTACTACCCATCTTTGCAATAACTTTCAATAATCTACTACCAAATTCGTCCATCATATTCTCTACTTGAAGCTCTTGGTCTTTAGATTCTTCATTATCACTTACATCCTCAACATGCATTATGCTCCTTTATATTGTCTCCATTGCATCATGTCTAGTTGTAACCCCACTCAACATTTCCGCTAAATTTGCAACTCTAGGAGCCCTCGGTCTCCCTCTATGTGCCATGTCACATCATGTTGAGAAGGGATTGATCTACAAGTTTAACCATTATTGGCCTAATTTGTCTAATCTCCATGCACGGATTTCTAGGAGTTGAAGCCTTTCCTTCTTAAGGCAATAGATATTTGCTCATGTGGTAGGGATTTTTTTGTTATAGTTTGAGAATCAAAGAAAGATAGGGAGGCTACTCTTGAAAAGGGGCTTTTGTTTTAGGGGAAGGTTGCTTTGTTGATGAAGTCTTGGCATCTTTCCTTCAACCCTCTCACTAAATCCTTCTCAATGATTCCAATTGGGGTCAAATTGCCAAAAATCCCTTGGTAGTTCTAGATTGACTCTTGTTAGAAAGCAATTAGTGATAATTTGGGTTCATTTGTGTCTATGTCTTTAGAGACTAATGCTCTCTCTCATCTCATCTTTGTGCATATCCAAGTAGAGATGGATATTTCAAAGGGTTTTCCAACTAAAATCTGACTCAATATGGAAGATTGAATTTGGAAATAGCAATTGGATTATAAGGAGTTAGCTTTCAAACATTGTACCTAATATGGCTTTGATCTTGGTCAAGCTTCTTAGTGGAGGCATGCAAAGCCTCACCATTTATTAATTTATAGTGTGCCTTGGTTGGGGTTTCTCAAGAGCCCTTTCTAGGACCCCTAGTGAAGCCTTATGTGGATGTTAAGTTTTCCCCTTCTTCTAGTGTGCCTTCTTCAAACGTGGAGCTTAGCACTTTTCAAGTTTCCCAATTCTTAGAGACATTTCCTATGGTTGCATCTCATTCCTCTAATTGTGTGCCTTATGTAGTTTTAGGCCCTCCATGCTTTGCATCTCTAAACAAGGGAAGGTACTTGGAGCACTTGGAGGGTTATTCTCTATAACAACTTTGCCTATTGTGCCAACCTCCCCTCTTGCTTGTGATCCTTCTTCAAATATAGCCTCTCATCCACTCCTATTTGTAAGCCCTCTTCTACAATTATTCAAACTCTAGTGGGGATACCAGAGGGTACTTGGACTACTATTTCTTATCAAAATTCTTTTTCTAAAAAGAGGATTGCTCTCAAACGGTCCTACAATCTCAAAACAAAATAAGATGGTGATGGGTCCAAGCTAGACTTTATATTAGTTTCCTAGCTTGATTGAGATTTAATTTTTAATTTTGTCTCTTGTTTGCTTGTTTGGACTGTTCTTGGCTTTAAGGCTTAATTGTAGTCACTTTTTATCTTTGTAAAAAACTTGTGGAATTTGAAAGAATAGTCATGCATCCATTATTAAAACATATTTTATTCAATTCTAAATAATTCTAAATTTTTACTTAATATTAATAAAAAGAGAATTTTTTTGTCGCTAATGGCATAGTGTGATGGTTAAGTTGTGATGTTGTGATTCTTGCCACCAAGGTTCAAACCCCTACAAGGTGATATTGATGATGAGGTACCCCGTATGTGACCTCACCAGTTCATAGCTCCAATCAAAAGCAATTACCCCATTTTTTAAAAAAAATAGAAATAAAGAGTTTTTTCATTTAAAATTAGTTGTTATATTTATTAATTCTTTAAATTTAAAATTAAATTAGTAAATAGTATAAAAATAAATTTTACTTCTTATATTGAAAATAATCTTTTAAGGTTTTAAGATTAAATTGACTTTTCTTTTTTAAATTAAAAAAAAATCAATTAAGAATAACTAATTATTTTTTAATATATTATAAATTTTAATTTTAATATTTTGATAATTATATATTATATATATACCTCAACATTTTAAAGCATTTCACAGGGATTGTTTTTATTAAACCCTAAACTGTGTTTACATGTGCAACCATACCCTCTCGCGGATGCGAATATCTGACCTCTAACCCCCTGTCCCCATGCAGCTGCTTAAGTGCATTTTCTGCTTATATTTAAGCAGCAAGAGTGTTCCCATGCAAATTTAAAACTCTGGGAAAAGGATAATTTAGAATCTTACCTATTTTAGTGGAGCAGCTATTGTTTAGGAATTGGAAATAAGCTGTGGAAAAAAAACAGGGGCTGGAAATAAGCAGTGGCTGCATATTAAAAAGCTGTGAGGTGGCTCCATAAATTTCTTTCCCTCTTTTTTATTTCTCTCCAATTTTTCATTCATACATGAAAATAAATAATAATTACAATTTTTTTAGATGACTGCTTAAAAATAAGCAGTAAATTAAAATTCATGGGGCCACCAGCCCCACAAATTATTCCTAAAAAATTTGAGCAATGACTGCTAGCCAAAATAAGCCAAGCAGCTGCATGGGGACATGCCCTAATATGAGATTAAACTGTAGAAACAGACAAAAGAGGATAAATTTGAATGCCAAATACATAAAGTATTCATGAAATATTTATCCATATAAAAATACTGCAGAAATGAAGCATTAGGGCAGCAAGTTAAAGGTTACCCGTTCCTTGTTGGGCTTTCTAAATTCCCATTCTACATTGGGCTTGTTATTCAGAGAATCCAAATGCTGTAACACCAGGTGCATCACGTAAATGATTTATAATTGTTCCAAACAATTTAAAATAAAGTTTTAAATTTTAAAATATATATTAAAATCATTCCAAACAATTTAAAATAAAATTATAAAATTAAAAATCTAAATTTTAGTTATAAAATTATTTATTATTAAAGCAAAGAATATATTGGGGATTTGCTTACATAATTCAAGGACGGTGAAAAATAGCGCAATCCCAGATTGAACCTCCTCACACTCAGGGCCACCTGCAAGTTCAGTTTACATTGTTGGTAAAATTACAAAGTACTACAAACTTTCCACTGAAATCTGTATTAATGAGTAGTATCAAGTATGTTAATTTACTGCTGCCCTGCCCGTGGCCTGTGCAAGCCCAAGCATCTTCGCCTTTTCCGGAAGAGAGTCGATCTGCTGACAAGATGGACAAGAAGTAATTTCAGTAGACTTTGCCTTACTTTAAACCTAAACCAACAGCAGTTCAAAGGGCAGTGTACTACCTAATGAAAATACAGAACCTATTGCCGAGCACTATAACTTCAGGATGAAGTGGCATTTACATGGCACCATTCCCCAAGATATATCAGCACACAATACTTTAACCTGCATACAAGAGTTACTTCTAAGAGTAGAATTACAAGCAAAGTATTATTTGTAAGTTGTAACAAATAAGAAATGTAACCTAAGACTTTGTAAAATATGGGTGAAATTTTGAACTGACTCTCATTTGTGTTTGCTGTTTGTTTTGACAAAATTTCTTCAAAACAAACAAGGAAAATTGTGATCTGCTTGAGTAAAGTCATAACCAGCACTCTACAGATGGTCAAACTAGTTATTTTCAATTTTCCAATACTATCAACCAAAATTCTCAATTACAGTTGGATGTAAAAATATTCAAAAAAAGTTTGTCTTAGTCACAAGTGAAACTATCACTGTATGCAAAAAATAACAAGAATTACAAAAGTAACCAAATCACATAACATAGTCATACAAAAAACCCTCATAGTCAATAGAAAAATAAGCGAAAAGCTCTGCAAACTAAAAAGAACACATCATGAAAAAAATTTATGGTTCACAAATTGCAATCATAAAGTCATCCATCGAGATTCTTCAAAATTGGAGCATTAAGAGACACTCTAGAATTCACTTCTGAATATCAAACTCAGCTCAGGAAACTCATCTAAGTACTGCAAATTTGGATATGCTTCCACAATGAACTCTGTCACAGTATCTGCATGATGAAGATAAATAAGAGTTAAACATTAAAATTGCCATTTTTTAATTCTTCGGCATAATTGACCTGTTGAACCAGCCATTCTGGATGCATTATCATCTATTTCATTATTATACTAGAAATTCTAGTGCTTCAAGATCACGGTACTGATATCTTGTGAAGCTTGGAAAATGTAGGCCACAAAGCTTGAATGTCATGAGTGCAGCTAAAAGAAGAACAAGAGAAAACATCAGGAAGACTTTATGTAAATGATGATAAGATCCGTATTCTCAGAGCAAGATAAATTAAAATTTATACATATTGAGTTTAGAGAGAAGTAGTAATACAAATCAGAGAAGAAGGCAGAAAGGATTTCAATTCCAGCATACCTCTAAAGTTTGTTATTACAGCAGTCATTGGGGAAAACGAATTAAACCAGTAAGTTTAACAGATGCTTATTATGGCATTGTACAGCATAAAAAATTAAAAAGAAAGATTTGTTCATCATGTGATCCTTAAAGTTTCAGAATCAAATAGCTAAGTAAGAATCTACTAGAGAATGAAAGACTGGTTATGTTTAATATGCTCAATAAAACTCTGGCAGAGTCGCCTAAATTAATCTTCTTGATTGCCCTAAGATTTTAAATTATTTACTTTTCAAAGTGGCGAACCAACTTACACAATCTTATGCAAATTTATGAATGGAGCTATTCTTTCTTATGATTAGGAATGAATTGTAAACCCATGGCTAGAAGGTAATTGGTTCATAGGTTCCAGGTTCAAATTACCAAGAACAAACTTTGTGGTTTCCAAAAATGAGCCTATTAGTTAACTTCAGGATATCAGTACAGCGTTGTTATCCCACCAATAAAAAATAGTGGCATTGCTCCAATCTGTAAATGATATTTTTAGCATGACAAATTTTATTTTATTTTTAGACTGCAGGAATCGGGTAGCACGACCCCCTATAAACTGCAGGTGCGCCTGGTAAACTTTTTAACGTGACCGGCGGCGCTGGTGTTTAGCATGACAAATTTAAAATGAATACAAATCATAGTGTTTCCCTACCCAAGGGAAGACTGGGTTGTTTGAAGAGTTTAACTCTCAACGGTTGACAATGTTGGCATATGGCTTTGGGAGATTGTTTATGGCTTCTAGTGTTGTCATTGATGGCAACTGAAGTCATTATCTTGGTCCGCAGATCAGGATCTACTTATACCAGCAGAAATTGTAGTAGGCAGTGTGTTACCAGCAGAAAGTATGAAGAATAGGGTATCCGGTCAGATAGTCGATTTGTATGCTTCACCGGATCATTATTTTGTGTTGTGGACCCCCAGGAAAGCTTGTTAAGCATGTATGTTACTTTATTGATAAGTTGTGTAATGTTGCATCAATTGACGTACGAGTTAAAGAGATTTGGTAGAATGATTTATTGTTTATTTTCTCATATGGACGACCTGGTGTATATAGCGTGTCGCGGATGTATAAGGAGTAGTTGTTTTAATATTTCTTGTGTTGGGAACTTTGATTTGGGTCCCAACTATAGTCTAGCCAACTTGTGTGGGTGCACATCAATTTTAATTGGTGATTTGAGCCGACTGTTGGAGAATATTTCATATTTTGTTGAAGCCGACTTAAGTGATTAAAATATTTGCTAGCAGATATATATATGAGATCGGTAATTGATTTTTGTAAGAACGCATGCTGTAAGAAGGCGTGTGTGTGCAGAAAAGTTCAGCGCAGTTGTATGAGCATACATCAAAAGATCTATTGAGTGAATTTTTGCTTGTGCAGCAGAATCGTTTTTGTTGTAGTAGAGCAGAGCAAAAGTGCGAATTGGACAGAAGGTCCAGAATCTGTTTCATGAGCTTTATTGGAATTGAATCCAGGCATTTGTAGATGCTCTCTTCTCAATTCATTTTTGTTGTAATCACATTCATTTTGTAAGGCAGTGAGCCTTTCTTATTTTGAGCAGTGAGCTCTAGGCAGTGTACCTGAATGCAACTGCATTCCCTTTTTGTTTATACTTTTAATAGGGTATAATATTGTGGACTAACCTCCACCATGGTTTTTCCCCTAATAGGGTTTCCACGTAAAAATATTGGTGTTATGGTGTCTTGATCATCTTGTTTATGTGCTTGCATCTTTATTTATGTTCATGTGCTGAAAATGATTTAAGATTTGAATTGAAAGTTAAACTTGTTGAACACTGATTTACCCTTCGCTCCCCCCTCCCCTCTCAATGTTCCTTGAGTCCAACAATTGGTATCAAAGCAGGTTCCTCTTCAGAAGTTTAACAACTTGAGGTGGATCTTGGATTACAATGGACTCTAATGGTCTTCAACAGCAGCTTATGGTGGCACTTGATGATCTTGATCAATCTAAAGCAGAAGTCATGGAATTAAGAGCAAATCTTGTGGATGCTGAGAAATTCATTCAATCACTGAAGGATAAAATCAATGAGTCAAGAGAAAAAAGGAAAGAACTTTGTGATCAGCTGAAGTAGAAAGAAAATAAAAACTTGGAAGATGTTCACCTGAATCAGACTCTAAAAGAGATAACTGAAGAATGTGAAAAACTTGCTAGAAATAATGCTACTTTGAAGCTTGAGATGGAATTTGTGGCAATGAAGTTAACTAAAGAGATTGAAGAAAGAAAGAAGAATGAGAAGAATCTGGGTCAGTCCTTGAAAGAAAAAACTGAAGAATGCAATAGAGTTAATAGTGGATTTATTCAGCTAGAGATTGAGCTACAACAATCTAGAAACAATGAACAAGAGCTTGAGAGATAGATAGTTATTCTCAGAGATGAGCTTGCTACTACAAATGAGTTTAAGGAGAAGTTTAGGATCAGTTCTGCTAAGCTTGATGAGATGACTAAAAGACAAAAGGATGCAAATGATAAACGAGGGCTTAGCTATGTGAAAGATGAAAGCTTCATATCTGAGCAAAAGGACTCTGAAAAGAAAACTCAGAAGAACAAAGGTAGAAGATATCCGGTAAGGCAACCCAATCTCAGAAGTTTAATGGTTACTGCTTTGTTTGTAATAAATTTGGACATATGGCTTCTCAGTGTAGAAGTAAGATAAATTCTAGCAGTCAATCATTTCCGAACATAGAGCAGTTGAGAGATATGAGTTGTAAATTCTCTTTGAGATGAGCTTGCTAAATCCGGAGCTAATCAACTGCTGTTCACATGACTAAATTCAAATGATAGAAGCTACATATCTGAGCACTCTGAAAAGAAGAATCCGGTAAGGCATCTCAGAAGTCTAAGGACAATGGCTGTGTAACTAGCAGTCAATCATTTCCCGATCAGTGCTACACAAGTCAACTGAATGCAGAAGTATGAAAGGAATCTACACTTCATGTAGAATCAATGAGATCAAAGGGAGGATCATAATGAAGGTCACAAGATATAGGGACAGAAGAAATCAAGAAAGAAATTTACATAAAGACGACAAAGGAAAAGGAAAAGCATTCGTAGAAGAGATAAGAGATCAAATGAAGAAAACGTGGGTAAAAAAGAGTGGATCTGATGAAGGTAATAAGACTATACTGGAAGCTCCCTCCAGTAATTCATCTGGCAATTGATCTCAGACCTTTGGCCTAGGGGGAGTTTTTCAAGAAAAATCATTTGATCCCCCGATAGTAGCTGGCACCAAAATGCAGGAAATTGTCAGTAGCTGTCATAAAAGTTTGCAAATGCATCAGTGATAGCTTTTGCAGAAATATGAAATGTAGAAGATCCGCAGATGAATTTTTCTCTTGCTGTCTAAGAAAACAGAGTTACCGGAACTCCTAGGGCAAAGTATTTAATGCAGCTAAAAGGTTAGGTGCATGAAGTTATAAAAGGGGTGTTTGGAACCCTCATTTGTCACCTTGCACCGAAGTAAAAGAGAAGGAGAGCTTTTCCAACAAAATCTCAAAGAAGTCAAGTAAATTCAGCGACGAATTCATCAAGTACTCCATTCATTTGTGAAATTTCTAAATTGTGCTCCGTAGAAAAACCCTACTCGGTACGGAAAATGAAGCAAATCAAAGGAACAGTGACTTTGGATGAATATACTAGTCGGAAGGTCAGGGATGTAAGAAATTTGTTGCCAGCCGGTGAATTGAAGTGGCTTGAAGGTGCAAAACATAAGAATTTGGACATCTGGAATGAGTTTCCTTACTTCGCCAATGCGGAAGTGGTTCAGTTTATCTTGAAAAGATTGGATGATGATATCCTTACTCTGGATAAACCCTATCAAATTTCAAAGGATGTAATCAAAAATCTGACAGGATTATGCAATATTGGAGATGTCCCAAAAAAGAAGTCGATTTGGAACGTTGAAGTCGAAGCCCTAACCAGTGTAAAAGGAGATCAGAGGGCTCTGGTAATTACAACGATCAAAGATCCATTGACAAGGTACATTGCATACGAAATTTCGTACAAAATTTTCTTCAGAAATAGGGAAGGAGCAACCTCTGCAGGCGCAGTCTACATTGCACACAAAATGATAATGGAAGACGAAGACTTTGATTTGTGTGGATTGTTGAAGGATCAGTTGATGCAAAATGTGCAATTGACAAAGGATATAGATTATCATTATTCTTTCAGGTTTGGTACCCTAGTTATATGCATTATGATGTATTTTTTGAATTGCTTACCTCAGAATGATAATGTGTTATGGAAGGAAAATATACCAGTTTGTAAGCAAATCTTTGAGCATTTCAACACTGTTGAAAATGGTGAACAAGTTTATGAAAACTTCTTTAGAAGGTTGTTAGGAAAGTTTGAAGTAGGTGGTGTTCCACTCCCAGTAAAAGTAGTTGAAGTTGGATCTTCTTCCGGTAAGGCAGAGAAAAAGCAGAAAAGGGCAAGAGAGTTAGCTGATGACACTCCTTCGGCACCTAAGTCAACAAAAGTTGAGGGAAAAGGTAAAGAACAGATGGTTGTGGATATAATCGATGAAGATTCTGATGAATTCACACCAAGAGATGAACCGAAACTAGTTGAACCGGATGTGATAATAATAGAAGAAAGAGATGAAGAAGGTGTTTTATTCAAAGCAAAAATACTACAGATTGTTCGGGATGAAGATGGAATGCAAAAGATAAGTGACATATGGTTAATTGGACCATCATATGAACATGACTTCATTGAAGGCACTCTGGGCAGATACTTTGTGGACAATAAAATTGAATTGGAGAGTTTGCAGAATGTACTTCCAGAAGAATTAATTGAATGTATCAGGGAGGCTATGGACTCTGTGCCCCTGGACAAGAAAGAAGAAGAAATAATTTTACATCTAAAGGAGCAGTTTAGGCTATCTCTCACCAAACTAAAAAAGAAAATGAATGTGTTAAGACAATGCATTGACTCTGTAGTGTTCCACCACTCTGCTGATTTGTTTTCACTGAGTTTGTAGGTCTAATTTTTGTTTTGGTTTTGTATTTCGTCTTTTGTGTTTTGAGTTTGCTTGCTAATAATGCTAAATAAGTACTAAAGAGCATGTACATGAAGTAGAAACTTCTAATATACTAATCTACTGAGATACATCGAATAAAATACTCAATTTTGAAGCCAAATATGATTTCTTCATTACATAATAGATCATAAAAAATAGATAACTTACATAGGATTCAAAACTAGATACATCTTATGCAATAATTTAACTTACAGCCATACAGCACTATGAATAGTGATTTGCTACAATAACAAACCCCAATAAATTGCTCACACCAGCTGAAATACTCACTTCTCCCCACAAAATCCGTATTGGAAGGCTTTCTAGAACAAGGGCACCCCCTTTTGAAGTGATAGCAGCCCCTTTAAAGAGGCGTTTTCTTTTCTTTTGGCTGAGAAACCCTCAAAATAATGGCGGCTGGCTGTAGCTTATCATAACAGTCCCAAAATCCTTCAAAATGCAAGCAGCTCTTTGGTAAATGGAAATGGAGTCTATGGCAGTCCATAAACCACTCAAAAAAGGCTCGAAATAACCTTTAACAGCAAACTATGACTTCAAATGAAGCATCTAAACTCTAATCAGCAACCTTAAGGTGGTATTTCACACCCTCAAACAGCTCGTAAGCGAACAACAAGCCCCCTTCAGGCTCACCCACTGCAGAAATCAGGAAACCCTAGTTTCCCCTCTCTCCCAAACTCCAAACTCACAAGCCAAGCAAGCAAAATAACTCCAACATGAAGAGGGTCGAACTTTTCCTTCTAGATATATGTTTTTGCATTAAAAAACACTATTCATAAAAGTGAGCACTATTCACTTAAGTTATAACATTTTTCACTTTATGAATGAATAGTAACTAAAAATATAAAGTGACCCCTTCATTTTAAAGACACATGGTCCCTAGGCCAAAGATGATGAAATAAAAGGTGAGTATCATTAATTTAAGCACAAGTATCAGGCCAAACGCCATAATTCACCCTGCCACCATACTCCGGAGATCGACACTGCAATTTGACGGCCAAGTGCCCGTCCATGACTCAGACTGCTGAAATACATATAGTACTTGAAAAAATAGTTATAAAAAGATGTATAAATATAAGAATTATAGATCTTGGAGACAACTAGGAGTCCCCTAGACATCTTGAGGACACCCCAACATCCTTGAAGTCCTAGTGGCGTCTTGGAGACAGCGACACTGGTGGTGGGCTGGTAGGGGGACGTCCCCCCAAGTCCCCAAGTCTCCGAGACGTCCCCCTCTAGGAAACGCGGGTTTTTTTGGGGGGGACGCGTCCCCGTGGAACACTGCGTCCAAGTGACCCTCTACCCAGACCCATTAGCTTACGAGGATCGACATAATAGGCTAATCCACCAACTCTGATGCTCGCGAAAGAATGGGGACATTACAGACTCAGCAAATAAAATCTACAATTATTGTCTTAGGTGGCCTCATGTGGTTGGCAAATACAAGGACAAATTGGAGCAAATTGAGAATGAGTTGATCAGAATTGGTCAAGATTACAATATGGTTCAGTACCAGGATGGAGCAGTTAAGAAGAAAATTCATGAGTTACAGGTTGAGCATGCAAAGGCTCACTCTGCCAGAAACACTCTTATGGATACTTTCTGGAAAGTGAAGGATCAAACCGAATGCAGACTGGAGCAAATGATTGAAGTTCTGAAGAAAGGAGAAAAGTTGGAAGAAGCCATTACCATTCCTGAATCCCTTGTCCAGGTCATCAATAGGACATCAGAAAATAACAGTTTGATAATAATGATTGGGATTGCAGTAGATGCTTGGAAGAAATTTCTTCCGGAGATAAAAGATAAGTATAAAATAATTTTCTGATTTGAGTGGCAGGTGCAATTTTTCAAATTTTGATCAATTTTTGCATCAACAAAGGGGGAGAGAGTGCAATAGGAGGGAGAGCAGCAAAAATTTTGTCATTGATGTCAAAGGGGGAGAGAATGCAGTGAAAAATTCCTTGACATCCAAAGGGGGAGCAATGTTTTTATGAGTTTTGAAGTTTTGAGTTTTGGTTCTAACACTTAGTCATTTTTCACTAAGTGTTGTCATCAATGCCAAAGGGGGAGATTGTTGGCATATGGCTTTGGGAGATTGTTTATGGCTTCTAGTGTTGTCATTGATGGCAACTGAAGTCATTATCTCAATCCGCAAATCAGGATCTACTTATACCGTCAAAAATTGTAGTAGGCAGTGTGTTACCATCAGAAAGTATGAAGAACAGGGTATTCGGTCAGATAGTCGATCTGTATGCTTCACCGGATCATTATTTTGTGTTGTGGACCCCCAAGAAAGCTTGTTAAGCATGTATGTTACTTTATTGATAAGTTTTGTAATGTTGCATCAATCGACGTACGAGTTAAAGAGATTTGGTAAAATGACTTATTGCTTATTTTCTCATTATGGCCGACCTAGTGTATATAGCATCTCGCGGATGTATAAGTAGTTGTTTTAATATTTCTTGTGTTGGGAACTTTGATTTGGGTTCCAACTATAGTCTAGCCGACTTGTGTGGGTGCGCATCAATTTTAATTGGTGATTTGAGCAATCTATTGGAGAATATTTCATGTTTTGTTGAAGCCGACTTAAGTGATTAAAATCTTTGCTAGCAAATATATATATGAGATCAGTAATTCATTTTTGTAAGAACACATGCTGTAAGAAGGTGTGTGTGTGTGCGAAAAAGTTTAGAGCAGTTGTATAAGCGTACATCAAAAGATCTATTGAGTGAATTTTTGCTTGTGCAACAGAATGGTTTTTGTTGTAGCAAAGCAGAGCAGAGCAGAAGTGCGAATTGGACAGAAGGTCCAGAATCTGTTTCATGAGCTTTATTGGAACTGAATCCAAGCATTTGTAGATGCTATCTTCTCAGTTCATTTTTGTTGTACTCACAAACATTTTGTAAGGCAGTGAACCTTTATTATTTTGAGCAGTGAGCTCTAGGCAATGTGCCTGAATGCAAGTGCATTCCCTTTTTGTTTATACTTTTAACAGGGTATAATATTGTGGACTAACCTCCACCGTGGTTTTTCCCCTAATAGGGTTTCCACAAAATATTGGTGTTATGGTGTCTTGATCATCTTGTTTATGTGCTTGCATCTTTATTTTTGTTCATGTGCTGAAAATGATTTAAGATTTGAATTGAAAGTTAAACTTGTTGAACACTGATTCACCCTCCCCCCCAACTCTCAGTGTTCCCTGAGTCTAACAAACAGTTCATCTTCCCAGGAACTCTCTGGCGATAAGCATGCATGTGACAGTTTGGCTTCCCTACACACTCTAGCATTACCCACACACAATCCATACACAATGATGCTTTTAGTGTGCAGTAGTGCTCTCAGCACCAATGGTAACAGGTCAACTATGGCACTGGCAAGGTAGCATGCAAGTGGCCTAAGTGGCACTTAGACCACAAGCAACCCAGAGTCAAGCCATCTAGAGTTAATCCATTTGGTGTTGTGTCAAGATATTCATGAGTTGAGTCATCTAGAAGTCAAGTTGTTCACTTGTTGGCATGTTCAAGAATCAAGCTGTCCGGAAGTTGAGGCATTCAGAGCCAAAAGCTTTGATATCTAATATAGTTCAAACCTTAAAACGGGGTCCATCAGATTTATTTACCTTTAGCTTTCCCTTCGCATACCTTGGGTTGCTCCTCTCCATCCATGAACCATTCGCTATTCTTTTCTCCTTCATTATATTCTTCAAAGGGCTGCTTAGCAAGTTTCTTGTGAAGAGAGTGGACCACCTTAAGTTTGATTCTTAGCTGACAACTCCTGTTGCTTGATGAGATTTTCTTGGGTCTTCTTCATGAACTCCCAAGTCTTTGGCCATCTTCTGATTCCACATTCTTCTGTAAATCTCAGATTTGTAAGGCCATGGTTTCCCTTTCTAGGATCTTGTATATGTCATACAAATCAACATGCAACTATCCACAATACCCAAAAATTAAACTTCTCTTATATCAAATAGATCTGTAATCTCTCAAAATTCAATGCTTGTTGGTAATTTACATGTATAGACTACCTTCCTTAACTTATACTTCAATTTGATGAAGATTTAAATGCAATTGGTGTTGGGATTAATCTTCTTAAGTCATTGGACATGTAACAATATTATTGTTGCACAAAAAAAAAGATGAAACAATCAAAGAACAACCACAAGGCAATTGACACAAGACCTTACCAGGAAACACAAGAATTTGAAAAAACTATATGTAGGTAGTAAATACTCAACTTCCTCTCGATCTGTTGGCCAAAAGTAGTTGTAAAAAGCTTATATGGAGCATATACATCATTCTTCCCACTGTCACGTGCACTCAACTACTCTTTGCACCAACAAATCTTACTCCTACAACCAACTGAACTCTCCAATGCCCACTCTCATGGTCCCTTTTTTCTTCTATACACTTATGTCTCTTATAGATATGATACATCCAATGCAATAAAAGACTTCCAAGCATTAACCCATGTGAAAATTTACCTTCTCTGTTGTCACTCTATCTTCTTAAACGAAACAAGCAAGACTGCCACATGCATCAGGACAAAAAATGCCATGCCACAAACAAAATCAGTATGCCCCACCTGCAACCGCCACTGTCATTTACAAAATCATCATTACAAATTTAAACCACCCTGGCAATGGCACAACTGCCACCTTGTTTCTGTAGTCTGTTCATGATATATTGTTCTCTCTTTCGGCTCTATTTCTGATGAGTTCTTGGTTGTTTAATGAAGTGATTTGGTTTGGTAAATCACTATGGATCAGTTGGCACTAAGTTATGACCCAAAAAACCTTTATGACCTAGATATGATCAACTTCTTGTTGTGCAGATTTAGATCTTTGTTTACTTAAATTTCTTTTAATTTTGTAAACTACATTGTGTTGTTATAATTCTAATATTTTAGGTCCTCTTCAAAGGCTGGAATGTGTCCTCAGGAACTGATCAACTCTGATAAATTTGATCTTGGGTTAAACTACATACTTATTCAATACACCATATAAATCTCTTATAACAGTGTTTTTGTTCAGAACATATAAATTGGGATGTTTGGCTGATTTGATTAGGTTTTATAGTTTTGGGTTTCTCTATTTAGACCTATTATCATACAAAGATCATATCGAACAACTTAGCAAAGAGACCAAAAATTTCTGAACTTATCAAATTAGTGAGATTATTTGAAACAACAGACAGTGTTGTTTCAGCTTAAATATTGGATATTGTTCTTTTTGGCTTTTTCACTAGACAATTATCTAGTGGACAGTTTATATGTGTTATACAGTTGCGTCTTTTCACATCCCTTGATCTTAAAGGTAAAACACCTTACAACCGACTCATTAATTTAGCCATAACAAGTTCAACACTGCTACTTTATCTCATGTCCCCATTAAAATGTACTTTATCTCATCTCCCCAATAAAATATTGTATGTATTGCAGCAACAGAAAAAGCAAAAAACAGATATATATAAAAAAAACAGAAAAGGGCAATAAAACAGATTTATCTGCTTCAAATAGAATGAAGCCAAAAGTGGCCACGTCAAAAAGGATAGGATAGGATCAGATTTAGTTGTTTGTTAGGAAAAAAATAAAATGAAATGAAAGGAGGTGGCCGTCCTAAGGTTACCAAGGGACATTTGTGCCTGTTTAAAAAAGCATGAACCGCAGAAAGATTCATTGAGAATATTTTCTAAACACATAAGCAAGATGTAACAAAAATTCAATTCATAATATCCTCAAGCCTGATACTTAAGAATATATAAAAGAAGTATCCAAGAAAACTATGCCAAATCCAATAGAACTTCAATCATGTAACATAAAAGCCCCATCTTCTCAGTACCTTAAGTGTCAGCATAAATAATCAGTCCACTAGACCCTTCAGTTCAGGTCTTGAAAAAATTTCTGCAAGAATGAAATTATTGTTTTGATTATATTTTAACTTATATTAGTTTGTTCTGTTTCTATTTTCAAACACCCAAAACAATTCTCTGGTATTATCCACTTTTTCTATGTGCTCTGAAATTTACCCTATGTATTGCCTACTTCAGTGTAATGTTAGCATTTGCAAATGAATTATTATGCAAAATATGTTGCTCTACAGATATGGATGGCTATCTGATATGGTCTTTCTTCATATACCTTCTATTCTTGGGAGTATGTATACAATATATATATATATATATATATATATATATATATATATCTAAGTTACCGGTTCGGGTTCGGGGACGGGTTCGGGTACGAGAACCCGGTACGTGGGTACGGGCAAAATTTTTTTAGGGGTTTGGGTACGTATGGGTACGTGTGTATATATTATATATATATAGCAGTTCTTTTTGTGTAGTTAGTTTTTCAGTTTTATAAGAACAGTTCTTGTTCTTTCTTTAGTAGTTTTTTTGGGAGTAGAAATTGTTTTAACACTAAGAATTAATAGTTTACTGAGTTTCAATATTATGTCAAGTCTTATATGGATTTGAACCCAAGGCTCCACTTCCAAAGCCCAATTCTTTTGACCACTTGAGCTGATTCTATTCTAGGACAGGATCATAAATACTGTATCACCTTCTGATTGTATTTACTATTTTCTATTCACAATTTCCGTAGAGTAAGTGATGCTTATGCGTTGAGACTTGAGAGTAATCCTTTAAAATTGCAGAAAGTTGTATATTTTGCAACAGATGATTGACATTGGTTTTCATGGGTTTTGTGAGGACATTTAGAAAGACAAAGGGCAGTACATAAGAAAGCATGTCATTTTATTTTTCTGTTTTAGATTCCCTGCGGTTTGTTTTGGTTAGAACATCTCCAGTCTCCTTAATTTCATCTTTGTCCAGTTTCATAGAATTATATTTTTTTACAATGCTTTAAATTTTCTTAATGTAATAGCATATCTGTTCAACGGACTTATGAGACAGGTGACACCTCGGGGACATTTCCCAGGCGTCCCCAAAATGTGTTTTTTTTTTTCGGGGACGTCTCGGGGACAGCAAGGGGACGTTTCCAAATGTAGGGGACTTCATGTGCATTCTCAGCATTGATGTCATCCTTTTTTTAATTTCAGACTGTTTTTTTATTGTAAAATGGTGCTGGAAAAAAGGGGACGGCCAGTCATCCCCAGGACGGTTGAGGGACACCTGGGCGTCCCCAAGACATCCCCAGTCGTCCCCGGGACGGACGAGGGACGCCCAGGTGTCCTAATTTCAAACTTTTTTTTTATTGTACAATGGTGCTGGAAAAAAGGGGACGGCCAGTCATCCCCAGGACGGTTGAGGGACACCTGGGCGTCCCCAAGACGTCCCCAGTCGTCCCCGGGACGACTGGCCATCCCCTTTTTTCCAGCATCATTTTAAAATAAAAAAAACAATCTGAAATTAAAAAAAGGATTTTTTATTGTTCTTGTAGGTGGAACCCACACCCTCCCAACCTAGGGGACGACATCAATGCTGAGAATGCACATGAAGTCATGGAAATGGATCTACCTAAGCTGAAGGGTTTAGCTGTTGTTTCATGCTTATTTAACAAAGAATACATATATGAGGAAACTCACAAATTGCGCTCAGCATTAGCAAAATATGCTGAGACTGGAAGCTGATAGATTAATATTACTTTCTTTCATCCCAACATGATTAGAATGATTGTAGAGTTAATGATTACAGTTTTTTTGGCAGTAAATATCTATAATAAAAAATTACGTGTGTGCATATTACCAAAAAAATCTTTTCAACAAAGGGTGTTCCTTGCTATGACAATGGAGTCACTTTTGGATAAGCATGAGCAACCACACAAGCCCTGAGCCTTGATAACTCAAAATAAACCATTATTTGGAAATATTGGAAACCCAATTTCTTATAGCCCCCTAACAAATGATATTTGGGTGAACTTATCAATGGTGGACTTGATCCCGCTAGAGTAATAGTAGGAAATGAAAGGATTTCTTATTATTTTTTTGAAAATTTTAACATCATATTATTATTAAATAAATTTAGAACAGTTTGAAATACTGCTGGTTGGTTCTGAAATCATTTCAGCATTGAATGAGATTATTTGTAGAATTAATGTCTTGATTAATCAACCTCAAATTTGAGCCAGGAGGAGAAACTGGAGCCATAAGAGTTGAAAATATGATGCTCTTGTAGGTTGTTCTAAAGATACTTAAAAGGCTGAACTTTCATTTTAAAGTATCTGTTGTAGGATTCTATTCTCTGGGTAAAACTCTCAAATTCGGAGTGTGGTAAAACTCTCAAATTCGAAGCAATTAAGTAGCTGTAGTATTAATTTGTTTGACTCTATAATGTATATGTCAATATGATTGGTGATTACATTTGCAACTTTATCAATGCTCATTGTGATGATTATCATTACTCATATGAATATCTGAAATTTCCCTCTATTTTTAAAATATATATATATATATATATAGCCGTCCCCCCGTCCACAAAAATCCCCTAAAAAAAATCCCATCCCCAAAACACGTCTCGCCGTCCCGCTGTCCCCCCGTTCCAGAAACTTGGTGGAACATAGTAAAAAATTTAAAACCATTAAAAACATTATTCATAGCATACATTTTTTTATTACTGAGTTTTGCCAAGTTTTTGACTGAGTTTTTTCACTGAAACTGAATCTGAGTCCCAGTCACAAAACAGCTTCAGTCTCAATAGAATGGCTAATAACCAATGGGCCAAGGTGCTGTTTCAGATTGCTTGGGGTGTGCAAATCTAATAATGATAGAGGGGAGGTAATTTTGCTTGAGTTGCTCCAGCCCCAGATGAATTTGGCAGTGTGGATTTTCCTCTATCCTTGACACTAAGCTTAAGGAGCGGATGCTCATTCGGCCAACAGAAAAGTAAAAATAATTTGTAATGCAGTCTCATAAAATATAGCTCGATTTCCTTGTTTTCATAGAATGATGGAATTAACTTAAATCCATAAGCACCAATATAACTAGGGTCTATGTGGGGACCTTATTTTGAGGGGAGGAGGAAAAAAGTTTAGTATTGAGGGAGTGATATGTGCCCAAGAAGAGTCAAACTCTTCAAACGGAGTCTAATGTTACCAATGGTGTTTTATGGTAGATCTGAAAATGCTTATGGGAGATCTGTGTGAGAGAGATGCAATCCAATATGGCAATGCAGTGTCAGAGATTTTATTACGTATGTGTGCAGACATGCAATATTTAACACAAAGAAAATACACAAGTAAACAGAAACCTATGTAACAACTTGCTGCTTTCTAGTCTTTGTATTTCCTAATTTCTAATTAACTTATTTGGATGTTTGATCCGAGTGCATACTGCAGAGTGATGATGTCACATACAAAAAAAGGAGTAAACAATTGCAGGGGCCACACGACAGTGGGTAATGGCCACAAAATGGATTTGTTTTGGTTGCATGGCCTCTGTTGATACCTTTTTTTCAAAGAAATGGATATCCTGTCCACAATGCCCGTTCACCATTGCAGATGGGTTGCAGGGCTTAGAAATGTGAAACAGTCCATATTCATTGCATTTCTTGCAACTAAGTTATAAGATAAAGAGGTCATTCTATAAATATTATGTATATGTATTTTGGTCCCAAGAAAGAATTGCTTGATAAAAAGAAGATTGCAGTTGCAAATTATTACACAAAAGAAATAAGAAATTATTGTAGACAGGATGAGCTGGTTTGGACCTTTTCAAATATGAAAAAGATTTCTGGTTTCTTTCTGCATTTAAACCTGATAGAAGTAACTGTCTTTTACTCACTGATGTGTACCGGTTTAGTTTATTCTATCAAAAGAAAGTAGATACTAAATAACAAAAACTAATCTTAAATGCAAGATGCCATTAGTTATAGGGAAGATTATAGGAAACCCATGTCACTATTTTCTTCACGAAGACTATCTATTAACGAAAAAATCCAGTAAACCTAATACATGATGCACTTCATACACAAAATGTATGGAAATAAATCGTCAAGTCTCTATTTTGCAAAAAACGTAGACAACAGAGAAACAAAAATACCTGGTCTGCGGCTTCTTGCACAGCCATTGAATAGTTCAATTGATCCACTCTGCCTTTCTCCTCTTCATCGCTAATGGAATAATTTATTACTAGCACTTGCACCAGAAGGAGGTGCAAGGGTTACGCCAATAAGATATTATATATAAGTTAATATGTTAGAGATTACAATTTTATATATGCATAGAAGATACATTAATTTAATTTACAATATCTGATGTATAGAAGAGTATTTTTTGTGTACATGATTTTGAAATACAATCTTGACTTGAGACTAATGATTTGTCTTCAAGCTATTATTTCTCTCTATGAATTTTGCTTCATGCTTTTAGTGGTTTGCTTGTTTTGGTTAACAACTTAACCATTTTACACCAAGATTGTAATGGGGGTGCGATGGTTATGTTGATCTTAATATTAAAGTATTATTGTAATATTTATTGGTCATCTTAATTGTTAGTTAGTCAATAGTTTACTTTCAGTTAACTTAGTTTGCTTCAGTTAGTTTTTAGTAACTTTCTGTTTAATGCTTTAGTTCATGATTGTTTCTTTTCAGAAACATCATCTTGTAAACTATTATTTAAGGAGTATTCCTCTCCTTGTTTTAATTTAATTTATAAATTTGAAAGTAGCATTGGGTCAATAGAGAAGCCAAGAATTTTATAAAATATCTTTAAAAAAAGTTTATTGGCATGCTAATTAAAAATAATGTCTAAAATCTAAAGAGCTATATTTGAATAACTATTGGACGAGAAGCCAAGAATTTTATAAAATATCTTAAAAAAAAGTTTATTGGCATGCTAATTAAAAATAATATCTTAAATCTAAAGAGCTATATTTGAATAACTATTGGGCATTGGCATGCTAATTAAAAATAATGTCTAAAATCTAAAGAGCTATATTTGAATAACTATTGGACGGAGTTGCTTAGTGGAGCATAATTGTCATCTATCGTTCAAAATTAAATCATTAATAAGTAATTGTTCTTTTGCTTTTAAGGCTAGAGGTTTGGGTTTTCCTTGGGTTCACTTGTAGGGGTGGTTGTTTTCCTAACATGGTGGAAAATGTTTCTCAAGTGTTACATAGCATTTAATTGAAGCTAAAGACATAAATCGACCCTTCATCTCAATTTGCATTCCACAATATGAGACACAAATTCATTGTAGTATGGTAGAGGGAAGAAATTAACAAAGATGAGCTTGAGCTCTATTCACATGATGGAAACAGCTTCTTTGAGCACAATACATTATATGGCTTCTTTGAGCTATAGTGGTAATTGCCCTAGAAAACAAACAAAGATGGGCTTGGGCTCTATTCGCATGTTGAAAATAACTTCTTTAAGCACAATACATTCTACTACTCAATTTTGTTAGTAGCAATGAAATTATATTTATACCACTAAATTGGTAGTGTGTGCCCAATTTATCATAAAACAATTGTAGAAATCAAATCTTTACAATGATAATATTGTGAAATTTTATAACATGAAAGAATAATTAAAAAAAAAAGGTGCAAAAAAACTCTAAGGAGGGCTGCTTCTAAAATGAAGTAAAGTGAAAGTGAGCAACCAATGACAAGGGAACACAAAATTTGGCAAGAGAGGAGGTAGATGTTCACTGAAATTTCTTAGTAGGTAAGAGCAACCTGAAAGACCTTGATGAGAATGGAACTTGTAACCCGACCAATGAATGAGAAAATTGAAATTGCAAGCCCAAGAGGGCAATGGTGGAACATACAAGGATCATTTCTTACCATGCTTGGCACGGCATCCGAGCAAGAATTTGCTACCACCTTTTTACCACATAAATTGAGAAATTTGTGCCATGACTTGAAGTCATTTGATAATCAATTACTAATCAATGAAAGGAAAAACAAGAAAGCATTGTAAAGCATACATGTGGTTGAAGAGTGACAAAGAACCAAATATGGACTATATAGATTCATTGTAGTCATCATTGTGTGATAAAAGGAATCTTGCAAATCCGTCAAAATGGGAAGTAGCATCATGAATGTGCTTAAAATATGCTACATTTCAAGCAAAAATCTAATGTCACGGTTTTACAAAATAGAGGCATACAGGAAGAAGAATTCATGACTAGTTTTTATTGACTTGTGAAAAGCACAAATTAGAGATTAGAGATGCACAGTCAAAAACATACATCTTTGTATCTCATTATACTTTTGCTCCACCTCCAACACTTAGTCACTTACTTCCTTATAAAACTATTCAATTTACAACGACCATAGATCAAAATAGCATGAACCTTACTTGAATTGTATGTAGAATTGGATATGCTCAATTGATAAAGTAGTGGAAATTTACCAAACAATTGTGCCATATAAATGAAAATTACTTCACTTTGCAAGTAAATTGTACCAAATAATCTAAAGGAGATTCCCAAATAAAAAACAAAACCCCCATAAATACGTTTTTCCTACTTTCGCAAGCTCTTATTGAATTCACTAAAGTTTCTCAATTACCAAAATGAGTATGTTCTCAAGATTAATTTCTTTTGCCTTCACCTCTTTAGCTTTGTCTACCATCCTCAATGAAAATTCTTCAATACCTTCCACTTGATGAAACTCACAAAAAATGGTAGGTTGCATATAACAAGAACAATCTATCATTAAAGAACAAGACTACAGCAAGGCCGATCATTTTGATCTACACTCCATCCTAATGAAATTAAATTCCCCTAATCCAAATCATGTAATGGCTAGTTTGAAGCAATACTATCATTTGTAAGAGCCAAAGGTAACCCAAGTTTATCATGGGAACACTAATTAAACCCTAACACTAACCGTAAGTGATCCTAAGTGAACACTATCCCTAATTGAACTCTAACTCTAACCCCAATAAAACTCTAACCATACTTGAATCCTAAATCTAACTGAACCCTAGCCCTAACCTTAATTGCACTCTAACCCTAATTGAAACTTGAGCCTAACCTTAATTGAGCCTAACCCTAACCCTAATTTGTTGTTTTGGGTAGGGAACTAATAAAGCATTGTCATACCATCCTATGTTTCAACTTTTGCTACTGGTTCACATCTACATTGTTGAAGCTAGGTTGGAATTTTCCATGGAAGACATGAAGCTTTCAAGGGACGCCTTTGATACTCACTTGTAGCAGCAACAACAGGGGGAAAGCAAAGAGAGCAAGGCAATACCATTAAGGCCTCATAGTGTGACTATTACTAAGTTTGGTGCGGTAGGAGATGGAATTATTGTTAATACTCATGCCTTCGAAATGCCATCTTCTACATTCACACATTTGTTGATAAAGGTGGGGCACAACTTTTTGCATTTGAAGGAAAATGGTTGACTGGAAGATTTAACTTGACAAGTCACCTCAAACTGTACTTGGATGTGAAGGTTGTAATCCTTGGATCCCAGGTCATTCGTTATGTAATCCTTTCTATATTATACCTATGATTTCAAATGGCACTTGAATGTTGATTTAATGAAGTTAATCAACAGAGGGATGTGGTCTAATATTTAGAATGTAGAATTAGGAAACATGATTTAATTCACAATGCTACCATCTCCATGTACTACTCTCAGTCATAGAATGAAATAAAACGCAACAAAAAAATGATACAGCCGCATACAGATTCCATAAAAATAAAAATCACTGAGACCATGGCCAATGCCTGTAATGGTCACCCCTGATTTATTTTTTTGTTCATTGTTTGCTGATATGAAGTGTTTTGTTGATGGTTTATTGTTTGTTTCATGTATCTTTCATGAGTTTCATTGCATGCACGATATTGATAACATAAAGAAGGAAAACTGGAAAGGAACTTTGCATTTCAAATAGAAAATCACTTCATACAATAGACTACTTGATAACTACTCAAAATCAGACTTTTTACAAACATATATCAGACCTGGTAATATTCAGTTCAGACCTGATAAAAGCTTCAAACAGTGGCATAGTCACTCAAATCTTGCATCATTTAACACCCACAAGACAGCCAACAAACCCCTTGAAAAACCAACGCCAATAACCAGCTTCTCAAACTCCAATGAAGGCAGAAAGAGGCCTATACAACAGCAGGCCTAGAAACCAATCAGACACCCAAAACTCCCAAGAGGGGTGATCTACCCTAGAAATTCAGATTTCACCCAATAAAATCAAACCACCACTTGAAATGGGACGCCTTGATGTGAGGGTTCCAATGAAGCAACACTCAAAACAAGATCTCGAGCCAAAATGGAGTTATGAACCCTTTACCATTTTCTGTCCCTGTAAAAGATAATTTCTAGAACTTCAAGAAATAGCTTCAAACCTCAGAAAACAGTCTTGAATCGCCACCAAACCCAAACCAAAATGAAGCCAATAAGTCAACACACCAAATACCAAAAACCCACTTCAAAAATACTTGAAAATCTTCATCCTTCACACCCAAAATACTGAAAATCATCAAACTGTGAAGCCCTAAGTGACCCCTGAAATGGAATCACTCAAAACCAAGCTAGGGTGGATCTTCCACCACTGAAACCAACTCCCAATGATGAGGGTTATCGTCCTCAACACGCAACAGTAGACCTTTGGAGAAAATCCAGCAGCATCCTATTATGCAGCCAACTGAGAGATATCCAAATGAGGCCCAAAATGAAGCTTTATAGAGCCAAGAAGGAACTAGGGCAACCTAATTTCAAATTTGCTTTCCCTCCAAAAGCCAACGCCCCTCTTCACATGAGCTTTTATTTAAAATAATTCAAAATAACTCCCTTGCGCGTCTATGCTCATAAGGAAACTATTTCACTTTTGTTGCTTTCTAAAACAATGTAAAGTCATTACATTATGATTAGGCTCCAAGATACTTTTTGCATGACCACCTTGACCCCTTCACTTAAGTTTAACTTTATTAAAATAACTTAAGTGAGAAATACAAATAATAATTAAATCGAACCTTAACCATGCCAACGTCCAAATTGGAAATAAACACTGATGAAGTAGCCTTGGCCTACCGAAAAAAGACTTACTATTTATAGCAACTACTAAAAATAGTAAATACTCCAAAACAACAAACTGGCATAAAACATTAGAGCTCACCTGACAACTGCCACGCACTGCCCAAACAGGAAACCTTGCACTGCACTACTGCCAAGGCCAGTTGCTAAATATAGTACTTACTAAAAACAGTGAGTCAAAATCAAACTAACCCAAATAAGGACACCGTAAATGGAGAAATTACAGTGCCTTACCTCGAGATTCTGCACAAATTGTGTCATGCTATGAAAAAATGGGCAGAGTTTGCAAGAAAAACTTATGAGGCCCTACCACAACAAAAAAAAATTAAAATGAGACAAACCAAAACCAAGCTTCCTATAGTTGTTGCTTCAATCTATTCATAGTAAACGTAAAGTGGATCCGAAAATATTAGGGTTTTAGGGCTAGACAAGATTTCATGTGTGCGAAATTCCGATTTGATTTTGAGATCTGAATATTAAATGTGAAGCAATATTTATTTTCAGGCGCAAGGTAAGGAATGTTTAATTGGTCCAAGACAACCACCACGTAACAACAAACAACCTCAAAAAAATTGTTTGGCGGGGAGTTGTTTTCGTTGTGAGATAGGTTGACGACCGAAACCCCATCCATAATATAGCCTATCAGCTAATGAATAGTGATCTTCACAGTCAATAATATTATTGTGCATAGTTTCTGATTTTGAAGAAAAAAAACTTATACGGTCAAAATTAAAAATGCACAATAACTTCATAACTCCCTAACAGTCCAAACGGAAAACCCTAAATTACGATATTAAATTCATATTTAGGTTTCCTAGGTTTCGAACGGTTCAAGAGATCTCTTCGTGAAGAAACAAATAGGGATGTAAAACTAGGTATTACAATAATATCATATATGAAAACAACCATAGATAGCCCAGAACCAATGCCTTCAATTAACACATAACAACAGAATTGTTTTAGAATGAATTAAAACGCAGAAAAAATGAACTGGCCGCGTACAGATTTCCCCAAAAAAAATCTCACTGAAACCATGGCAAGTGACTTACCCTCTAGATTCTGCACAAATTGTATCGTGCTGTCAGCAATGCCGATGAGGAAAAATGGACAGAATGTCCACGAAAACTTTATAAAAATGAGATGAACCAAAGCCAATCTCCCTACAACGGCTGCTTCAATCTATTCACAATAAACGAAAAATAGATCGTAAAATATCGGGGTTTTAACGCTACTAGATTCTTGAGCTCGAGACAAGATTTTTCCAGCCGCTTAAACGAGAAAAACTAGTCGCCAGCCAAAATTTGTTTTAAGGCGTGAGGCGAGGGATTTTCACTTGCCTGAAAGTTGTCTCGAAAATCCAACAGCTGAAAGAAGACTGTATACCAGCGTAAAAGGCGCGTATTCGAAACATCACATATAATATAGCCTATCGATTAATTAATAATAACCTGTATATAATCTTATAATATTATTATGTATTTATATAATGTTTTTTAACTTGTAATAGAGTTATGTTGATGTAATTATATATATTATTGTTTTTTATTTTACTTCTTTATTATTATTATTAAAATTATTATATTATTTTTATTATTAGATTTTTTTTTTATTAGTTCAAAGTAGTCTAAGGGGGTTGTATTCTTGTATTAAAATTTTGAAAATATAAGCATTACAAAGTTTGACAAAAAGAGGCAAATTAACAGGGCTCATAGGTATTGTCACCCGTAGAAACCCTAGCTAAAGTTTATGTCTAGCTCTACTAAGACAAAATTGGAACACATACATTATCTAATCTGCAATACTGCACATACTATCCAAAATTGGGCTACAAATCTAACCTAAATTGTTATCGCCCATCACTCTTACTTGTGAGCCCTACTCCTGCCTGGTGCCTTTGTTATTCCTCCCCTTCATTTCCAAAGTCATAACTAGTCCTCTTTCCCTAATCACCAAGTCTACGATGTCCATGGCCCCATTCCAATTTGCAGTCCCATCTACATCCACCAGCCTCTCCTCCAGAATATACTCTTGTAACCATCCCAGACCACCTTTTGGAGCCAAACTCAAGATAAGCTTGAGAAATAAGATACTTTTCACTACCACTTTTTTGAATTTTAGAAGTGTCGAAGGATCCTCAACAAAGATGAATGGATATTGTTCAAGTGCTTGTCCTCTCTTTCGAATGAGATATTAATCCTTCAATAGTGATACCCCTCATTCCTCCTCGACATTATCCAACACATCCTCCAAACCTCCTAGGAATTTGTTCCAAATTATCTTACAACATAGTGCCTCCGCCATTTCTTTTGGTTCCCCTAGGCATTTAGTGGTGATGCAAGGAACATGGCCAAGATATTAAAGTTCACCTGATACATATGATCAACCCCCAAGAAGTTTTCCCCCAACACCATTTTTATTGCATGCAAAATCAAGTTGTGCCTAGTTTTGAACACAACTCCCAACCTTTTCTCTAAAATTTCACCTAAAAAAGACATCTACCTTGCTTGTTCCTCAATTCTTATCGGCGTGTCCATTTTCCTTCCTCTTCATCGCTCGTAGAATGTAGTCAAGCCCACTAGAAGGAGGATTTGATAGCTTACACACGTCTCACACACTTGCCTCTCAAAGTTTGGGAGAAGCCTTTCCCTATCATTACTTCTCGATCACCTTCCATGATTTTAATCTCCCATCATCATTACTTGCCATCCAAGCCTGCTATGACAATAGATCACATTCTCCCTAATATCTTGTCAATTTCAATTACACTTCCACTCCCTCTATCGAGGCCTTTTTGCCAAGTCATCAACGATCTCATTCCCTTCCCTATATATATGTGTAACTCTATATTCCTCTTGAACCTATTTAATATTTGCTGTATTGGTCCAATCCACTTTCGTAGTTTCCAATTTGGCGTCCATCCTTATCGAATTGTATTAACCGCCAATAAAGAATCACCTTCTTGATGGACCTTCCTAGCTCCCTTTTCGACTGCACTCTGGAGACCCATCAACACTGCCCTAAACTTGACCTCATTAGTTCTTATCCCCAGGTATTATGATTTTTCCACTAATATTGATCCCTCATGATCTCTAAGCACATAACCTGCACCACATTCACCCAGATTTCCTCTCGTTGCCCCATCAAAATTGATCTTCAACCACCCTTCCTTTGGCGCCTTCTAGATCACACCCAACCTTGGATTTTTAGCCAAATTAAGTTATTGGACCTCATTAACAAGGGGGATCTCCAAGCCCTACCAAGACTTTTGAATTTTCCCCGTCCCAACTCATGAAGCCATTTTTCTTAAGCTTTTGATTTCAATCTGTATTGTTGAATACCTCCATTATGAGCACCTTGATTTTGTTAACTAGCTGCTATTTGGCCATTGCCTTGTTCTGGAAAATCCTCCTATTATGCTCCTTCCACAATTCTCGAATTAAGATGGAAGGTGTCACTAAATTGTTGAACAACACCTTCCTTCATATGACATGGACCACATTAAGAACAAGGTTCTGATGTCCCGTGGCAGCGAACTTTGCCACCCAAGTCTTCTCATTACGCTCTTCCAACAGTAATATGCATACTCACATCCTACTAGCAAGTGAATTGAATCTTCCCCATCCTTCTCACACATAACACACCTGTTGGGCCAATGAATCCAAAGCTTAGATAGCCTATCCCATGTTAGGATTTTGTTTTGGGTTATCTAAGAAAACAATCCCGCCTTAGGAAGGCACACTCGATGCCAAAATAAGTGACCCAACCAATTTTCTTTACTTATGGCTTTCTCCTCAACCCTATACCCCAACTTAACACTGTATTCTCTTGAATTTGCACCACACCACCTCACCCTATCTTCTTCCTTTGTTATCAAATTATTATTAAGTTATTCAAGTACTATTGTATTATTATTAATATTAATATTTTAATATTATAATAGTAAAATATTCTTATTTATATTATTAATAATAGAATCAAATTATTATTATAATATTATATTATTATTTGTATATTATTATTACATCATTTTAATTATTTTAGTATTATATTATTCTTATTATTAAATTATTCTTACTATTATTAATATTAATATTTTAATATTTTAGTTAATAAAATATTATTAGTTTTAATATTATATTAGTATTATATTATTATTATATTATTGTTAATTTATTATTATTGTATTATTCTTAAATTATTATATTGATAAATATTATATTATTATTATTAGAATAATGTTACTATACTATATTACATTATCTAATTTTATTTTATATATACATATTGGTGTCTAATCTTCTCCATCTTTTTTCTTTTTTCTATTACACATTAAAATTATGTACTATCGTGTTTCTTAAATTAACAAAAAAAATTAAAACATGTATCCCCCATTTTTATGCAATAGTGAAAAGATTGTAGTGTGTTAATTTTGTAAAATGAGTTTTACAATTTTTAAATGAATCATGAGTAGAGGAATTTTTCCCTTTTTCACATGATGAAACTAAATTGTGAGTAGAATCTCTCCATGCTAACATTCGTCCATAAGTAAATGACATTTTTTTAATAAATTGTCAACAAGGGTTAAAAAAATGGTTAACTTCGTTCTTCCAATGGTTATGTGTGACAAAGAGTGGCTTTATTAGTGTCAATTTAGATATTCACATTTATTCATGTTTCAACTTGTTTAATGACTATGATTTTTAGTTAATAGTGAGATTTAAGGCAGTGTTTTACATACACCCTAATACTGTAGGGTTACATCTCTCGACATAATTATTTATGCTAATTTTGGACCAGTTATTTATGTCAAAGTGTAATTGCTTTCAATTTTTATATACAGTTGATATTAATCCTTATATTCTTCCACATGTCATTCTATTAACTGACAATTTGATGCAAAACATCCATTTGTAAAGACCAAAATTAGTTGAATAAACAATATGAAGTTATAACTTTAAAGTAGCAATTATTTAAGTTTTAATATCTTAAACCAAGTTGAGTTATATGGCATTTTTCCATATTGTGAATTTTTTAGTTAAAAACAATGAACTCTAGTTAAGTTTTAAAATTCTATTGTTTGATCCTTATGAACTTCCTCAACTACCTTCCCTTCAATCAATTGCACAGTATCAAAATCATATCTACTTTTACAACTACTAGTAATGTTGTTGTCATACCTTGAGCAATACTACATATATTTGTTGGAAATATTGTCATTGATGTCAAAGGGGCATAGATAGTTTGGTCATTAATGTCAAAGAATGTAAGAATAAAGAATTAAAAATTGTCATCATTAATGTCAGAGGAACTCAAAGGCCAAGAGAGATCATTAAGGAAGTAAATCATCATAACAAAATCAAGATCATTTGAATGTGTTTATGAGCAACCCTCTATCAAGTCTCTACCCTCACAAAGGGAAATAAGGATTTAATTTTATCTACTTCTAATGGTTGACCCTTAGATTTCTAACATCCCCATGTGGTGACAAAAAATTAAATTAAATTATTTTTTATGGAGTCTACCCCTTATTGGAGCCCCCCATGTTGGGTATTTAAATTTGAAAATAAAAATAATAAAATATATTTATTAAGAGGTCGACCCCTCTTGGAAGGATCGCCCCTCTTGGGAGAGTCACCTGCTTTGGGTGAAGGGGCATGTTTGATAAGGTATAAAACAAGGAAAGGTAGAGGTGTGAGAGGCAAGTAAGCATTGAATATTATTTGAATATTGAGCATATTTAAAGAAGACCAAAAGGCATAAAAGTATGAAAAATATTTATGATTCATATTGAAGAACTTATGTAGATCTATATGAGATATGTGTGCAAGTTTATTTGAAGAACATGAGCAGATTTAATGAAGATTTTATGATCATATTTATGGAGGTTTTTATCTTATGTATATTTTTTTATGAGTAGATATGAGTTTGCTACAATAGACATTAAGGCAAAAATATATGTGAAGAAGTTGTGATCAAATTTGCAAGTGAAATTAGAGCAGACCTTAAGGAAAATTTTATAACATATTTTTGTGAAGGAAGGACTCAAATTTTTGAAGGAAGAGCATCACATTATAGTGGTCTAATTTGTGAGGGAAGGACTTAGATTTGTGAAGGAAGAACTTAGGTTTGTCAAGTAAGAACATCACATTATAGTGATCAGATTTGTGAAGGAAGGACATTGCATCAAATTTGTGATCAGACTTGTGAAGGAAAGAATTACATCATTTAAAGTCAGATTTATGAAGCAAAGTGTATCTACATTCAAATCTTGTGAAGACAAATAATCCATTAAAAGATTTGTAATTTGGTGCCTATCAAAATAAGAGATTGGTGTCTCTTGTTGAGTTGGTGCTTAGTTGTGGGGATTGGTGTCTCTAGCGGGTTGTTGCCTATAGATTCTACAAGTTGGGATTGGTGTCTAGAGTAGGTTGGTGCCTATAAAAGAATATTTGTAAGAGAAGTAGGTTGATGCCTACAAAACAAGGTTTATAAATAAAACAATATTTTTTCGTGGTTTTCTCTCACAAGGGTTTCCATGTAAATCATGTGTTTGTCTTGTGTTCTTAATTTCTAGATCTTGCATGTGTGTTATTGTTGTAGATGGTTAAGTTTTGAAGTATTATTGTCGTGATTGATTAAGTTTTTAAAAAGTAAAAGATTTTTGTTATATTGATTCACCCCCTCTTAGTATAACTGAGTGTTCTTCAACAT